>SJYT01030181.1:3355-65459 GCA_006410635.1 Cephalophus harveyi
ATCTTTGCATGAAATGTTCCCTTGGTATCTTTAATTTCCTTGAAGAGGTCAGTCTTTCCCATTCTGTTGTTTTCCTCTATTTCTTTTCATTGATCTCTGAGGAAGGCTTTCTTATCTCTCCTTGCTATTCTTTGGAAGTCTGCATTCAGATGCTTATTTCTTTCCTTTTCTCCTTTGCTTTTCGCTTCTCTTCTTTTCACAGCTATTTGTAAGGCCTTCCCAGACAGCCAGTTTGCTTTTTTGCATTTCTTTTCCATGGGGATGGACGCACAGCCCAAGCCATCCTATAAATGATTGTGTACTCCATTTTCCTGGGGAAAAAAGTATGTTCTAAGTTAAATACAGATAGGAATTGCTATTTAACAGTTTAACCAAATTAATGAGGTTTTGGAAAAGTAGGACTTTTGAACCTTTTTTTATGTTTTGGTCCATTGTGAATATCTTTAAATAATGGAACAATGTGCAGTGATTTTCATTGTAGTTGACAATGCAAACCCCTGCCCTTATATTTGGAGAAAATGTTTATGTCTCAGGGGAATATCAGTCTTGATTAGATCCTGTCTCTCATAAATTGGTGTGTTCTCTTTTGTGTTAGACCTTCTGTTATTTGGTGTAGGTACTACTGATCATTTCTTTCATGGAATTTTACAAAACAGATAAACAAATAGCAAAAAACAACTCAGAGTTTCATGCGTTTAGTTTTTAACTCTAAGCATGCACTATATTTTAAGGTAAATCATTTCAAGCCAGTCTAATAAACCCATGGGATTCAAGACTGGAAAAGCACAGATTTTTTTTTACTATGTGTGAAATGGCTTAAACATTTATAGAAACTTGATCTTCACTTCATTTATTCTCAAATGAATTGGACTTAAGTTTGTTTTTTGTCTTTTCTTGGTCTTGGCATGCCTTAAATACTAGAGTGGTTAATACCAGCATCCAGTTGTTATTGAGGTCACTTTATGAAAAATATTCTACCAGATAATTTGAGAGCAAAATAAATTTCTCACTGCTTTACACCAAGAAAATGAATAGTGCTGTGCTGAAGACCCAAGAGTTGGGGGTGAATTGAAAAAAAAAAATGTCAACTGGTTCATATTATGGGGAAGTTGGCAAATTGAAACTCTCAATATTTGTAGAGGCTCATCAAAAAAACAAACAAAAAAACACCCTTTTTTTGTGAGAGAGAGTTTAATGAGTTAGAAATTTCAAGAACTCTTACTCTATAGGTCCCCAGTGGGAAATCAACAATATGAGAATAATGCCATGTACACCAGTGAACCTCTATTTTAATTCACTGCTTGTAAGGGTCATGGTGGGAAGATGGCTCGGGCTAATGATAGTTCTGTCATTTCGCCAACAACTATATCATGCTGCCCACATTTAAACATGCCTCTTTTCTTCTGTCTTTTCTTTGAGAAATCCATACAGAGAAAGTGAAGTCGCTCAGTCGTGTTCAACTCTTTGAGACCCCATGGACTGTAGCCCACCAGGCTCCTCCCTCCATGGGATTCTCCAGGCAAGAGTACTGGAGTGGATTGCCATTTCCTTCTCCAGGGAATCTTCCCGACCCAGGGATCGAACGCGCGTCTCCCGCATTCCAGGCAGATGCTTTAACCTCTGAGCCACCAGAGAGGAAAACAGAAAAAGCAGATGGTGAAAAAGGGCAAGACAATAGGGGTGAGCTCAATAGTAGTTTCCATCCGCCCCCAAGAGGGCATGTGTGTCACCTGGCCCACATGTATTCATTAGGCATTTTTGTCTTGCTCTTTCCCCCATTCCCTCCACCTCAGATAAACAGCAACCCCAGAACCACCAGGATCATAAGCTCCCACCTCCTTCCTTTAAAATAAAGAAACATATCCTGTCCTTTTTTATATGGTCATAGTACTCTGTATAACTTTCTCCTGCCTTTCTTTGGAGGAGACAGCAGTGTTTGTTCTCTTCCAAGGTCAAAGTTATTAGAAATGAAGAGGAAATATCATGCTTCCTGAGTCTAAGCCAGTTGGTTTGGAATTACATAAAGTCTAAGTCTTGTGCAGAGTTCTTAGGGAAGCTGCCTGTTAATACTCATGGTCGAGGGCAAACTAAAAGCTCTATGAGAGCAAGCGGAAAAATCTGAATCACAGGTTAGTGTTTGGAGCCTGAAATAATCAGATTGGTGGTGCGACTTTGGGACTTGCCCGTGATGAGAACAGTAAAGTTAGATAAATGGCATTGTTTTCTGTTTCTTTTTCATCTGATAAGGAAGCAATGTTTTAAAAATTTCTCCCCTTTCCTATATTCATGTTTTGGGGTTGATTTTTCTACTGAAAATGGGCTTTGCTTTCAGAGTCCTTAATATTTTAAATCACCTCTTTGTCTTTGGACACTGTTAACTCTGTCAAGCTGCACTAAGCAATGGAGCTAGATGTAACACACACAGAAAGGAATAAACATTTCCCAGGCAGCCTCTCTTCACCAGCGTGCACAAGCACACAGCCCTGGATGAAAGTCAGATGAGTATGCCCTTAACACACTTTGACTCAGGGATTCGTGTGGATTGTAAATTAAGCTTTCGTGCTTGGGAGTGCCTCTTTTCCTATCACAGGGTCACATGGTGAGGGCTGTAGGTGAGTGCTCAGCAGTTCTGACCTCATCTCCAGGATGCAAACAGTACCACACCAACGTCTATGTGCAAAGATCAATTTTGGTTTTCTGTGTGTGATACCACTCCACTCTGCATGCACACCTGCATACACACACACACATACACATACACAATTGCCAACCCATAAACAGTTAACTTAGGGAATTTACAGTCGATATGTACACACTGCTACATTTTAAATGGGTAACCAACAAGGTTACACAGGGAGCTCGGCTCAGCGTAATGTGGCGGCCTGGATGGGAGGGGCGTTTGGGTGAGAATGTATACATGTATATATATGGCTGAGTCCTTTCCCTGTTCACTTGAAACTTACAACATTGTTAATCAGCTCTACTCTAATATAAAAAGTTTTTAAAAGTTAAAAAAAGAACAAGTTCCATATAAACATTTAAGAAAACATTACAAATTTAAACCAATTCTGGTTATACCATAAGTGGCTATTAGGAGGCAAGCAATAAGAGACTAGAGTGGAATATTTCATCTTATATCAAGATGGGCATGGATGTAAAGGAGTAAAATAGTCAGAGCTGGTGGTGATAGTGTCTTTTTACAGAACTTTTAGGCCCTACTTACCTTCTGTTTTTTAACTTTGGAGATGACAGACATTGTACAAAAGTAGGAAATGCAGAACAAGGAAGAGCCTCTGGCATTAATATTCAACATTAGGTTCTTGTACTGATAAAAACTAGCTTGATGCTAAATACATATTTTAATCATAGATTCTTATTTTTGCATGGTAGAGATGATTTATGTAACTTTTGGTCTAAATAGTTTAAAAATTACCAGTTCTTATTGAAAAATGTGATAGCAGTCCCTCTGCTAATCAAGGTAAATGAGCCATGGTCAGATAGATGGAAAGACAGACCAAAAAAATGAAAGAAAAAAAAAGTTGAAGGGGGGTGAGTTCGAAGAAGAGCAGTGATTAAAACCACAGAAGCTTCATCTGAGGACATGAGCCTGAAAGAGAACAGTGACGCTCTGAGGCTGAATTACTGTGAGAGCTGTGCCTCTCCGTCATTTTTAATGGAATGTTATTAAAGACAAATCTGGAGTAGTGAACCTTTCAATGCTTCCTTTTAATTTATTTATTTCTGCAGAAGGAAACCCTGTTAACCCCAGCAGATAATGTATTCAACAGCTTGTATCCATGGCAAGGTTGTTTCCTAAAAATTTTATGGGATAAATTTAGTTCAACATTTGCACATATTTACACATGAGGTCTCCATTTCAAGGTCTTTGGCTGAAGTAAGAAAGTCATTCCCAAGGCAGGATGTCTGCCAGGGCTGCAGAACAGATTCCATATGCATTGTAAAAATCCCTTGTTTCCTAGGACATGAAGAGGACATTGCCTCAAATGCCCTTTCCTCCTCTTGGAATTTCAAAGCGTGGGCTAGGACTGCTGTGAACCGCAGGACACTTTCTATGGTTCAGCCCTCTGGGGCATGTCTTGAACCTAGGCTGGCTCCCTCACAGTCTTTGCCCTCCTTTTTGTAAGCCCAGGAGATGAAGACTGCTTTCCTGTCCTCTTTAAAAGAGCTCTACCCCTTTCAGCTCTTTTCTCTAAGAGAACTACTCCAGAGTAGCTCATAACCTCCCTCTCTCCTATTCTCCCATCAATAGACTCACACAAATGCAGTTTCCCTTTTAAGTGTTTTATAGCTGATGCTAGTGTGGGGAAAAGAATGGCAGAAAGAAAGAGGATGTTTATTTTTACCTGGGACTGATATCCATTGGGGGCTTCCCTGGTGACTCAGATGGTAAAGAATTTTCCTGCAATGCAGAAGACCCAGGTTTGATCCCTGGGTCTGGATGATCCCCTGGAGAAGGGAATGGCAATCCACTCCAATATTCTTGCCTGGAGAATTCCATGGACAGAGGAGCCCGGCAGGCTGCAGTCTGTGGGGTCACAAAGAATGTACCTACTACACCCTTGGTCACCTGGTCCATTCTAGATGCAGGAAATACCCTGGTGTGGAAGCAGTCACTACTTCATAACACTTATATTTTAGTGAAAGAAGACAATGTGTGTTAGTTGCTCAGTTGTGTCTGACTCTTCGGGACACCATGGACTGTAGAGCCAGGCTCCTCTGTCCATGGAATTCTCCAGGCAATAATACTGGAGTGGGTAGCCAATCTGTGTCTCCAGGGGATCTTCCCAGCCTAAGGATTGAACTGTCTCCCACATTGCAGGGTCACCAGGGAAGCGAGATAAGACAATAAATAGTTCACAATACCAGCTCCCCTCCCCTGATTTTTATATAAATTCTAGGAAGAAAACTGAAGCAGCATAATGGATTTTTAGAGGGATAGTAGATATGTGAAATAATATACTCTTAATCACACATTTCTAAGGAGCAGTCACACTAGAGCACGGTCCTCGAAAGAGAGGGAATGAGCCATGCAGAAGTCTGGAGGCAGAACATTCAAGGGAAAAGAAATGCAATGGCAGTGGTACCCAAAAGACTCGGCTGCCTGATGGCAGGGTTGCCAGTGTATCTAGAGGAGGGAGAGTAGAGCAGGGGCTGGTGGCAAGTAAACCCACCGATCAGTACAGAAGAGTGACACGAGATAACTCACATTCTAAAAGGTAACTCGGTACAACTAAGGGTTGGGAAATTGAAGAGAGTTCCCCAAAGCACTTAGCTCGTTTGAGGCTGAGCCAACTCTATAACTCCAGCTTCATGTCCGCCGGCCTCAGGGATCAAAGATTTTGGTCTCGACGTCGAGATCAAGACCTTTACTCTCTTTGTTCCTTCTAGTTTCTATCTTTGAAAGTAGCAATTGTAGCATACCTCATATTTCTTCAAATAGCACTGATGAGCAGATGATTTGGAATTATGGGTGGACTTGGTCATTTCAGAAAGCAAGTATTTAAGTTTCAGATGAAGTTGATCATTTTAGGGGGATTCTGAAGTTGGGAAACTGTCCACTGTATTCTTTGGTTTGGGAGCTAATGAAAAGCAAGGAAGGCTGCTGTTGGGCTGTCATTTATACAGCAGGGTAGCAACCGTGAGGGAAATAAACTCAGTAGCTATCCTTGCTTTGGTACCAAATGTGCAGTGCCCTATGCTGCAGTCGGAATGGAAACCTATATGCACTTTCTTGCTAGAACTTGCCAAACAAGCTCTCAAGGTCTATTTGTAGGACAACATAGGGTGGTTAAGCCTCTAAGACTACAGACACATCCAAATGAACTGCTGCCTGAAGCAGTCTGGCTTTCTTTAAAAAAGGGAGTGAGGGGACTGGAACGCTATAAATATCTTACCTGGTGGTAAGAAAGAAGGTAGACTGAATTTCTCAGATATTGTTTGTGATATGTGATATGTTAGCCATTGGCTTTGGAGAAGATAAAATTCAATTTTTAAATTGTTGAACCAGAAGCATGCAAATGCATTATTGGCAAATTCCATGCCTTCTAGGTACTTTTGAGTCATAAAGAATGTATAAGTTCTCTCCTAGGGGAAAATTATTCAAGAAAATAGAAGAATCTTCAAAACTATACTGATAGCTTTGTAAAATCAATACATACAAAAATGACCATTTTGAGGGTGGGTATAGAACTCTGAATTAAAGGACCTAAGTAGTGATTTTTTTCTTGATCTGTGCTGGATCTTCATAGCAGCGTGCAGGCTATTCATGGCTGTGCGTGGTCTTTCTCTACTTGCAGCACACAGAGTGTTCTTAGTTGCGGAGTAAGGGTTTAGTTGTCCCATGGCATGTGGAATCAAACCCACCCACGCATTGGAAGGCAGATTCCCAGCCGCTGGACTTTTACTGGGGAAGTCCCAGTAGTGAATTATTCTACAAGAGGGAACATGGCAATAGAGAAGGGATTTAAGACTTGAAACACAATGACATTCACAGTGCTGAAGCTCTAGTCAGACTTCCAATCACTTTTTCCATCTTTATTTTTTGGAAGACAGAATAATAACAATATTTTTCATATGCTTGTCCCATTTTTCTAGCCTTCTTTTCTGACCACATGTAAAATCACAAGCCTATATGTAAATAAAATATTTTGAGTAAGCTGGGACAATTATAATGAGAAGAAAAATTAAAACTAGAGAAGGTAGAAGTGGGAATGTCATTTTCTATTGGGTAGACTCCTCATACAATCACACCCTTTATCTGGACTGTGAAAAAGCAAAACTTATATGTAGCATTATAAATCATCTTTGTTTTTTATTTTAGCTTCTTTTCAAAATTTATTCACTGGGGTATTTTTTAGGGGAAAAACGATCTGACCAAGATCCTGATGGTCACTCAGATAATACAAAGCATTTTAAGTAAAAAACATAGATTTTATTAAAAAATAAACTATCAAGCCCTATTGACAGTCAACAATTTTAAAGTGAACAATTTAAAAGCTTTTTCTCTCATCTAAAAACTACTTTAAACAGGGAAAGGGGGTACTAGCTTATTTTCCCTTTCCACCCCACTCAGTAAGTCAGTAAGTATTTTTTTACTTTCCTTTTTATTTGGGATTGGTGCTTTAGGAAGGGAGAAAGGATAAGGAGAACAAGAAGCACCTTACCTGGCTGGTACTATCATAAGACAGTTTTGCTTTCGCTAATCCTGGAAAGGTTTGTTAACTTTAATGGATACCTTTTAGGATTTTTAGGAGACCCCATGCATCTCTGGAAAGTACTCACCTGCAGTTCTTTGGACCACTCTGAATTCATTTTATTTTCCAATGGTGACTGAATCCTTTCAAAGCCTTTGTAAACAAGTTGCATTAATTCAGTTGAGTTTTGCTGCATTTGGCTTTCCTCTACAGGTTACCATATTGAAAAGGACCTAAAGGGGCCTCATCCTGCTTCTCTGCCACATAAAGAATGTGTCTAGAGTATAGGAAATACTCCAAGATTCTTGGAAATACTAGGAAGTGAAGACCAAATAATCACTTTATCTTAGTTCCACTTTCAGTCTAGCTGTTGCCTTTTTGAATGTTCAGATGAAAGTCAGATGCAAGTCCCTTGTAACCCCTAACTGCCTAAAAGCTCTCCGAGAGTCCTGTTGAAGCCACTCTTGAAATGACTGGGGAGCCATCAATCAATTGGCAACTGGCTCATAGCACAGCTTATGGCTAAGAGTTTCTCTTTTCATACCCTGTAGCTTTCAAACCTTTTATTTATTTATTTTTTATGTTGGTGAGAGGTTTAAAATCTTCTAATGTAAAATGAAATCTCTTTGGTATTTTTTTTTTCCCTAAATGAAATCTCATTGGTATTGGATATCTCTCTCCATCAAACCTTATACTATAATATTCTCAGCAGCTCTTATTACATGTAGCAGGCTATGTCTTCATTAATATCCACCTAGGAAGTTGTTCTCCTTATTGCATCATTTATTAAGAAGCCTTGTATAGATTCTAATATAGACTTTAAATTTTATCCAAGTGTGTACTTGGAAAATATTTATTTTAGCTCACCTAATGTACCTGAATAGATAGCCTGAGTATGTACAGTTTTATTGATATTTATAGGCAGTTTATCTCTGTGGCATAATTTAATAACCCAGAAGACCTTTATGCTTTTTAATAACTGTCTTCTCTACCTCTAATAATAACTTACGTGGTTTTTGAAAGTCCAGCATGAGAGCATTTGCTTTGAATTAGAGTCAGAAAACCTAAGCTTGAACCATTTCCATTTCTTCACTCAACACCTATGGGATTTTATTGCTAGTAGTGCAAGACATAACTTCTCTGAATTTTAATTTACTCATTTGCAGAATGTGGTCATAAATATCTCTCTTACAGGCTTGTCATATTGATTAAATAAGACCATGATTGTTTAAGGACAGTACAAGCTTAAAGTATTCATCAAATGTAAATCGTTCTGACTGCTGCTGCCACTGCTGTTGTTACTGCACTATTAGTACTATCACAGTCCACTTATGAGAGGAGAGCAGAGAGGCGCATCCAGCAGTGGCTAGCTGTCCTGGAAGGGCAAAGTGTTATAGAATGTCTCTGGGACCACAGATAGCCAAAAGCAGGATGAGGGCAATGAGCAGCTTGTTGGAAGAGAGGAAATGGAAGAGAGCGTAAGAGGCATGGGAATCAAAACTGGTGAAGCGTCTAAGCCAAACACTTCCATGAGTTTGCTGAGGTTTGTTTTGTCTGTGATAGACACTGGCTTCTCTTTAGATCTCACTGTCAACTGTAAAGTGGACCATAGATGTTTGCTTCTCATATTTCCTTCCTAGAAATAGAATTTTAATTCCTGACTTAATGAGAAATCTTCTGTTTGTCAGAGCAATAAATCACAACAGCCTTGGTTTACTTACATTCCAGAGCATGTTGGTGGTGGTTGTCCCGGTTGCCCTATATTGACTGCTAGCCCAGAGTCCAGATCTGCATGCCCACATGCCAGAATGTATAAATTTCAGAGCCTGAAAACGCATAGATGTACTGATTAAGGAGCATGGGAGCAGAGTTTATAGAACAGCTGTGTATGACATATGTAAGATGTAACCCTCATTCCTGCTGTGTCATGACTTATTTCATAAGGAATAAGGAAAGAACTGAATATTCATTGGAAGGACTGAAGCTGAAGCTGTAATACTTTGGCCACCTGATGCGAAGAACTGACTCATTGGAAAAGACTCTGATGGTGGGAAAGATGGAAGGCAGGAGAAGAAGGGGATGACAAGAGGATGAGATGGTTGGATGGCATCACTGACCCAATGGATATGACTTTGAGCAAGTTCAAGGACAGGGAAGCCTGCTGGCATGCTGCAGTCCATGGGGTCGCAAAGAATCAGACACGACTGAGCAAATGAACAATAGCAACAAAGAAGAACGTATTAGAGAAGAAAAAAAGAATCTTACAATGACAGACTGATGCCAATTAAATAACTTTTAAGAAGAGCTTATCTCTACCATTGACTGAAACAAGAGCTATTTTTAGGCTGACTCCCCAAGATTTATATTTGGGTATTACCTGGAATTTTCATTGTTGTAAAACTGGGGATGGAAGAAACCAGCTGCAGCTGGCTCTGATCCTGACTTTTGACCCCTTCTCTCTACATCTCTTCCATTACATCAAACCAAATTGTCCCTGTTTCAATTAAGTTCTGCTCAGCATGAGCCTGGTCTGTGTTCTAAGCATGAAAATTTATCAAACTTATGCTCCCTTTTAGTAGACACTAAAGATGTTTTTAAAGAGCATCTGGATATTCTTACTGAAAATAAACAAAGTGGCAGCACATGCATAATCACTTGAATATCATTTCTTTCCATAACAGCAGTGAACCTTCTTATTGGCAGTATCAGAGGTAATTAATAAGACTGTTAATGTGAAGAAGGATGTTTTCATTTCAGATAGACACCTCTCAGGTGTAAGTATATAGCTAACATTTAAAAAAATATGATGTTGATATAGGTAAATACCCAACAGCCATAGAAAATTCAGTTAAATCTGTTTCAGATTGCAGTCATATTCTAAACGAAATCATCTTCCTCTCAAAAGATGTCACTAGTGTCTTTAGACATAACAGAGCATCTACCCAACTTGAAGAAATAGGTCCTTGGTGTTGCACTCATATTAATAGCAGTAATAGCATTTTATTATTTGTGTAGCATCTTATATTTTATAAAATAGTTTCATTTTCAAATTTAGTCCTCACAAGGGTCCTGTAAGAAAAAAAAGTCCTGTAAGATACCATGTTTGTACCCGTGTTTCAGATGGTGTTTAATGCACACTCAGTCGTGTGTGAATCTGGCCATTGTAGAGATAAAGTACAACTCTTCTGTATACATTTATGAGTTATGATAGCTGTAACTCTTTCTCATCTAATTAAAATATGGATCATTGTCAGGAACCAGAGGAAATGCACTGTCTCACCAACCTTCCTAACATGCACTCCTTTTTGAAAACAGCAAGATGTCAACTGATGTGAAGCTTAAAAAAGAGATTGTAAGAGTTTCAGAGGAGTTACAAGTTGTCTTCCCCTGCCTCCCCTCTACTCCACTGCTGCTGGTGGTGATGGTTTAGTTGCTAAGTTGTGTCTGATTCTTGCGACCCCATGGACTGTAGTCTGTCAGGCTCCTCTCTGTCCATGGAATTCTCCAGGCAAGTACCGGAGTGGGTTGCCATTTCCTTCTACAGGGATCTTCCTGACCCAGGGGTTGAATCCGGGTCTCCTACATTACAGACAGATTCTTCACCACTGAGCCACCAGGGAAGCTCTACTTCACTGCTATGTATCTTTAATATCCTTCTTTTTTCCCTCCTCAAACCTCTTTAAAATTCTCTTCCACAAAGCCTCTTCAGTCTAACTTCCTGCACTTCCTGTCTTCTCCCATTTCAGGAATCTCAGACGTCTCAGGACCCTGTTGTTTCAGATGTGACTACTGATTTTTCCTTCATATTTATTCCACCACCTGTATTTTCCTCCCCTCCATTTCCTTTCTTCCTTTTCCTTTCATTTGTGTGTTTGATGTCTTTCAGTTTCTTGAGGATGGAATGATTTCTTTTATTTATTAGATAGATATTTCATCAGGAAGAAAAAATACACTTCCCAAGCAGCGTGTCATTCTTATTCCATTCTTTATGTTTGTGCTGAGTGATCACTTACCCTGGCTAGAGAATCAGAAAGGATACAGATGAGACGTCTGGCAAGAAAGAGGAGCTGCAGGACAAAAGCCAGTCACCTAGCAAATGCCGTCAGTTGCCTCCTCCTGCAAGTGAACCACATCCTCAAAAGATGTTTATTTCCAAGTCTATACAAGTTTGTTTAGAAGCCCCAGCCCCTAAGCATCATCTGGCAGCACAGAATTTTAAAATATTTCTGGCCAGCACTGTGAAAACGGATGCCAATGCTGGAACTCTCTTTAGTCTATTGAGTTCTGACCCACAGCCAAGCTACTTTAGGAAAGGAGAACAATTTGGCACATATAAATGGAAAGTTCCCGTCACCCAGTCCCTGAAAATGCCCCTCTTTCCAGTTTAGTACAAGGAATAAAGCAGAAGACTGGGCTCAGGAAGCTGGGTCCAGGTCCCTTCAGGGCCACTCACGGGCCATGTGACCTGGAGACGCTTCACTTCTCAAAGCCTCTACATGCCATCTCTGCAGTGAATTGATTGGCTGTGCCCTTCCTCAGTCAGTTGTTCTGGTGGGGAACTGACATGAAGTTTAAAAAAGAAATGTTATGTATTGGTTTAATACCATTATCACTTTTTGTTGTTTTTTCTTTTGTGGTATAGATGTTTCTTGTCAGATTTTGTCATGTCTTAAGTTACACCAAAACAGAAAGTTTACAAGGTTCATTCAGTAATTGAAGCCACCAGTGTTTTTAAATATAAAGATGTCTTCTCTAAACATATACATAAAGATGTCTTCTTTAAATATAAAGATGTCCCTGTAAATGCCTGTATCACAGGCTCCATATTTGGTGCAAACTCAGATTTTCAGTTTACTGTTTTCCTTACTAGGACTGGTTATAAGTAATAGTAAGTGCTTGGAATGTATTCCTGACATTTATCAGAACAGATGATACTGTGAAAAGGGTAGAGGCAGCCAGTCTATCATAGTATATGCAAAACTCATTTACAACAGAGTTCAGTAATCATTAACTTGTAGAATTTGGGGGAAATGTGTCTCCAGAAATGCTTACTATTTTAGATGAAATCTTCATATACTCTATAACAGATTTCCAAAATGCAGTACAGATAATATATAACAGTCAGCAATATAAAAGTAGCAGTATTATTGAACATAATTTTATTTCTTCAATAATTATAAGCAATAAAATATAATAACCAAGAGTGTATTTTATTTAGGCAAGCATATAATTCTTTAAAAAATATGAAATGTTTACATTACTTTCCATGATTTGAGCAAAAGTCAGCACAGAGACTCTTTTTTTTTTTTTTTTAATTTTATTTTTACTTTATTTTACTTTACAATACCGTATTGGTTTTGCCATACATTGACATGAATCCACATTTCTAAATTCCATATATATGTGTCAGTATACTGTATTGGTGTTTTTCTTTCTGGCTTACTTCACTCTGTATAATAGAGTGAACATTATACATGACACAGACACTCACTAATAAGCTTCCTGCTCTCTACCCCTTTAAAATAAATATTTTAAACATATTTATTTATTTGCTTACTTATCTGGCTGCATCAGGTCTCAGTTGCTGCATGCGGTATCTTTCACTGCGGTTCATAGACTGGTTGTGGCTCGCTGGCTCAATAGATGTGGTGCCTCAGCTTAGGTACTCCAAGGCATGTGGGATCCTAGCTCCCCAAACAGGGTTCAAACCTGTGTCCCCCGCATGGCAAGGTGGATTCTTAGCCATGGGACCACCAGGGAAGTCCCCTTCTACCCCTGATTTTAGTCAGAAACAAGAGTTAAACTAAAGAAGAGATTTTGGTCTGGAGATGGAAATATAATTTCTGGGCAACCAAGAAAGCTAGTATCAGGGATGCCATCATTTAAGAAAAACTCAACTTGAAATCAAGCTTTTTGTGAGAAGACCATTCTTTAGGTGGTACTCGTGTGATTCTACTTTCTCCTGAAGGCAGACTTCTTGTGACCAGTAATTTATAAGGAGTGACATGTATCTGTTTGAGGGCAAGGCAGAAGGCTCTTCCCCTCTCTCAGGATTTCCTCTATACCTCTCTTTTCCTGAGGACACATAACATTTAAGATAATTTTAAAGAGAACAAAAAAAGGTGAATACATTCCTGTGACTCACATCTGAATTTTATTCAAGTGGTGAGTACTAGCAAAATGAATCTTAATGGAAACCCTCCTACAGTAAAAAGCCAAAAACAGGTGCAAAGACTTGCTGACAGTTTTGTAGAATGAAGCCTCACATACAGCCTCCCAGGGCAGTGACAGAATAGAGCTTTCCTCAGCTGTCCCTGGGAGGTAACCCTAGGTCACAAGAGCCACCCATCTTGTTTAAACCAGATGAGTTAAAACAGAAAGATTAACAAAGCATTCAGTTTGGCAGATGTACATTCTAATTCAATAAAGATGTGTTTATTCAGTATCTAGTCAACGGAAATCTATTGAGAAACAGACATTTTCTGGGCTAGCTGTTGGATGTTGAGTTGTAACCTGTTTCATATTAAACATGGACAACATTGCCATTCTAGGAGCTAATTATGGTAGATTATTTTTTCAACAGAAAATGGGTTTCTTACTTTACCCATGACCACTATTCAGTTCAGTTCAGTCGCTCAGTCGTGTCCGACTCTCTGCGACCTCATGAATCGCAGCACACCAGGCCTCCCTGTCCAATTCATATTAAACATGGACAACATTGCCATTCTAGGAGCTAATTATGGTAGATTATTTTTTCAACAGAAAATGGGTTTCTTACTTTACCCATGACCACTATTCAGTTCAGTTCAGTCGCTCAGTCGTGTCCGACTCTCTGCGACCTCATGAATCGCAGCACACCAGGCCTCCCTGTCCATCACCAACTCCCAGAGTTCACTCAGACTCACGTCCATCGAGTCGGTGATGCCATCCAGCCATCTCATCCTCGGTCGTCCCCTTCTTCTCCTGCCGCCAGTCCCTACCAGCATCAGAGTCTTTTCCAATGAGTCAACTCTTCGCATGAGGTGGCCAAAGTACTGGAGTTTCAGCTTCAGCATCATTCCTTCCAAAGAAATCCCAGGGCTGATCTCCTTCAGAATGACCACTATTACATCACAATAAAAAACAATTCTTGGTAACTTCAAACCCGGATACAGTTGAAACAGCAACTTAGAGGTGAAAAGACATATATGTCCCTATGTCTCCTCAGAGACCCCCCTCTTCCTGACCCTGCCTTATAGATCCCTCCATTCATTTTATTTCCCCCCACTGAATTCATGTTCTTGTTTGCTTGTTTCGCAGTTGAATATGATATCATGAAGCGAGGATAATAACTTCAGGTGGAGAATAAGCAGTAGAAAAAAAAAATCAGCTAATAGTTTCATTTAAGTGTCCTCAGTAGTAAAGAGCAGGAAAAGGAAACATAGACAATATATAATCTAGGAGCTGAATTATTTTCGAATGGAATAATTTGCAGAGTTCCACAGAGTGACAATAGCTCTTAAATCACATGAAGGGAAAAGCTTATTTCAGCTTCTGGGTTTGCGTGTGACTTTTTTTGCACCCCAAAGCTAGAATTGCTCTGATAATCAGCACACAGAAGAGTTACCCTGCTGGGACTAAATTATAAATAAGAGGAACGTTCAGCACCCTCAGAGGATTTTACCTGTGGTAATAGTGCTTTCCATCTTTAATACACTTCACTTTTATTATAGGATTATTGCTTTCAGCCCCTCTCTTAAATGTATAGTTTTGTCACCACAATATCTCATACAAATAAATAACATTAAATGGGGTTACAATGATTATTAAACATTGCAGTGAAATCTCGTACATCACAGTACCAATATCATTTAGGTGTCCAAAAGATAGGACAACTTCCTATATGAAGCAGTAAACATGACTTTCTTTTATGTGATGAAAATAAGAATAGGCTGAGTCCATCATGTCTGCCTAAACAAATGGTATATCTATCCTGGGACATTTGCAACCCATATGCCAGGTGACTGATACAACTCTGACTTATGTCTGCATGGGTCGGCAGGTTGTGGTTACATTCTTTTGCAGATGTATACAAAATGGCACAAGAAGAACAAATAAATTACTGCATTTAGAACAGATGTTGAACAAATAATCTGAACAAAATCGCCCTGGAAATTCTTTTATCTAGAATGATGCTACCTCCTTAGAAAGTTTAGTATACTACCTGAATAGGCAGGTGCTGACTGATAATATTAGCCACATATTAACCATATGAAATTTCCCTCTGGAATATAATGGCTTATTTATGTTTATAAATGTAATATTGTTTGCCCTTCCTTATCAGGGATCATGTGCTATTGCATGTTGCTTGATGATCATTCAAGTGTTCACAGATACATAGACCTAGTATCCAAAACTGCAAGCCCTACTGCCACTACTGGCTTTTGTTTTCATTCACCAAGCTCTATGTCTTCTGCTCCCTGTGTATTAATTTGTGGGCTTACAGCATCTGCCATGACTGTAACCATGAACAAATGTGGGGAACATGAATGCATTGAGATCCTGTTCGTTGGTATCCTTTTCATTCCAGATTTCCTCCTTGGTGACTAACCATTGGTGGTCAGCCCATTCAATAATGCACACTCCACCTGGCTGCCTTTCTCAGCAGGTTTTCTAGGATGTTCTCAATAAGAACTGTCCTCCAGGCCAATTCCATGTTTTTGGACTCAGATTCTGTTCCTCTTGGGATTTCATCAGAGACTTAAATCTTTGAATCTTAGTATCTACCACAAAGACCCTCTTCTCTTAATAATATCATGTATATCTATTACCTATGAAACTTAATTCTTTTTTGAGGTATCTTTATTTCCAGCCTAAACTACCTTTTAAAGTTAATCCTTAAATTCTTAGGTTGAGTAATCATGACTAAGATAGCATATTTCTTTACATTTCAAATGTATCTTTTTGAAGACTTTAAGAGGTATATCCAACCCTCACAAAAGAAAGAAGATAGATGCATTTACTTTGCAATCCAAATATTCCCAGATATAGGTAATGTTCTTATACCACCTTCTCACAGGATTAAAAAATATCCTAAGCTGTAGGGCAGTTATACTAAATTTTTATACACTATAGAGTTGTTCCTCAGCATCCATGGGAATTTGGTTCCAAGATTTCCCTGCAATACCAAAGTCAGAGATGTGAAATTCCCATTTATATAATAGTGTAGTGCTTGCATATAACTTATGCAATTCCTCCAGTATACTTTAAATCACCTCTAGATCACTTCAGTTCAATTCAGTCACTCAGTCGTGTCTGACTCTTTGTGACCCCATGAAGTGCAGCACATCAGCCCTCCCTGTCCATCACCAACTCCCGGAGTCCACCCAATACCATGTCCATCGAGTCGATGATGCCATCCAACCATCTCATCCTCTGTCTTCCCCTTCTCCTCCTGCCATCAGTCTTTCTCTGCATCAGGTGGCCAAAGTATTGGAGTTTTAGCTTCAACATCAGTCCCTCCAATGAACACCCAGGACTAATCTCCTTTAGGATAGACTGGTTGGATCTCCTTGCAGTCCAGGGGACTCTCAAGAGTCTTCTGCAACACCACAGTTCAAAAGCATCAATTCTTCTGCACTCAGCAGAATCTGACTATGTGACTACATGACTACATGACTACTAGATCACTTACAATACCTAAAACTATGTAAATACCATATAAATAGTTGCTACATGTGGTACATCAACTTTTACAGTTGGAACTGTCTGGATTTTTTTTCCCAAATATTTTTTATTTATGGTTGAATTTGCAGATATGGAACCTGCAATTTTAGAGGTCTGACTGTATAAAGAAATATTTCCCTGAGATATCTGTTATTTATGCTTCCAAGGAATAGTTTTTTGGATCCATCAAATCAATTAGCTCTAATATTAAAAAAATAACCACTTCTAAGTTCTGTTGCCCTTAACACCTGTAGCCTTCAGGTTTTCTTTTTTTAATCTCCTTCCACATGTGCTCATAAATAGTTCAAGAACTTAAAATTCATATAAGTTCACTTTTGTGCCTTTGCCCAATTTGGGTGTGTTCAGTTAAGTGAAGAATGATCCCACGACTTGTCCTGACTTCCTCCTCTTTGTCTGTTATGGGAATAAAATTGATATATAGGTTCCAGACTGAAATCATGGAGATAAGAGATGTACATAGAGAAAAGGAGATGGGGAAGATTTACTCATTATTGCTAGTGATGTTTTCATCCTCTTAAGCTAATTTTGAAATTTTACCCATAATTCCTCTTTCAAAAGTCGAGGAAGAGTATTATTTTGTCCTAAATATTTTTCTGCATTAGTCTAAAAGCCTAAAATATGAGGCTAAAAGAATAGAAAATGCAGTGACATCCTATGTGATTTTTATTCTGTTACTGTCCTGTTCAATACTTATCTAGATAAGTAACATTTCTTTAACTTGTAAATGTTTCCCCTCACCCCCACCTAGAGACATGCATTGGATTTTTCCACAAAAATGACTAAGATGATTAAAGATAAATGTTTTTCAGATGTTATTTTATGAAGAAGAAGATGGGAAACAAAAATTCCTATGTGATCATGTATATAAAACAACAAGTGTTTTAAGCAATTGAAAAAGAAAAGTCTGTTGTGAGCAATAGTTTCATGGATGATACTATTAATCCTTGATACTATTCCCATTTATCATGGACGTATACTCAGGTATGATGCTGTTAAAGTGCAACACTCAATATGCCAACAAATTCGGAAAACTCAGTAGTGGCCACAGGACTGGGAAAGGTCAGTTTTCATTCCAGTCCCAAAGAAAGCAATGCCAAAGAGCATTCAAACTACTGCACACTTACAGTTATCTCACACACTAGCAAAGTAATGCTCAAAATTCTCCAAGCACGGCTTCAACATTACGTGAACCAAGAATATCCAGATGTTCAAGCTGGATTTAGAAAAGGCAGAGGAACCAGAGATCAAATTGCCAACATCATAGAAACGTTCTTTGGATCATAGAAAAAGCAAGAGAGTTCCAGAAAAACATCTACTTCTGCTTTATTGACCACACCAAAGCCGTTGACTGTGTGGATCACAACAAACTGTGGAAGATTCTTCAAGAGATGGGAATACCAGACCACCTGACCTGTCTCCTGAGAAATCTGTATGCAGGTCAGGAAGCAACAGTTAGAACTGGACATGGAAAAAAGGACTGGTTCTAAATTGAGAAAGAAGTACATAAAGACTGTATGTTATCACCCTGCTTATTTAACTTATATGAAGTGTACATCATGTGAAATGCCAGGCTGGATGAAGCACAAGCTGGAATCAAGATTGCCAGGAGATATATCAATAACCTTAGATACACAGATGACACCACCCTTATGACAGAAGCAAAGAGGAACTAAAGAGCCTCTTGATAAAAGTGAAAGAGGAGAGTGAAGAAGCTGGCTTAAAACTCAGCATTCAAAAAGCTAAGATCATGGCCACCAGTCCCATCACTTCATGGTAAATAGATGGGGAAACAATGGAAACAGTGCGACTTTATTTTCTTGGACTCCAAAATCACTGCAGGTGGTGACTGCAGCCATGAAATTGAAAGATGCTTGCTCCTTGGAAGAAAAGATATGACCAATCTAGGCAACATATTAAAAAGCAGAGATATTACTTTGCTGACAAAGGTCCATCTATTCAAAGCTCTGATTTTTCCAGTAGTCATGTATGGATGTGAGAGTTGGACTATAAAGAAAGTTGAGCAGCAAAGAATTGATGCTTTTGAACTGTGGTGCTGGAAAAGACTCTTGAGAGTCTCTTGGATTGCAAGGAGATCAAACCAGTCAATCCTAAAGGAAATCAGTCCTGAATATTCATTGGAAGGACTGATGCTGAAGCTGAAGCTCCAATACTTTGGCCACCTGATATGTAGAGCCGATTCACTAAAAAAGACCCTAATGCTCAGAAACATTGAAGGCAGGAGGAGAAGGGGATGACTGAAAATGAGATGGTTGGATGGCATCACCAATTCAATGGATATGAATTTGAGCAAACTCCGCGTGTTGGTAATGGACAGGGAAGCCTGGCATGCTGTAGTCCATCGGGTGGCAAAGAGTCAGACATGACTGAGTGACTGAACTGAACTGATAGATATAGATGTGGATATAATGCCAGTACATGATAAATTAACTGAGTTTTGTGTATTTAATTTGTTAGTGCTGAGAAAAAAGACTATAGCATGCAAATAAATGTCATCCTCTCCTGTAAAAATCTTTTAATTATAAAATGGTAAGAACAAACAAAAAGTTAACAAGCAAACAACTTCCTGGTAACTCTACTGACAAATATCTTTTGTTTCACTGCTTCATCATTTTTAACCTCATGTAGGTTTGGAGAAGGCAATGGCACCCCACTTCCAGTACTCTTTCCTGGAAAATTCCATGAATAGAGGAGCCTGGTGGCCTGCAGTCCATGGGGTCTCTAGGAGTCAGACATGACTGAGCGACTTCACTTTCACTTCTCACTTTCATGCATTGGAGAAGGAAATGGCACCCACTCCAGTGTTCTTGCCTGGAGAATCCCAGGGATGGGGGAGCCTGGTGGGCTACTGTCTCTGGGGTTGCACAGCGTCAGACACGACTGAAGCGACTTAGCAGCAGCAGCAGCAGTAGGTATGGTTTTAAGTGCTTGAGATATGAGAAAAAACTTTCTTTCAGCATCTGCTACTGCTAAGTCACTTTAGTCGTGTCCGACTCTGTGTGACCCCATAGATGGCAGCCCATCAGGCTCCCCCATCCCTGGGATTCTCCAGGCAAGAACACTGGAGTGGGTTTTCAGCATCTAGTAAGTGGTCAATACATATATTTTGAATTAATTACTGAAATTCTAGTACATGTATCAAGGAAGTTTATTTCATGTAGACCAATATTTTTAAGCATAAAAATTTTTCTTAAAAGTAAACAGAACAGTGGTATAGACTTCAGTCATAGAACACTAACTACATAGAAAATCGTCAGTTGTATTAACATTTTTTCTTTTATATTCCCAGTTCTTAAAAGCTCCTGACAAGTTGTCTGTTCTTCCATTCCTGAAATCCTGATTAAAGGATCAGTAAGATAATAATGAGAAAATGAAGCAGAAGTACACGCTACCCAATATAATAACAACTTATTTTTAATCATATTCCAGTACAACCTCTATGTCTTTCAAATTCTAATACATGGACTAAGAATGGAAACTCAGAGCAAAGTTCAAAGGCAGTCTGAAGAGAACATGTAAATTTTGAAACTAATATACTAAATGTGAGGCAGGCCAGACAGGAAAAGTCTTCCGAGATGATTCACAATGAAGAGGTGAAATTTAATGAGAAAATAGAAAGGAAGTAGATAGAATATGACAGAGAAGAGCCAGATGTATGGGTGTGCGCATCCTTAGTTGTGTCTGACTCTTTGTGACTTCGTGGACTGTAGCCCACCAGTCTCCTCTGTCCATGGAATTTTATAGGCAAGAATCCTGGAGCCAGTTGCCATTTCCTTCTCCGGGAGAATCTTCCTGACTCCGGGATCAAATCTGGATCTCTTTCATGTCCGCATTGTTGGTAGATTCTTTACCACAGCACCTCCTGGGAAACCCAGAGGAGAATCTTAAAATGAGAAGAATTTTAGTTATCTGGGGCTATTCTAGTCCATGGTCAAATAAGTGGCCATCCAGGCTTTACTGGAGAGTCAAACAGACACATGTACACACACACACAGAATCAGAAAGAGATATAGGTGAAGAGATGGAAAGAGAGAATGCATTAAATATATATGCAATTCTATATAAAATGTCCTAATTCCACATTCTAAATATTTCTCCAGACAGCGGTAATTAATTTCTATCTGAAAATGAAATTACAACCCCCCCCAAGTTTTTGGATTTAATAACTTTTATAGACCAGAGTTCTGGTCCTCCCTCTCTCCTGAATATATTTTCCGTGAAATATTCTACTCCTCTCTGCCTCCTTTTTATGTTAACATGAGGATAGTTTTCCATCTGCGACCACTCAGAGGTTATGAAGCACGTCAGTTTGGGTGCCGGCATGAGGAACTGTGGAGTCCTCATTCAGCGCTGTGTTAGTCAGGGGTGGGATGAGGGGGAGTCAGGATTGACAGGGACAGCAGGGTGGCTGGTGCAGCGGGTCACACATGACCTCACATTTGACATATAATTAAGGTCTTCTGTCCTGCTTATCTCTTTCTAAAATTATTAAGTGCTTTGGTGACCTTTTGGGGAACAGTGTGCACTTCGAAGTCGTGTTCAAACAATGAGTGACAGCATTTAATAACACCTGAGAGGGACTCAGGAAATCCAAGGGAACACATTAGCATGTCATAAAGCCCTAGAAATAAAGCCCTGATTTTGAGACATTATTTATACTCAAAGTACTTCTTCCATGAAAGAATAGAAAATCAAAAAAAAAAATTCATTACAGCTAAGACATTTAAATAGCAAGCCAAAAATTTTAACTTTTTTTTCATATTAATCAACTTTTTTATCAACTACTTAGAACAGATCCCCATAAAGAGAGGATGACATTATATGATTGTGCCTTGCATCTGTAGGGGCCGAAATCATGCAGAAAATAATGGCTCTACCAGAGATAAACAGTTATTCCTATTGTCTTTGAATGAAAGCAAAGCAGAAAACAAGAAAACATGACCAAGGGAAACATAAAACATCAATATGGTTCAGAGGCTTTGATTCAAAATAGAAAGCCGACAAAAATTAGGTTAATTCTTCATGAAAATACATCTTCTCATTAGCCAGTAGGCCATCATACAACATATTTGAGGATTTATACTGAACTACCTATGGCCATTATCATACAGTTAGCTTGGGAGTAATCATTCAGTGAATTCAAGAAGACGAAACCAGATGGTTTTTGTATCAAACAATGGGATTTACCTTGCCCACTGAAAGAATATCAGTTGAAAATCTTGATGTTGTAGGTTTTAGTTTTTGTTTTCTAATGTTACTTTTGCCTTTTTCCAAGTAATTAATGGTTTGTGTTCCCATGTTGTAATGAGATTCATGATAAGCCTCTGTCCATGCACAAACGTATCGCTAGACAGAAATGTTATTAACACATGTGTAGTTTCTCTGTTTTTTTTTTATGTGTATGTTTGTTTGTGATTCTATAAATGACAAAGCATGTGTTTAAGTGGTCAATGCAAAGACAAAGAGA
Source organism: Cephalophus harveyi (assembly GCA_006410635.1). Taxonomy (NCBI): domain Eukaryota; kingdom Metazoa; phylum Chordata; class Mammalia; order Artiodactyla; family Bovidae; genus Cephalophus; species Cephalophus harveyi. Next base: position 25,781 of record SJYT01030181.1, read on the forward strand.
GATAAAGGGCTTCAGGAAATTCTCTCATCTTTATATCTATGTCCTCTTTCGCTCTACTTGCTTTTCTAAAATGCAATCTCCACTTCACCACTGCTTTTTTTTCTTTCAGCACAGAATCTCAGCCCATCCCTACACTGCTGAACTCAAGTTGGATAGCATATATAGGAAAATACTCCATCGTACATTTTATTTCTCTCAGAGTTTCTAGCTCTTCTCTGTAGTAGAAAGGAGCCCAGGCTGGGTATCATTATTGGATTACTTCTCCCACAAAACAGGAATAAAAATTCAGCTTCTCTTTTAGACTAACTGCGAGCTGACTTGTACTCCTCAGCAAGTTGCATTTTATTCTCTGTTTACAAAGTACTTCTATGGTATAAGATGGGAGATTTAAAGAAAAATATTTCCATTTGTTTCCTACTGTTGGTAAAGTAGAATATTCTTGTTCAAAATCCTAGAGTAAATTGTGCCAGCTGTTTATTAACATAGTCCAGTTTTGTTGTTCTTTTCCACCTGAAGAAATCCAAAATATGAAGCAAACTAACTGGGAATAAGCAAATCTGGACTATATCAAGTTCTAGCATAGTTGGGGAAGATACTTAACTCCTTTAAGCATCTTTAAGTCTTTTTCCTCTTCTGTAAGATAAGGAGTACAGTTATGTATTAGAGAGTAATTTTTAAACTAAAAAACATATTATGGTAGTAATAGCAGGATATCTTATCTTTACATGCTGGAAATGACCTAGAAAGGCTGAATTCTGTTTTTTATTGGCTTGAGTTCATTTCTTTCTTGGCCATAGAGCCATGGAAAATCATTATATCATTCTGTTACATCCTAGGTTTCTGAGACTTCAATGAATTATTAGTTATAAAAAGAATCTTAATATACATGGATCAAATTCTCTAATTTTACACATGAAGTAATTAGTTTGAATAAGAAAACAGGCTATGTCTAGATCTTAGAGCTAATGACTAACACAATCTGGATTGCACTTGAAATTTTCTTGACTTTAAGTTATGATTTTATTAATGCTTATTGTATAGAACTATTCAAGTGGGTGTTGGATGGGCATGGGTTTAGCATGTTAAAGTGTTATTAACATCTTCATAAAGTAGTATTCTGTGTTTGCAGCTAAAACAGGATAAACTGAGAGCCCTCATAAAAGTCACAGCTGAAAGGTTTTCAGTAAACCTCCAATATATGTTAAACATTAAAGCTCCCTTAGCAAGTCAAAGTTATTCAGGGTCTAGCGATTACAGTGCCCAGGTGCTTCCAGGAATACATTATCTTGGACCTAAGTGAGAGCAAGTTAACCAACATTTCACCTCTTAATTAGTCCTTGTTGGCCACTGAAAGGCCAAGGCTGCTGGTGGTGGCACCAGAGCCATCTCTGGTATTACTGAAATCATTCGGACAAACTCAGCTGCTAAGATAATCACAAACTAGATCTCAAATGTGATAAAGAAGCTTTGTAATCCATCTAATTCCACAACCTCAATTGCAGTCGACCCAATATGTTAGTTCTATGGCCATCCAGGGACATGGGGTGCTATCTTGGACGGAACTGTCTTTTTACATCGCTCAATGACAGTTCTCTACCATTTCTATCACCCATTAAGTGGGCAACTTTCATCACAGTAATTGTCACACTACAACTGAATGTGCTGGGTGACTAATTGACGGATCACACATTATTATGATGTTTCATACAAGAGTCATCTAAAGGTATGCCATACTTTGGAAAACTCAATATAAAACTAAACAAAACAAACCATAATTTTAAGTAATTTATAATCAGTAAGGATTGATTATTCATATTTTAGAATTTTATCACTTTTAAAATGGTTCATTTTTTAATTTTACTTTACAGTACTGTATTGGCTTTGCCATACATCAACATGAATCCACCACAGGTGTACATGTGCTCCCAATCCTGAACCCCCCCTCCCACCTCCCTCCCCATACCATCTCTCTGGGTCATCCCAGTGCGTCAGCCCCAAGCATCCTGTATCCTGCATTGAACCTAGACTGGCAATTCTTTATAGACTGTTCATGAGAAAGTATATATGTGCTTTCATTTATTAAAAATCTAATAGACTTGTTCACACTGTGCAGAGTAAGACATACTTGTACAATGTCTGGGGACTTCTCTTAGCTTTAAACTTTGAGGGAATCAAACTTGTGCATACTTTCGCAGTTACACTTTCACTTGTGATTCTGACCAAGGGATAAAACAAAGAGTTATAAGTGATTTAAGAAGGTGATCATATATATGTCCCTATTTTCCCAAGACAGTCACAGTTTATATCAGTTGTTCTGAAGTAATTGTTAACAGTGTCTCCCTTCATCCTCAAATGTGTCCTGGTTTGGATTACATGGTCACCTTAATGTTAGAGTTGCTGTACAATGGAATAAGGTCATTGTTAGCTTAAATAGAGTGGCATTACACCTGTAAATTTCAGCCAGGACTCAAAGTAGTGTCATTCATTCATTCATTAGTTCATTATATATTATTCAAACTTAAGCAAGTATTTCCTGGACATTGTGTGCCAATAAGTATTTTTGAACAATTTATTGAACATTGCATATAGGATCGGAGAAGGCAATGGCAGCCCACTCCAATACTCTTGCCTGGAAAATCCAAAGGACGGAGGAGCCTAGTGGGCTGCAGTCCATGGGGTCTCTAGGAGTCAGACAGGACTGAGCGACTTCACTTTCACTGTTCACTTTCATGCATTGGAGAAGGAAATGGCAACCCACTCCAGTGTTCTTGCCTGGAGAATCCCAGGGATGGGGGAGCCTGGTAGGCTGTCATCTATGGGATCACACAGAGTCGGACATGATTGAAGTGACTTAGCGGCGGCAGCAGCATATAGGATGCCAGAGGTTCAAGTGTAATTTTTAAATGAGCAAAATATATAAAATATACATTGTATATTTCATTTAATATTTCATAAGAGAGATTGCAATTCCTACTATATAAATGAGGAAAGGAGTTTTCAATGGGGTCACACAGAGTCGGACATGATTGAAGTGACTTAGCGGCGGCAGCAGCATATAGGATGCCAGAGGTTCAAGTGTAATTTTTAAATGAGCAAAATATATAAAATATACATTGTATATTTCATTTAATATTTCATAAGAGAGATTGCAATTCCTACTATATAAATGAGGAAAGGAGTTTTCAGAGATTTTATATCTTGCTTATTACTACCCAACTCATGTATGGTAAAGTTGGAATTTAGAGCCATTCATTATTAAAATGTTGTACTTATCCCTCTATTATTTTACCTTTTAGGCTTAATTGAGAGATTAATGAAAGAATCTTGTGCTTAGTTTATGGGTAAAAACGGATAGAGGTGATGATGAAAAAGGAATGGGTAGAGCTCTCCTCAATACAGCAGCTTCCTGAGCTGCTGGGACCACCCAATGGGAGAGCATGTCTAGGTCCTCCCTAGATAAGGAAATTGAGACCCAAGTGGATACACTGACAGAGATAGCATGGCTGTCCAGCCCACAGAAACATCTGCTGTTCCATAGATTCTTCCATCTGGTCAGATGCATTTTATTTACTGTGCAATACCCCAAAAGTTAATTCCTCTTTTACTTCATGGAATCCTTACCCCCTTACCAACTCTGTTCTTTATCCTTCAAAAGAGGAAGAATATTTCTTTAAATGTACAACAGTTTCTAAAAATTTAAAGTCCAAAAGAAACAAAACAGAAAGAATTAAAAAAAAAAAAAAACCAGTGAAAAGAAAGATCTTTAGAAATCTTAAAACACACACACAATATTAAAAACAAAAACAAAGGGATTTGACACTTGTAAAGTTTCCAAAAAGCAATGCTTCTTTGTGGCACTCCCACAAAATGGCAACCCACTCCAGTACTCTTGCCTGGAAAATCTCATGGATGGAGGAGCCTGGTAGGCTACAGTCCATGGGATTGCAAAGAGTTGGACACGACTGAGCAAATTCACTTTCTTTCTTTCACAAATTACAGGGTCCAACAGATGTTAAAGAGATGCCATGAACTTCCAAGAATCCCATCTGGCAATACCAGCATATAAATAAGCTGATTGTCTTTTCATTCCACACCTCCACCAACCCCCACAAGTTCCTCAGATACAGTTAAGAAAGAAAGAAGAAAAAAATGTTATGCCTTACATAAATGTTATGGATTTATGCCTAGCCTTTGAATTATAGCAATGAAAAGGAGTTTTGATTAGCCATGCAAGAGACACATTCAAAGCCGACATGACTATTCTACTTACCAAAAGGAATCCTTTTTCTAAACTAAAGTAATGGGTGGTAGTGTCTTAAATTGGAAATGGCCATTCTTACTAGTCTAGGAATAGTAAGAACTAGAAAAAGGATGAGTTAGGGTTAGATTCGGAGAAGGCAATGGCACCCCACTCCAGTACTCTTGCCTGGAAAATCCCATGGACGGAGGAGCCTGGTAGGCTGCAGTCCATGGGGTCGCTGAGTCAGACTGAGCGACTTCACTTTCACTTTTCGCTTTCATGCATTGGAGAAGGAAATGGCAACCCACTCCAGTGTTCTTGCCTGGAGAATCCCGGGGACGGGGGAGCCCGGTGGGCTGCCGTCTGTGGGGTCGCACAGAGTCGGACACGACTGAAGCGACTTAGCAGCAGCAGCAGCAGCAGCAGGGTTAGATTTAGTTGCATATTATAGCAAACCCAAATAAAACAGCTTAAATAAATGAGGACTTTTGGTTTTCTTTAATGTGAAATAGTCCAGAAGAGATACCCAGGGCTGAAGTTATATCAGAACTGCTCTGGGCCTGTCATTTGGCTCTGCCATCTTTAATATATGGTTTGCATCTTCAACGTTCAAGGGCATTTTGGAGGGCCCACCATTACGTTTCATCTCTCCTTCAGAGAACGTCCTGAAGCCTCTGTCCATTGACTTTCACTTATGTCTCCTGGGGCCACTCTAATTGCAAAGGAGGCTGTAGAATGGAGGTTTTTAACTGAACTAATTGGCAGTAACACAGATATTTTCTTATGAAGGGGGATGGGAAGAATAAATATTGGAGAGAACACATTGCATTTTTATTATTAAAGTGCACATGATGAGAGGAAAACAGAGATTCCTTACCTTTATGAGCCCTTCCCTATGGGAATTGCTGGTCTAGTGACAATGTCTCTGCCACTAACTCTGGGGTTCCAGGGGGTGGGGGCAGAAACGAGCCTGGCATAGTGTCTTCTCTCTTGTGCAAGGAAGGGACTTCCCTGTAAATTCCAGCTGCTGCTTTACTTTGAGTTGATAATAAAACTTAAATAGAAAGGGAATAGTTCTTTCTGACTTAAAGGAGACAGTGACAGAAGTATTTTAGTAACATTGTGCAAACACTGGGGAGACGGCAAAATATAGTTCCTTACTATGTTAATTCTGTTGCTTCAAAATGTATTTTTCTTAATAGAGGTTAAGTAGAATGATGTTAAAGCTGAAACTCCAGTACTTTGGCCACCTCCTGCGAAGAGTTGATTCATTGGAAAAGACTCTGATGCTGGGAGGGATTGAGGGCAGGAGGAGAAGGGGACAACAGAGGATGAGATGGCTGGTTGGCACCACTGACTCAATGGATGAGTCTGAGTGAACTCCGGGAGTTGGTGATGGACAGGGAGGCCTGGCGTGCTGCGATTCATGGGGTCGCAGAGAGTCAGACACGACTGAGCTACTGAACTGAACTGAATATATCCAAAATACGTGGTGGTGCCAGCATCAACTCATAAAAGCCATTTCTACTTCCCTGATCTTTATTACTATTCGTTAACAAAAAGGGATGGACCTCCTCAAAGTTCACTTACATTGTTAAAGTTCTACTGTTTCTTTCCACTTAAATGAGTATCTATTATATTCTGGATGCAGAGAATATGAACATTTAAAAGATGCAGCACCTGCCTTGCGTTCTGGCTGCGTGTACACAGTGGGAGTCCATTCTCCTCAATGTACTGCAGAAGTTCTCAGTCCTGACTCTCTATGTGGAGGCAGTGGTCAGAGACACTCTGCTTCAGACCCCAAACTGGTGTCACCAAAGACTAGGATGAGGTGTCTGGGAAACAGTGCTTTAAAGTGCTTAGCAGGTCCCTGCCTCCAGGAAAGGAACACCCAGTGTTGATTATCATTATTGTTAGCATTCATTCGTGTGGTTGTCTCCCTGCTAACATCCCTGCTTGTTCCATTTGTAATCTTTTCCTCACACATCAGACAAAAGTAAATATTCTTCCATTTCCCCTCTTTCCCTGTATCCTCTTTCTCTCCTCCCTGTACACTTCTCTGCACGCCTCTGAACTCACCTCTTTATGAAATGCCAGTCTTTTTAGGGTATCTTTGGAGAGCTTTGAAACTAATATAGTCGAATCGGGACTGAAGGCGCACATACAAGCAACTAATCAATAGTTTACCTCTAACGTGTTCATCATCCATCGCCACCGAAAATAATAGTGAAACTTCCCTATTTATTGTACACCCTCTATCTTGTGCTCTGCACATACCATGGTTGCCTATAAAAGAAATCCTCCGGTTTTTCTTGTCTCTTGGTTTCATCTCACCTCTGAGTGATTCTGACCTTTCTGCCCTCTTCCAAAGTCCTTGGCTTGCAAGTGGCATAATAAATTCCCATTTCATCATCATTAACTGTCAACTGGAAATCCACAGCCAGGTAAAGGGCAGAATAGGAACCCATGTCTTGTCACTAAAATATGCTAGATTTCTAATAGCTCATTAGCATACCATACACAAGCATCCTGCTTTTAATTAGTTACGTGGTGTGATAATTAAGTAGCATTTCTCTGCAGTTTCCCCTTGTGTGGGGGAGAAAAAGGGAGGGAAGAGGTTGGCTATTGGTGGAAGTGGTGCTAAATGCTAAGTATAAAGTTTTAGGTAATTGTGACCCTGGAGAAAACAGCTAGCAAACTCTCAAGAGGAGAGAATAACATTCTTCCCTTACGTTAAAAAAAAAATCAATGGACAAAAGCCTCCCGCTCTCTGTTCCTGCTGGTATTTGAAGGAAAAACGTTTAAAAATTTAAACCAAAGATATGAGATTTTGATATGAGAGTACAATGTATTTTAGAGAGCCAGCCCAGGTCAGAGGAAGAGGACAAGGGGAAAATAAGTGCCCAAATCACAAGCTGACAAAGGAACCTTAGTGCGGCCTTATTTGTTCAGCACAGAAACGTTTGAGCAGGTCTGTATGTAAGCCCCTATATGTTGGCTGTAATACGTTCTTCTCTCACCTGCAGAAAGATAACATGTCTGTTCTCTCGATAGTTGTTATGACATTGATATGAAGCATAGCGTTGGGGGGAGAAATTTCCCCTCATAAGGACTCCCTCACCCTGGAACAGTTATTTAAATCACTATGGCCAGAGCAGCAGGACGTATAAACTAGAGCCATATTCTGGCAAAGTGTAAACTGTTGTGTTTCTTCTATGGGGAAGCAGATGGCAGCGCTCTGAGCCCTCTATATGTGGATTTGAAGTTACCATATCATCAAAAGGACAGATGTAAACCTGTTATGATATAAAGTACCAAATGCAACTCCGCATTGAACATTAATAGGAATGCAGTCATGTAATCTCTTAGAAGTCATAACTACTACAGGCAAGTGCCAAATTCCCAATTTATTTTTTTTTTCCCCAACATAAACTTTAGTTTTTCTGTAGGTGACCCTTCCTCAGGAAGGAAAAAAAAATTGTCAGCTTTGGTGCTCCTGAGCAGACACTTTTTCAGGCCAAAGATGGTTTTCAGTATAGTGTGTGCAGCATTATAAACCTGCTTAAAATGACAGTTTAATCTCTAACCAACCTCTTTCAACTGAAAATCAATATATATAGAGAGATAGTAATGCACATGTAATATATGGACATTAGATAGCACTTGTCACATCACTAGAGAGGCTGTTAAAGAAATAGATGACTCTAAAATAGAGACTTGGTGAATAAGTGGATTAAACAAATAGAATATGGCTGATGAGTTTAATGCTTACCTATCCCCACCTCCATCTTCTCTAACTCTTCTGTATTCCTTGTTATTCACAGCAAAGCAGAAACACTGAACAATCTCCCTTAGCTCCTGTGAGCCTCCCAAAGAGTCTGACATCAGAAGCAGAATTGTGCCAGCATTCAACTGGGCTCCACTAGAGCTATGGTTTAAGTGTCTGCAAAGCCGCCCCCTTCCCCTCTTTGGGAAATATCACAGAGACATTTCAGAATTGTCCTAGTTTGGCAGGCAGTCAATTCCAGATAACTCTCCATCTTGGCCCCAAATGAAATCCAGATTGGAGGTCCAGATTAAGAATAAAATCTGAAAAAAAAAAAAAAAAAAACAGAGGAAAAATGTTTTTCTCTTCATCACAAAAGAGTGAATTTTTAGGGTTCTCCCAAATACAGAGGAAGAGACCAAGGAGGCAGCAGAGTATACTGAGCATTTTCGACTTTAATTTGCTGAGCTATTATACCTAACTAGCATCCTGCAGCACTAGCAGATGGCTTAATACTAAAAGGTGGCACTTCCCCTTAAAGGTAGGCAGGTGGTATTAGCCAAATGCAGTCTGAATGTTCCACTGCCATCCTGCCATCCTGCCAACAGCAACACACTACTGTTGCAAATGGTCACCCTACCATTGAAAACCCACTATCGTTTTCAGAGGGAGCCTCTTGGAACTGATCTACACTTTGTTCTTGCTTCTTATTCTTCCAAGCACCTGAATGTGCTCCATTCCTATCTGACTAAGGAAGTACAGATGACTCCCTTCTACTTTCAGGAAGAATCCTGGCCTCAAAACCATGCTGCCATAATTCCTTAGAAATCAAAGATGCAGCAAAGTAATATAATTTCCATGTAGATAAATATTAGTGATGTTAAGGAATCAAGTCATTAATTGTATTGACTATTATAAATACAAGCTCACACTTGTGGAACTCTGTACTTAAAAACATATAACCACTGATCTAATGAGAAGCAATATAAAAACTGTTGTGATTTTGATATATGTTACATAGAAGTATGCTTCATTTCATAGATATGAAGCAGAAAATATTAAACTCAATACATACTTTCTTACCAAAACTATGACTAAAAAAAATCCCTCCTTTTATATAGCAGATTCATCAGTACCTACAACCGAGAGCATACATAGTTTATCGTGATAACCTTCCTTTCTCTGTCCTGAGCACATTGTTTGTGTCTTCACAATCATAATTTAAACAGTCTCCCTTATGCCAATGTTCTTTTTCTCCCTCTTCTACCTCGTGTTATTTTCTCTCTGGCTGTTAGAGAGCAGACAAGTTTCCCCAGTGAGGATGGCTGGAGTGATGGAGCCCAACCCTAGAACATCTCCCTAACCAAACCTTTGCTCTAGGAGCCTCAAAACAAGGTCAGTGTGCTTTCTACTCATTGGGCACTCACCATACCAGTTTCTCTGAATGCATCTGAACCCCTACCCCTGCCTCATGAGGGACCCAGAAGAGGTTGCCAAGCATGGAAGATCAGAAATTACGTGGCTTGCTTTGATTTTGATGATTTCATGCTTCCCCAGTAAAGATCCTTTTCTTTCTTCTCACTACCCTTTTAATCACAAGATATCTTTTTAAACTCTCTTCCTGCTCCCTTAACAAGATGTATTATGTGATCTCTGATCAGAATTTTACTGCATTCGTCTCTTTACCACTGTAGTTTTCCTGATATGGTAGTCTAGACAAGTTTTAGCAACTGTAATTTGCATGTACCAAAAAGTGCCTGCCACCTCTCTGGTGCCCACAGACAATATCAGAGTGAGTAGAAAGTCATATGACTTCAGCCCCAAAACCTAGAATCTCAGAAAGTACCATGAACGTTTTGATAGTCAAAAGTGTCCAAAACATTAACACAAAAAGATGTTTTGGGGAGGACTTACTTAAGATCTCTCTATGGAGTCAGGAGGGAAATTTGTCAGCAATTATGTCATTTATCCTCTAAAATCTAGAAGCCCAAGAAGACTGAAGTCTTCCCATGCCACAGTGTAGGATCTATAGTTTATGTTTGCTACTTCTTGATGTTTAAAATCAAGTTGTGGATTCAATATCACCAAGTGAAAGGCATAACAGGTGGTAATTGTTGGTTCTGTTTCCATAGCCAGTGGGAGATACTGGAATATCTTTATTATTATTATTATTATTTAGCACAAGTCCTTAGACTTGGGTGAAAAACCTAAAATAGCAAATAAAATATGCATATTTCAACCTCTATTTAGGTCAGAAAAGTAATAAGAAAATGGTAGGAGGATTCATTAGGTTCATTAGGGAAGTGATTTAGTATTTATTACATTCTCAGATTATTCTTCAGTTGTATACATCGACCAAATACAGTATTAAAATATTTGTTAAATCCTCTCTTCCTTTAACTTAGAAAAATATGTGAATGTAAATATACACAAATGGAGAATAGCAACACCTTCTAGTGGCAAAGAGACAGAGCAAAGATAGCACATTTTGGAAAGGAGATTTCCAAGATCAGCACTTGCTGCAAACCTGCTCACAGTTGGCCAAGAATTTTCTGAAGAACCTAGTCTTCAGAATGATAGGATGCAAGATAGTATGCTAATTTCCTAGGTAGGCAGTTGTTTATTAAGCAGAATATGGGGCAAACCATAGATCACTATGGAGGCTTTCCCAGTGGCCCAGAGGTATAGAATTTGCCTGCAACGCAGGAGTCGAGGGAGATGTGGGTTTGATCCCTGGGTTGGGAAGAGCCCCTGGAGGAGGGCATGACAACCCACTCCAGTATTCTTGGCTGGAAAATCCCTTGGACAGAGGAGCCTGACGGGCTACAGTTCATAAGGTTGCAGAGTTGGATGCGACTGAAGTGGCTTAGCATGCATGCATAGATCACTATATTGAGCAAAACAAAACTGGAAGAAATGGAATTCAAAGCTGTGAGAAAGACTGAGCTAAAGTAGAGGATCCCATGAAGAAGAGGGAATCAGATGACAGCTTTCTAAATAGCAAGGTGACATGCTGACAATTCGCCCTGATGCTACGATAATAAAAATGTATAAGAGCACCAACTTAATAAACAGACACTCTATCACAGAACAGGAACTCTGTAGCCCAGGGCTCCTATTTATACAGTAAGGTGAGACTCTAGCTGGCATCCTGTTTCTAAGTTTGAGTGCCCCAGGATCAGCAAGATACTGATAACTAGAAATGAAAGATGAAGTCAACAACAAAAATGATTTAAGAACTTTAGGACACATGAAGAAAGATTAGAAGAATAAAATAGCTCTACTTGTGGTGTGATAACTAGGATGGAATATGCATGATCACTATCTACAAGTATTTTATCAGAAAGTTGTAAACACTACGGAGGCAAAGGAGTAATTTACAATATCATGATACCGAGGTGTGTGTGGCTAAGGGTAACAGGATAGAATTACACTGCACAAAACATAATTTGAAAGCTCTGGGATATGCTTCAGAAAAGGTAATTTTACACAAACTGTTTGCACATGCCCAGAATGATAATCAGCTGTGCCCTCCCCCAGGTGATGGTGCTGTCTCTATCTGCACCTCTACATGTGTGTGTGCTAAGTCGCTCAGTCGTGTTCAACTCTTTGCAACCTTATGGACTGTAGCCCACCAGGCTCCTCTGTCCTTGGGATTCTCCAGGCAAGAGTATTGGAGTAGGTTGCCATGCCCTCCTCCAGAGGATCTTCCCAACCCAGGGATTGAATCCATGTCTTCTGCTGTTCCCGCACTGCAGGCGGTTTACCCTTGAGACACCAGGGAAGCCCTCTGCTACTCTGCCACCACCAACAAACACTAAGGAGATGCTCTTTGCAGGGAGGCTGAATCTTCTGCAGGAAATTCTGTCTTGGACTTAGGGCCTTGGGCCCAAGTTCTCCCTCCCAAGGCACAAATGCACACAGTTAGCTTCCACTAATGTAAGTCTCACAAATGTTCATCTGGCTCAGGTCAGAGAAAATGGGAACAGAGGTAGAAACCTAGGGGTTATGCTGCTATGGAATTACAAATATTATGCCTCCCAAGAGGCTCCCCTGATGATCTGTGCTCCCTCTAAATATCCAAATGCAGCTGCTACTGGCTTGGCAGATCATGCAGTACTCTGAGACAGTCCCAAGACTATGCACTGAGGTCTTAAAGAAATGGTTAGAAATTCTATATTTTTATTTCTATTTTAATATATTTTGCATTCATAATATATTGTTCTTTAGTTACTAAGTTATGTCTGACTCTTTGTGATCCCATAAACTCTAGCCCCTGAGGCTCCTCTGTCCATGGGATTTTCCAGGCAAGAATACTGGAGTGGATTGCCATTTCTTTCTCCAGAGGATCTTTCTGATCCAAGGATTGAACCCATGTCTCCTGCACTGGCAGGAAGTTCTTTACCATTGAGCCACCTGGAAAAGCTCTTATATTAGTATGGCTTATAATAAATTGGGAAAGAAGCTTTGATGTGTTATTTTAAAACAAATAAATATGTATACATTGAGGTCATGTGCTTTAATGATTATTATTTCTTAATCTGTGCATTCCTGGATAGGAGGGAGATGCTTAGAGGTTAGAACCCTCCTTACAACCAGCAGGTCTCAGTAAATATCACGTGAAATGAAGTGTGTTTGTGCCATTCCTTGGGAAAGTTAAATGTGCTGCACATGTAAAGAAGGATCTTTACTGAAAGACTCAGAAGGAAGGAAAGTTTGGCATCCTTTTCCTTGGTGATTCCATCAATCACCTGACAACATCTTCCTTTCCTGAATGCAAATCAGAGATGTGAACCTATTTGTGAGGCAAATACTTACACTTGGAAATATAACCTCTCAAGCACCAATCCATACCTGGGGAGTTTCAGGTAGAAAACTGAGGAGAAAAAAGATATTGTGAGATGAAGCAAAATGAGAAAAAGGGTGCATATAGCACAGTTATTTTCGAGGATAAGGCTAGCAGTTACAATGGCAAGGAGTGAAGTAGGAGAATCAAACACTTTTTTACCTAAGGACATTTGTTACTAGAAGAATTTCCCAGTCACTTATACATTCAGTCACTGGAAGGTAAGCAATTACTGCAGGTAACAAGACCACATCATTGCACATCACTACCAACCCCACCAGCACCACAACTACACATAATACAGTGCTTTTTAATAAAGTATTAGTTCCATACATATCACTGGTAAATTGGCTGCTAGTTGTGAAAGATCGAAAAGGAACCTATCAAAATGGTATGAGCCTTAAAATAGGAAAATGCACATATAATTTTAAGGAATAATGAAGGTAAGGAAAAACTTGAACAGCGTTTTCCAATTTTAGTCTATAGTGAAGACTATCAGGAGCAAAAATGAGCCAATCTAAATTCTTTACCATTTGTGAGCAAATGTAACTATTGTGTACTGTCTTTTACTCATAGAACAGTATTAGAACATACAGACTGTATTTTATTTGAATGTTTTCAACTGCTTTTTCTAGACCAATGTATCTGGAGTAAAATAAAATAAATATTCTAAAGTAAATATAATTGATTGAAGCATGTGTGGAGAAGAACTAAAGAGCCTCTTGATGAAAGTGAAAGAGGAGAGTGAAAAAGTTGGCTTAAAACAACATTCAGAAAAGGAAGATCATGGCATCCGGTCCTATCATTTCATGGCAAATAGGGAAATAATGGAAACAGTGAGAGACTTTATTTTGGGGGGCTCAAAAATCACTGTAGATGGTGACTGAAGCCATGAAATTAAAAGACGCTTGCTCCTTGGAAGAAAAGATATGATCAATCTAGACAGCATATTAAAAAGCAGAGACATTACTCTGCCAACAAGGGTCCATCTAGTCAAAGCTATGGTTTTTCCAGTAGTCATGTATGGATGTGAGAGTTGGACTCAAAGGAAAGCTGAGCACTGAAGAATTGATGCATTTGAACTGAGGTGTTGAAGATTCTTGAGAGTCCCTTGGACTGCAAGGATATCCAACCAGTCCATCCTAAAGGAAATCAGTCCTGAATATTCATTGGAAGGACTGATGCTGAAGCTGAAACTCCAATACTTTGGCCGCATGATGCGAAGAACTGACTCATTGGAAAAGACCCTGATTCTGGGAAAGATTGAAGGCAGGAATAGAAGGTGATGGCAGAGGATGAGATGGTTGGATGGCATCACCAACTTGATGGACTTAAGTTTGAGTAAGCTCCAGGAGTTGGTGATGGACAGAGAAGCCTGGCGTGCCTCAGTCCATGGGGTTACAAAGATTCAGACATGACTGACTGACTGACTGAGGCATGTGCATTGCTGAGAAGATACTGTTGGCATTTTAAGATTGACATGTTGTTGGATAGCTAAATTTACATTGTGAGAATTTATCAGCGAAATGCTTAGCAACTGCACAGTTTTACAGAATTTTGAATTTTTGTTATCTTGATTACTAAATATGCTGAACAGTATTAGAGCATGAAGGAAGTGATATGTTTTGATAAAAAGAAAATTTAGTCTTTGTATAGAGTCAAGCCAAATTTGAACATCTAAAGATTAGGTTAAAGACAGAACAGCAAAAAAAAAAAAAAAAATTTATTAATGAAAAATCATTACAATAGTTTTCAAGGGTGTTATACATAAACCATTTGCTAATGAAGTACAAATTTATGCATAAGTGTGATTGTCTTTGTTTTCTCTGTTGAGGAATCCCTTTGTTTTGTTACACGTGCAGTCACTGTATATTAACGCAAAGGGAACACTGTAGCACAGCATGTGCTTGGCTGAAAATACTATTTTATTGTTAGGCGATTATGCTCATTTTTAAAAGCAGAGCTAAGGTAATATTTTATCATTTTCCTATTGGTGATTGCTGCTTTCTTCATTCAAAGTATGGACCTACGTGTTACTTAGAATCTGACACACTTCTGTAAAAGAGATTTTTTTCACTTCATTATAGTATAGGATTTTTTTTACAATGTTGTTTTCTTCTAGAGTTCTACTAAATTTTAATAAGAAAGAAAAGCTTGGAAAAATGTCCCTGACACTGTTTAGTAAGGATTAATATTCTCAAATATACTAATTTTTTAAATAGAGAGTATTCTTACTTAATTAAAAAAAAAGAATAGGTAAAACTTTCATATTTAACTAAGTTACTGTTAATGCTTAGCTAATAAAAATATTTTAAAGATAACAAAATTCAAAGGAGACATACAAATGGCAAGAAAGATAATGAAGGTTGGAAACCAATTTGCGAGAAGATAGATTCATCCTTAGATTTACTCATTAATTTTGTAGAAAGGCAACTGTGTTAAATTCAGTTCAAAAGGCCATAGAATTGAACATTCTTCATTCTTTTACGGGAATGAGAAAAAGTACAGGAAAACAAGTTGCAATCAAGGAATCAGTCAAAAAAACCAAGCAGGCTGACAAGTTAGGGTCAGTGAGAATCTGTTTTAATTTCTCCCATTTTACCTGATAGCTGTCAGGTTATTAATTTTATAGTACTAATTAATATTACTTGTACTTAATGAGGCACTGCAAAATTCTGAGTCTTTAGGGAGAGTCAAAGTATGTCTCCATGTTTACTGAGGAAGCAAGCAAAGAAATACTTTTTAAAACATTTCAGTAGAAGATTTGAAATAAGAAAAAGACACAAAGAAATACAGTCACTTAACTGTTCATTGATTTAACTGTTCTTTATGAAGAACCTGCTTTGAATCAGAAACTCTGTGTAATGAGATTACAGTGATAGTGATCCCATGAACTTCAGCCTACCAGGCTCCTCTGTCCATGGGATTTTCCAGGCAAGGTTACTGGAGTGGGTTGCCATTGCCTTCCCTGGATAATGTCAATAAGCAAGGCTAAACACGTCCCCATAGTTTATGGAGCCCAAACAACTAGAAAAATCACGTTGCTCATTACAATTCTCAACCAGATAGCGAAGCTGATTCTGTGTTGTTTTGTTATTGTTTATTTTATAATTAGCAGCAATTATCTAGAAAAAAATCTATAATTTATATAGAAAAGTAAAATAACACCATTGTTTCATAACAAATTTGAATTCGTTATATAAAATAGTCTTACTATGCTATTCTGAATGCTTCTTAAAATTAAGTCCTGCATGTGTAGTCAAGAAATTATCTAAAGTATGTTGGAAAGCAGAAAATATAGAAGAGTATAAAAGGAAAGAAAGAGGACTAAGAAAACAGAGGAAGTGAGTAAACATTGGTACAGACCGAGTGCTTCACTATCCCCTCCCTAATTCATAAAGTGTGATCCTAAGCCCCAGTGTGATGTATGAGGAGACAGGGTCTTTGGGAGGTGATTGGTTCATGGGGATGGGATTGTTATACGTAAGATTAGTGCCCTTGTAATAGAGAAACCTCAGAGGGCTCTCACCCTTTCTCTTACATGAGGACACAGCGAGAAGATGACCAACTATGAACCAGGAACTCTCACCAGACGCTAAATCTGCTGGTACCTTGATCTTGGACTTGTTAGACTCCAGAATTGTTGAGAAATAGATGTTTGTTGCTTAACCCATCCAGTCTGGTATTTTTGTTATAGCACCTTGAACTAAGAGAGCCCACAAGAGAAGCAGAGCGCTTTACATACTGTGTATTTGGTGCCTGCCACTCAGTCCTTCTCCACCCAGGTTTCTGAGGGGTGGTGTGTGTGTGTATATATATATATATATATATATATATATGCACATATATATCATGTATATATTGCATATACTCTGTGTGTAAATGTGTGCCCATTTTATTGGTCTGTAAAAGTTCCCTGTAACTTCCCTGCTTCTCTGCTACTATAAAAGGGACTAGAGAACATGACTTCATTTTGAGGCCAGAGGGCAACCACTGACCTTCCATTCTAAATTTGGTGCTTGGGATTTCCACAATGAGTGTACCTTCTTTGAAGAGCACAAACTTTCCTTTGGAAACCATGCCCTGCCCTTGCCCCACAGTGCCCCCAGCATGCAATTTGGAAGTAAACAGCCTGAGCATGGTAGCTCCAGATGTGGAAGAGCAGGCCAGAAGTGCTTGCTGCTCTTGAGTACAAGCAGCCAAATCAAGGTAAAGTGGGGCTTGTTTCCTGGTACTGATCAAAAAATCTACCTGCAATGCGGGAGGCCCAGGTTCGATCCCTGGGTTGGGAAGATCCCCTGCAGGAGGAAATGGCAACCCACTCCAGTATTCTTGCCTGGAGAATCCCGTGGACAGTGGAGCCTGGTAAGCTACAGTCCATAGGGTTGCAAAGAGTTGGGCACAACTGAGCGACTTAACACTTTCACTTCCCTGCTCCTGGGGAACAGTAACTTGTACCACTCATATAAGTGGTACAAGTATCTCAGTGGAGTCAGGTCTAACCCATCAGATTCATCCTTTCTCCTTCCTTCTCACGTAGACTGGAGAAAGTGGGAGAATGAAAAAGATTGAATTATTCAACTTCACAGGAAAATGAGGTGACAAGTTCACAGGAGAGAGAATAGAGTAATAAGCATAGAAGAAGGGGATAAACTAGAGATTTAGAGAAGAATTGATGCTTTCAAACTGTGGTGCTAGGGAAGACTCTTGAGAGTCCCTTGGACTGTAAGGAGATCAAACTGGTCAATCCTAAAATAATCAACCCTGAATATTCATTGGAAGGACTGATGCTAAAGCTGAAGCTCCAATACTTTGGCCACCTGATACAAAGAGGAAAAGACTCTTTAGAAGAGACCCTGATGCTGGGAAAGATTGAAGGCAGGAAGAGAAGGGAATAATAGAACATGAGGTGGTTGGATGGCATCACTGACTCAATGGACATGAATTTGAGCAAGCGTGGTGAAGGACAGGGAAGTCTGGCATGCTGCAGTCCATGGGGTCACAAAGAGTCGGACATGGCTGAGCAACTGAACAATGACAACAATATATTCTGAGTTACCTTTCAGTTCTTCACTTTTAGCCCTTTATGTAATAACGTTTGTGGGTGTGTGATATATAACTACAAGTGAAGGCATGTTATATTACTCATGTCATCAATACACTGTTCTATTACTCAATCCAACCAATTCTTCAGCTTTGCTCCAGCTACAAATCACATTATCGAACATTAAAGATTTTTGGTTTTGTACCTGTGAGGTCATAGCTTGTCTGTTCTCTTTAGTACTATGAGGGAAACCAGTGTTTTCCTTAGTATTTTGTAAAAGTGATTAATTTTATTGACGTAAAATTGATGTATAATATTATGTAACTTTTAGGTGTACAACATAATAATTCAGCATCTGTATACACTGCAAAGTGGTTACCACTGAAGGTCTAATTACTGTCCATCACCCAGTCTATTCACCCCTCACACCTTTTCCCTTTGGTAACCACCAGTCTATTCTCTGTATCTATGAGTTTGTTTTTCTGTTTGTTCATTTGTTTTGTTTTTAGATGAATATGTAATGAAATAAGATGGTGTCTATCTGTCTCTGTCTGACTTATTCACTTAACATAATATCCTTGAGGTCCATCTGGGTGGTTGCAAATAGCACAATTTCATTCTTTTTTATGGCTGAGTAGTATTCCATTGTGTGTGAGTGTGTGTGGATGTGGATGAAGCACAAGTTGGAATCAAGATTTCCAGGAGAAATATCAATAACCTAAGATATGCAAATGACACCACCCTTATGGCAGAAAGCGAAGAAGAACTAAAGAGCATCTTGATGAAAATGAAAGAGGAGAGTGAAAAAGTTGGCTTAAAGCTCAACATTAGGAAAACTAACATCATGGCACCCAGTCCAATCACTTCATGGCAAATAGATAGGGAAACAAGGAAAACAGTGAGACTTTATTTTGGGGGGCTCAAAAATCACCACAGAAGGTGACTGCAGCCATGAAATTAAAAGATGCTTGCTCCTTGAAAGAAAGCCTATGGTCAACCTAGACAGCATATTGAAAAGCAGAGACTTTTTTGCCAACAAAGGTCCATCGAGTCAAAGCTATGGTTTTTCCAGTAGTCATGTATGGATGTAAGAGTTGAACTATAAAGAAAGCTGAGCACTGCAGAATTGATGCTTTTGAACTGTGGTGTTGGAGAAGACTCTTGAGAGTCCCTTGGACTGCAAGGAGATCCAACCAGTCCGTCCTGAAGGAGATCAGTCCTGGGTGTACATTGGAAGGAATGATGCTAAAGCTGAAACTCCAATACTTTGGCCACTTGATGCAAAGAACTGACTCATTAGTAAAGACTCTGATGCTGGGAAAGATTGAAGGCAGGAGGAGAAGGGGATGACAGAGGATGAGATGGCTGGATGGCATCACTGACTCGATGGACATGAGTTTGAGCAAGCTCCAGGAGCTGGTGATGGACAGGGAAGCCTGGCGTGCTGCTGTCCAGGGGGTCGCAAAGAGTCAGACACGACTGAGCGACTGAACTGAACTGATACATGTATATAATTTTTTCTTTATCCATAAATGGATACTTAGTTTGTTCTCATATCTTGGCTATTTTAAATAATATTGCAATGAATATAGGGGTACCATGACTTTTCAAATCTTTATTTTCAAATTCTTTGGATTAATACCTGGAAGTGAAATTGTTGGATTGAATGGTATTTCTCTTCTTAATTTCTTGAGGAATCTCCATATTGTTTCCATAGCCAAAATTTTGGCTACATCAAAATTTTATTCCAACAGTATATGAACTGTTTTCTCCACATCCTCTCCAAAACTGGTTTCTTGTCTTTTTGATGAAAGCCATTCTAACAGGTGTGAGATGGTATCTCATTGTGATTTCAATTTGCTTTCCCTAATAATAGGTGATGTTGAACACCTTTGATTTCAGCTGCCTGTTGGCCATCTGTTTGTTGTTGTTGTTGGGAAAATGTCTGTTGAGATCCTCTGTCCATTTCAAAATTGGGTGGATTGTTTTGTTGTTGTTGAGTTGTATGAGTTCTTTATGTATTTTAGATATTAACCCCTTATCGGATATGGGATTTGCAAATATCTTCTCCTATTCACTAGGTTGTGTGGGTGATTTTCTGTCTCCCCACCTTGGTGTGCACAAAGGTCTACCCAAATGCTCTTTCCTTGCTGGTCATTTTTGCACAGAGACAGGTTCTAAACACACTAGAGGAAAGCAGCTTTTGCTAAATGTTTATAACGTGTCAAGAAACCTTTATTGAACATTTAATCCAAAACCTGGCTTTGAACCAGGGAGGCATACAATTCCATAATTAATTTTTTTTTTTACCTTCTTTTGCTAATCACTGATAAAAAGCTTAATTCTATTAACAACTTGACTTGACAAATTGCACTGCTCAACAGAAGCATTTAGAAATTAATTATGCATTTTATTGCATTAGATTGGATAAACAGGGAAGCACCAGCAAGAAAAAGGAAAGCCAGGAAAGAAGGAAAATGGTCATATCAATAACTCATTGGTGTCTGTTTCCATTATGATTCAATATGTCACTGAATTATAAATATGAACACATTACCGTCTCAACCTCTCCTGTTTAAGTATGATTTCACCACTCAGCTATGTGGGTAATACAAATCTCTTCTTTTTTCCTGAAAGCATGTATTTCCCTCCTAAAGCCCAAGCTGATTTGGATTCCTAGAGGAGCTTCTTGTTGAATTGTCGTGGAAGCTCAAGTCTTCCCCTTATAACATCCTTCAGCTTCTTGTTTTAGGAATCTCAGAGCATGGCCTTGAGGGATTTAACTATGAGCAGCAAATTGTAACAGTAGGTGTAATATTGTGCCACCAAAGTATTAAAAAATTGGGAAATAAAGATTAAATTGGCTTCTACTTCACTTCTCTATTTGAAGTTAAGTGCTCAAGCGGTCAGGAGACCGTATGCAATTTTTATAGTCCTCTTTGTCTATAAATATACATGTTTCAAAGTGGCTGTTGAAAAAGACATCTGGCACATAACCAAACTGTTCTAGCATGTATACTCCCACACTGTGTCTGCTCCAGTTGAAGACTTTTACCCTTTAGCAATCTTGTCAATAAATGCATGTTTAAAGCATCTTAAGTTTTCTCTGTTTCTTGAATTCATATGCACCTCTCTGGTCAGTTTTCCTTTTCTTATGTGCTAAAATATAATTATGCTTTTAGATTTTCTTTTTAAATCTAGTTCACTCAATTATTCTGCTTTTTTCACTTTAGTTCCATAATTGTCATGTCAGTACATAAATATGTTATTGAAACAAACATCACCACAGTGATTGTGGGTGGATCAACAAGAGGAGAGTCATGTGTATAAAAACCTAGAATAGAGCTATTCTTTAAAATTAGATAGAAACAAAGAAAATTAAGTTTTGCACTGTATTGTATAAAGAAAGACATATTAAGACCACAAAGCCAAGGAGAAAGGTGCTTTTCTGATGTCCTGTTCTGCAGTTGGTATAGAGTCTCTTCCAACTGGAAGAAGCATGGGGATAAATTTCCTATCAGATATTCTCCCCAGAGAAACAAAAAGGTGAGGTCTGAGAGCCTGGATAACACCCAGTGCAAAAGTGAATATTTTTGGAAAGTTATGAGTTTTTATCAAGAGAGGTTTGTAAAAAATACATTATGGAGCAGTTTTTGGATTCTGGGAAATTTCTTGGGAAATAGTGCCAACTGTTATAGTTTCTTCCAAAAAAGATTGAAACTAACAAGTCAAATCACTAAACGAATTGTAGTCAGAGATTTGTGTAAAGCCACATGCTGGCTTTTTTCTCTCCCTGATGAAGTTCTAGCTCTTGCTTAAAATTTGAGTCCAGAAGGGTTATGCTTATGACATTACTGACAGGAGAAGGTATTAATAGAGGCACTGGTTTTGTTTACTCACAAGAGATGGAGGCAACAGGCATTTTACCATGGCATGTTAGGTTGCCTTTTCTTAATCTTTTACTCTGTTTTTAATAGTCTATTACATTCTCATTCATGCTCTGGCCACATTATGTGATTGTCCTTTTCTGATAAGCAGGTAGGCAGTGGTAAATGAAATTCTATAAGTCTGTTGCATGAATGAATATAAGAAGTATTGAGTCCAGCTCTAAGTAATGTACAGACTGCTGGTTACAAAATGAATACAGAAACTTGTATCATCAATAGGTGATTTTTTACCTCCGTCTCTGTGTTGGATGGATGGTATAGAAATTGGAGATACCCAGAGATGATATATCATGGTCTTGGTCATTAGGGAATATTTCATATTTAATCAGTGTATTGAAAGAGAAACTGCAGGTTATCATGTTAAATGTTCCCCATGAAGGAAGTGTAGTCATTGCTACAGGACTTGAGAGGATAGAAGATCATCATGGAATTGTAGAGAAAGGAAGTAATGTGAAGCATGTAGTGTTTAAATTGGGAAGGACTTGATGGCCTGAAAATAAATGAGCACTTTATAAAATGGTATAATGATTAGAGAATGAGAACAATCTTGAGAAAGAAGAGCTATCAGCCTGACCCATACGGCAGCTTGAATCATGGCACTCTACTGTTTACCTGGCAATGTGCTCCACTCTTAAATTTCTAGCTTTTTTAAAATTTTTTTACTGTTTTCTTGCTACTCTAAAACTTTTGAGTTCACTGAAGCACAACAGCTGCTGATGTCCAATGTAGAACAAAAAATGAAAAATTTCTATATTTGAAGATTAGCTTCAGCTATGTGAACAAGCAAGAGAGAATTGTTATAGTTTATTACATTTACCGTTATCTAGGACTCTCTTTTCCCCTTGCCTTTGCAGTCTTATTTTGGGTCTTTGTGGCTTTTCATCTGCAAAGATATGTGGAAGATAAGAGACAAATAATAGTAATAAAAACATGCTGTATGAACCACATATATGCAGTGTTCTAGAAAAATGTGTTTCTCCAGGGAGTTCAGCTGCTGTTTACAGTCACCAGAGAAAATCTTTGCTTGGGGATTGGATGTCATGAATGGAAAATACCACCTCCAGCTTTCTGTATTTCTGTGGATGACCTTTGATTACTACAAATTATGTTATATAGTTGGTTGGTATGTGCAGATAGTAGATTGTTTTATTTCTGTATTTATTCAGTTTGAAAATGTATCTATCCCTTAGACCCTTTTGCAATAGTAATAAGAAGTAATAACAAGAAGACCCCTAGCTCTCCCTTCAGGAAAGAAGAGGAGAGAGAAAGCAAGGCCATGTGCTGTGCTCCCATCTAGAACTGCTCTGGGGCTACTGCTTGAGCTCAAGATCTCATTGATCAAAGAACTCCAGAAAGAGAGAGACTTATTCAGTGTTCAGGGTCCATTTTAATAGGGTCAAATATTGTAGACCAAAGAGAACTCTGTCTTTGTTGATCACAATTTATGTTTCCAACTCACTGGAGTTGTCCCCTGATTCTTAATGATGAGTGTCATATAATTGGCCTTCCTGGAGGCTGTTACAAAGCTTTAAAAAAAAAAATCCTTTAAGATTAACTTAATAGTGACTTTTGTGGGGCCAGCTGAAACCTATTTATAGACATGATAGCATCGAATGACTCTTAAGCAGACATTTATTGAAATAAAGTTTTCCTTGAACTTTTCACATCTATAATGCTAGAATATTGTATTCTCAGAGAAAAATCCAAGTTATTTATTAAAATTGTCCAGCTACTTTGAATCCCAGAGGTTCATGATTACAAGTTCCCCTGGAGATTTTCTGAATAAATGACCTACCACCCGAACAGTGCTAAGTCATTGTAGTTGTGTCTGACTCTTTACAACCCCATGGACTGTTGCCACCTCTCTGTCCATGGGATTTCCCAGGCAATAATATTGGAGTGGGTTGCCATTTCCTTCTCCAAGGGATCTTCCTGACCCAGGGATCAAACCCGTGTCTCCTGTGTCTCTGGCATTGGCAGGCGGGTTCTTTAGCACCACCATTCTTTCCCACCAACTATGGAGGGTAGCAGCAAGGGGAAAAAGCACAATTGGTGAGATTCTTTAGCTATCCCTGAGACTGGATGAGAGTCAGTCTTGCGGATCACCTGCTACCTAACCCAGGTCCCCTTTTGCTAACTTTAAAAGGGTGACTTGAAGAGTCTCATTTTATCTCTGTTGATTTAACAAGGGATTTTTCTTGGTGTGAGTTTACTGGGTTCTTTCTCTCGTATGTCTGAATTGTCTTTGGTGGTGACAGAACTTTCTGCCCACTGCCCTGCCCTCCTAAATATATATCATTGGTGTGGTGCTCACATTCGCTTCTCTGTGCTTGCACATTGGGTGTGCATTTATAGACACTTTGCACAGGATTGGCTGTGTATACAGAGGCCCCCAAAGCCCCTGTGTGTTTAAGAACAATGAATGTTAATGTTGTTGCTAGCCAGCAGGGAGAGGAGCAGAGCAGAGACGCTCCTAACAAGATTTGACACAAGGAAAAATACTGGCTTTTTGTCTCTCTTGTATGTTAAACAATTCATGAGGTTTGGGGTTGAGTGAGACATTTAATAAACATTGGCTGCTTGGGCTGCCTACAGCTGGTGATTTGTCACTATTGGTCAAATGCGTGAGAAGCAGAATGAGTTTCTCCATCTTTGAGGATTTAGGCTTAACAAATAATGCTGTTTACCATCCATTTAAATTTAAAGGTACAATATGATTTAAGTGATAAGCTCTGAATTTCGATAAAAACAGCTAGGCTCCCATAAGGTGGAATTAAGGTATTTTCAAATTCAAGTCTTTCATAGTATCTTAGTCCTGGAATTGTTCTTAAATGTCATTCAACCTGAGCTCCTACCTCTTACAGGAATTCCTCCTGAGGAATGGCCCAGCCATCTATTCTTGCTTGAACATTTTGCCCTACCTAGTTGTTTCTTTGAAAGAGCTGCCCTCTACAGTCTTGAGATGAAAGGAATGACCCACCAGACTTAAACTATCTGTTCTCACCCACCTGTATCTGTATCTACAACCTTTCCTTTGCTGATGAATCCACCTGGATTCTGTATGTTTCACCTTATGGGTAAAGCACCTGCTGTTGGCTTTGCCTCCCTTGGTCCACAGTGGTTAGAAAGGTTCTCATGATATTCATGTGTTTACTACCTCCTTCTTATCTCTACCTTTTGTATGAACCATACGCTCCTCAAAAATGGAAACTAAACTTTATAACTGAAATGGTAATTTTGGATTTTAGAATTTATAAAATTTGAATGAGAATTTCTTCAGAGAAATTGTTAAGTCAAATTGACCCTGATGCCAGATGTTTCTACCTTAAATTAACAATATTTTTTTCTAATAGTTTGCTTTTTCAGTTGATCCATATAAGAAGCAGGGACATGTTTTATAAAAATGGAAACTGTTGCTTGGGACCACATGTGTTTGAAAGGGGGTAAAGCGTCTTAGCAAGGAGGGGACTGAACATATGGCAACAAAATAAAGGTGAGCACCTGGACAGCTAACCTCTGTCCCTTGAAGAAATCCCAACTGAAGAATGAGCTGGTCATCCATTCTCTGCTTGAATATTTTGTCCCACTTCTAATTTATAAGTAGGCATATTGACAGCAGCGTTTTATTTTTCTTTCTCTTTTCTTGCTTTCTTTGCTTTCCCTTTTTTCTTTTCTCCATCACAACTTTGAGTTGGTCCCATCACAGCTTTCAAAAGGAGGAGGTAGGAAATGGCTGCTCCAGTGATCTCTACCAGATCTGGTTCTTCTTTGGGTATTTTCTTGAGAGAGATGAGTTGAAAATGAATGGAAGTCAGAGTGAAGG
The DNA here is from genome assembly GCA_006410635.1 of Cephalophus harveyi. Lineage (NCBI taxonomy): Eukaryota > Metazoa > Chordata > Mammalia > Artiodactyla > Bovidae > Cephalophus > Cephalophus harveyi. The sequence goes on from SJYT01030181.1 coordinate 51,447, forward strand.
AGCTAACTCTACCAAATACCTGAGTGATTCAGGGTAAGTCAGTTATTCCTCTGGATCTCAGCCTACTTTTTGTAAAAGGGGTTCATAATAATTCTCAATCTTAGGGCTCAGGGGAAACTTAAATGAGATAATGCATTTAGTCATATTTTATAAATTACAAATGATCATTTTAATGGCAAGTATTATTGAAAATATGATATTATCATTGACAAAATTATAATAACACTAATAAATTTATGCCATGGAGTAGTATAGTAGTATACATGTACATACCTTTGGCTATGGACAAACTTAAGCTAAAAGGGCTCATTAACAGCAGTATTTTCTGGGAGTCTCCTGGGTGTGCAATGCCCAGAAGGCTAGACATTAGAGGATCTTCTGTTAGTTCCCAGAAGCATCTGAGCACTATTGTCTCCCAGAAGTAGACAGAAAGCTTGCTGTGTCATCTAGGCACCAAAGCAAAAATAATATCAGATAAAGGAACTTGATAACTCATTAATCCTAAATTCCAGATACAATAGTTTGGAAATACCTTAGGTCAACGCACCCCCTGATTCTTAGTATCAAAAGTCTTATTAAACTTTAGTCCATTAAAATTTCTTCAAGGGGGGATTTTATCAGCCTAAGAAGTAAATGTCTGCCTTTTGTACATACACAGGCATCTTTTGGCTTGCTTCTTACTTAAGCATCTCTGATGAGGTGTGAGCAGGCTTGGGTAGAGGAGAGCTTGAGATCAAAAAGGTCCGAAGTGACTGGCCTAGAAATTGAATAGGTAGGCCATGATATGGACGACAGCCCTGTCTCCTTTGCCTGACTTTTTCCAAGTCAAGCTAATGTTTGCAGAATGGAGGATATAGACCAAACAGCTTATTGTGCCTCATAGTTCTTATTCCTATATCACAGCTATTTAGGTGCCCTTTTCTCCATTTGTAACTATTAAAACCACACTCATCTTTCAAAATCCTGAAAGTTCAATTCCTATTTCCTCTCTGAAGCCATTTCTAATTTCCCCCAGAAGGTAGGCACTCTTCCCTCCTCCCAAGTGAATTCGTTATGTTTACGTCAAGCTCTCCTTCTGATCTATGAACTTCTTTCTAGAGGTAGTATGTCTACCTTCATATGTCTGCTTCATGTTTGTATCTTCATGTTATCTGGCACAGTTTGGTAACTATCACTATTCAGGTGATCAATAGTGCCACGTTTAAAGAATATATTCTTGAGGTCAGCATTCTTTTCGTTTTTCTCCTGTGATTTCTCTACTATGCTGTGTGGATTCAAACCCACCATGTTTTTAGGTCTCAAGGTGGACATGTGCTATTTCATTATAATTTCAGGGAAAAATAAGTAAATCACAGTAAATTCTCTCAGATGGGTCAAGTTGGCCTGATAAGAAATCCCTGTTGGTTGGTTTGTATTGTCACCTTAACTACATAATTCATCTGTACTTTAAGTAGTCAAAGACTACATATTTTCCCAACCCAGGAATCAAAGCTGAGTCTCCTGCACTGCAGGCATATTCTTTACCATTTGAGCTACCAGGGAAGCCCAGGCATATGCATTAATTGCTAAAGACTCTTCTCTCTGGACCCCATGTTGGTTTAAGGACAAAATTCCATTTCATATTTCTTCATGGTTTCTAATTATAGAGACACATTTTTCTCTTGAGTACAACCAAAATCTCATCCTAGTCCTCAAACTTTGTTCTTTCCAAAAGTGTATACTTTTTTTCCCCACAATTTCACCAAAGAAATCTCCAAATACTTCTATGTCATATTTATAGGATTTTCATTCTTAAATAAGCAAAATATCTCTTGATGTATTACCTTTCTTAAAAATTTCTTCAACCTATTTTTTAGTGTCTTAGAGGATGACATTGATACCAATGTTCATTGCAGCACTGTTTATAATAGCCAGGACATGGAAACAACCTAGATGTCCATCAGCAGATGAATGGATAAGAAAGCTGTGGTACATATACACAATGGAGTATTACTCAGCCATCAAAAAGAATTCGTTTGAATCTGTTCTAATGAGATGGATGAAACTGGAACCTATTATACAGAGTGAAGTAAGCCAGAAAGAAGAACACCAATACAGTATACTGACACATATATATGGAATTTAAAAAGATGGCAATGATGACCCTGTATGCGAGACAGCAAAAGAGACACAGATGTATAGAATGGACTTTTGGACTCTGGGAGAGGGAGAGGGTGGGATGATTTGGGAGAATGGCATTGAAACATGTATACTATCATGTAAGAATGAAGCACCAGCCTATGTTCGATGCAGGATGCAGGATGCTGGGGGCTGGTACATGGGGATGATCCAGAGAGAGGAAATGGGGTGGGATGTGGGAGGGGGATTCAGGATTGGGATCTCATGTACACCCATGGTGGATTCATGTCAATGTATGGCAGGACCAATACGGTATTGTAAAGTAAAATAAAGTAAAAATTAAAAATTAAAAATAAATAAATAAATAAACAAAGGAAATAGAACCACCAAAAAAAAAAAAAAAATTTACTTTATTCACAAACGAAGAGACTATGTGACTGATACATATCAAAAAAGATCTGGAAATTCTGAAATATAAACAAGGGTCCTGGTCTGATAGAATGAGGTAATAAGTTTCTTATCCCTGATTGTGGACAAACAGAAAGCAGCTCTGATACAGAGGTAGGGACACTGCAGAAGCAATTTAAATGTTAGATAATGGCCACTCTCAGATCTGCCATTCTCTCATCTTTCACATCATTTTGTTGAGATCAGAGTTCTATGACCTCACTTCAGTGCCTCACTGAAAATGATATATGAGCCCTGCATGAATTGTTAACACTACGCCATTCTAATCAATTTTACCATCTTAGTTTCTAATTACATATCCATTTCTTGACAATTTGCTTATTAGTTAGAAGATGACCAACGTCACAAAAGAATTATGAATGGAAAAGTGGACGTGAGGCTTGTTGATTTCAAAATGTTCTGAAATGAACATCACCCCCATCCCGACTCTGCTGCCCTTCTACCCTACCACCACCACTCCCAGGACACTTGCAAAGTGGCAGAGAATCTTTCTCTGCTGGGGTGCTTTTAGTATTTCTAGGACTGCCCTCTCTCATCACTTTTAGTGTTCACCTAGTGCCTCTTCCTTTCCACCCTGCCATTGGCATCACTTTAAAAACAATATAGTTGATTTATAATATTATATTAGTTTCAGGTGTTCAAGATAGTGATGCAGTATTTCCATAGATTATACTCCATTTAAAGTTATTATAAGGACTTCCCTGGACATCCAGTGGTTAAGACTTTACACTTCCACTGCAGGGGCACAGGTTTGACCCCTGGTTGGGGAGCTAAGATCTTATGTGCCTTGTGGCAGAGCCAAAAACAGCTAAACAAACAAAAATAATAATAAAGTTATTATAAAATATTGTCTGTATTCCCTGTGCTGTACCGTATTTCCTTGCATCTTATTTTATACATAGGAGTCTGTACCTCTGAATTCCATTCCCTTGTCTTGTCTGTCCCCTGATCCATCTCCCTACTGGTAACCACTAGTTTGTTCTCTATATCTTCAAGTCTGTTTCTGTTTCATATGCATCATTTTGCATCTGACATAGGGGCCCACATCCACTCCCTTCTCCTGCCCTGAGGTGCTTATGGAGCTCAGAGAATGATTGCAGTTGGGCTGTTTATCACTGTGCTGAAAAATGGAAGGATGGCATCGCTACAGGAGCAGATGGCACTGCATGCTTGGCATAATTTTCTCAGACAAACTAGGACTAGGACTGTGAATACTGGCTTTGCCTGCTGTAGTCATCCACATCAAAACATAACAATGAAAACAAGGTACTTTTGTGGAAAAGGCATTGAGATTTTAAATTACATGCATTTAGGTGCTATAGGCTCCTGTTATGTGCATATAACATGGCTGAACTTCTGACATTCTTTATTAAGCAGAATTTTGTATATGACTGGGCTTTTATGTATTCATCTTCCTATTTATTCCCATAAATCTTCTTGGTTAGTGATGTCAGAAAATTGCATTTAAGCATGTAGACTGTGTGTGAAGCAAGTAGAAATAATAACGGTGGCAGAATTAGAATGTGTTTTAAATTCTGGAAACTAACAAATGTCTAAAAGAAAAATATGAGGTGATGAAGGGATCATTAATCTTTGTTCTATAAAATTCAAATTAAAGTTATGCTACTTATTAACTGGGTAACTTTAAACAATTCAAGCCTATTTGACTTACAGTTTTTCTCACTGGTAAAGTAAAAGAGTTTGGACTGGGTGATTGTTAAGGTGTTTTTCTAATTCTAATTTTATTTGATTAGGTATTTCTGTGCAAACTAATAAAACAATAATTCAGGCCACTTTTATACCTTTTGGCCTATGTGTGTGCTTTAAAATTTACTTATTTATAAGAGTGAACAATGAAGGGAAAAGTGGGAGAACACAATGAAAATGACCTCAGGACTCAGGATGTATTTTATTTCTGAAGTACATTCCACTTTTCTTCCCTTTCTTATTTCTCTCTCCCCTTAGAATCAATACTTCTGTGCCTCAATTTTGATTTCCTTTGAGAAAATATGCACCTTCCGTGAAAATGGCTGTCATTTCTCATGTGTTAGAATTAACAAATTTATGTATTAATTCATTCAACAAACTCTGTTGCAGGTGGGTACTAGGCTATAGGATAGAGTGATGATAAGGAGGTTCCCTGCCCTATAGGAATTGGCCGTCTAGTGGGAGGCATACCTTCTGCATATATTTGAAGTGTGATGTTAAGTGCTAAAATAAAACACAGGGGACAGAACCAATTTTGTTAAGAAGATATGGGAAACAGGTCACAAAAGAGACTGCATTGGGTTGTGTTTTAGAGAAACTGGTATAACTTCTCCAGTGAACAAAGAAAAATGCATTATGCAGAAGAAACAGTATATATTAGAACTATGGGTCATGAAAAGGTCAGATATGTTTAGAGAAGAGTGAGAAATTTTATATGGCCTAAATATAGGATTTAGATGAAAAACAGAGAAAAATGTTAAGAGAAAAATGTGGACTGGACTCTGAAGGGTTTGTACTCCTATCTAAAAAGAAAAAAAAAAGGATTTTACTCCTTAAGAAGTAAGGAAACAGAGGTTTTTATGTACAAAGCCAAGTATCATGATCAGATCACTTGTTTTATAATAGTTAAGATTTTGACTGTAATTTAGAGGATATTTTACCTGGAGAGAGACTGAAATCTCAGACCATTTGGAGTAGTCTGGGAAAATGTGCTAAGAATCTCAATTAAAAGAGTCATGGGAAGATATTTCTAAGGTAGGATCAACAAAATTTGGTTCTTGATTGTGTATCTAATGGAATCAGGTCATTACTGTTTATTAATTAATTTAATACATATTTATTGAACACTTGTAATGTGTGAGCAATAAATAGCACTGAATCCTAGTTTCCTGGGAGCGTATTTTCTAATGGGGAGGGGACAGACAAAACAAGAACAAATGAACGACATTGTCCAGTGACGGCGGTGCTCTGCAGATCATTACCACACCATGCGGTGCCACGGGACGCTGTGTCAGACCAACGGGACAGCTATTTTCAGTTGGTGTGATTAGGAAGGTCTCATGGAAGCAACGGAGAAGGCAATGGCACCCCACTCCAGTACTCTTGCCTGGGAAATCCCATGGATGGAGGAACCTCGTAGGCTACAGTCCATTGGGTCGCTAAGAGTCAGACATGACTGAGCAACTTCACTTTCACTTTTCACTTTCATGCACTGGAGAAGGAAATGGCAACCCACTCCAGTGTTCTTGCCTGGAGAATCCCAGGGACAGAGGAGCCTGGTGGGCTGCCGTCTATGGGGTCGCACAGAGTCGGACACGACTGACGCGACTTAGCAGCAGCAGCAGCAGCAGCATGGAAGCAAAGAGGAGAATCATAGGAAAGATCCAGACTCATAAAGATTGGGAGGAAAAATATTCCAGGGGCAGGTATGGACTTCTGTTTTGGAATTTAAATAGATGAGCATAAAGGAAGCAGAGAATTTTTGGAAGGGGTAATAACTGCATAGAGGACATATCGAATGAGGACATGGATTTGTCTAGTAGGCAGTTGGAGAGGCATGATAAGAGAGTACATCAATGGGCATATATTTGGGTGTAACCAAATTATAGAGGAAAATTCAAGTGATGATTGTGGTTGAAAAAGAGATAAAGGAGACAATTTCAAAGAAAGAACCTATGTATATAAACAATTGCCAGAGAGCTGAGGAGATAGGACCTATGGCCCAGGGTAGCATAGGACTCCAGAGAGAATGGACAGAGTGTTTCCCTTATGAAAGGGAATAAGTAAAGATGAATAAACCTATGTACTAAAGCCATGGGAAGGGAAATTAAGGAAGGTCTCAGCTAGAGGAATTTATTTTTAATGTCTTTGGAATATGGACTTTAAAACACAGTGGCAAAAATTTAGGAACCTTTAAGCCATGAAATTAAAAGACGCTTACTCCTTGGAAGGAAAGTTATGACCAACCTAGACAGCATATTAAAAAGCAGAAACATTACTTTGTCAACAAAGGTCTGTCTAGTCAAGGCTATGGATTTTCCAGTGGTCATGTGTGGATGTGAGAATTGGACTATAGAGAAAGCTGAGCACTGAAGAATTGATGCTTTTGAACTGTGGTGTTGGAGAATACTCTTGAGAGTCCCTTGGACTGCAAGGAGAGCCAACCAGTCCATCCTAAAGGAGATCAATGCTGGGTGTTCACTGGAAGGACTGATGTTGAAGCTGAAACTCCAAAACTTTGGCCACCTGATGTGAAGAACTGACTCATTTGAAAAGACCCTGATGCTGGGAAAGATTGAGGGCAGGAGGAGAAGGGGACAACAGAGGATGAGATGATTGGATGACATCACGGACTCAATGGGCATGTGTTTGGGTAGACTCCGGGAGTTGGTGATGGACAGGGAGGTCTGGCGTGCTATGGTTCATGGGGCCGCAAAGAGTCAGACACGACTGAGCGACTGAACTGGAACTGAACTAAGGAGTTCAAACATATGAAAAAATTACCAAGCACACTGACAATTCCCCTGAAGTTAGACTACCTGATTCTGCTTTTTCTGCCACTCACCATGTTGATAATATAGAAATATAAATTTTGTAATTGTGAATCTGCAGATAATTTATAATAAACTAAGTTTGGCATTTGAATCAAAAATGCTTGTCATAAATTTTATTTCTGTCTACTCTTTCACATCTTCTTACCACACCCCTATACACATTTAGTTTGTTAGCAGCATATGATTTGTGGAATAAATGGAGGTTGCAGCTGCACAGATACCCTATCTTTTGCTAGCCCCGACTTTCCCCAAATTGTATGGTGTGCTAAGCTAGAGCTGGTATATTGAATTAAGAATATGCAGATTACGACCTGCTGCATGAGGAGGCACAAGCCACCTGCGTGGGGGCAGCAGGCAACTCCCTCAGCATCCAAGCTCCCACTCTGGGGAAGTGAAGCACACAGGGTGGTTTTGATTGGAGACACAGTTTCAATACTGTACACCCACAGCAAGGAAGTAGAGTCACAAGATTTATGACTTACAGATCCTAGAAGTCAGGGTACATAATAAGTAATGGAAGGCAGCCCTCCATCTCAGGTCACAAGAGAACAGGAGATAGAGAAATGGTAGCAAGCACCTATTGCTTATAAGGTGGTTGGGGCAGAGGTCACTAACTTTCTAGGCTTTAGTTCTAAGGGGGTATTTTTTTAAAACTTAAACAAATTTATTTATTTGGCCGCACCTGCATTATTTATTGTAGGATCTTCAATCTTTGTTTTGGCATGCTGGATCTAGTTCCCTGACAAGGAATCAAACCTGGTTTCCTGCAGTAGGAATGGAGTTTTTAGCCACTGGACCACCAGGGAAGTCCCTAAGTGAGCGTTTTGAAAAGTGCACGGGGAAAAGTAAAGACGGAGCTCATGGCGGGCATCATATACTCAAGTCCTTATCTCAATATCCAGATTCCATACTGTAACATACCTAGGCAACAACTCAGAGAAGCATAGATTTTTTTTTCCCAAAAGTTATTTTTCTCAATTACATATGACCCCATAATGCCTAGGCATTATTCTTAAGGGAAAATCATAGACGTTGTCTGGACAATGGAACTGTTAAAAGCTCCCAGCAGGGTTTTGGTCCCCACCCCCACATGAAACATTTAAGCAAAGCAAAAATGGCAATCTGTAGTAGGCAAACAACAGTTTGAAAAAATGTCCATAACCATTTCACCATTTGTTGGGGTTCAGCTAAAAATTAAAAGACCTTGGATAAGAGTTAAGGTATGTATTTGATTAAAAACTTGGGTGAGTTTATGGAATACTTGTACCTGTTGAGTCATCTTTTGTAAATTTGCCTGAATTTGTGATTATTATTAATATTATTAATATACATGCAGCACATGGTGTCCCTTCAGCCCATACACCTCCTTCTCAGCCCAATAAGTAATCTAGAGCTAAATGATTATCCGAAACCATCTGTGCTGAAGAATCATGTTGTTGTTTCATTAAGGTTTGGCTTTGATGTAACAGCCCAATGGCAGTTCTGTTCAGTGATTTATAAGGGTAGTCCCTGGAAGACTGAAGTACATTGGTATGAACAGACTGCACTCCCCAGGGACCAACAAGGAGGCAAGTGCATTGGAGGTCGAGGGGGGAGAAGTGCACGTACGGAGAAACATGTACATGTGATGCCCTTGGGCACTGGGCCCATCGTGAACACCAGTTGCATGATCAGAGAAACTGAAATAAGTTGGAGTTCTCTCTAGACGGCTGGGCTGCATGGCCCAAGAACATGAGGGTTCCTGCTGGGGGCCACATGCAGTATTGCAGAGTTTCCTGCATGGGAGTAGTTGAGCACCATAGAAGGTGGCCAGGTGAGCCACGGAGATACATGGTGTGTTTTCTGTTGGGCACATGGGGACCGAGTAAGTAAAGTGGCTGGGTAGCCCACTCTTTCGGAGAAGGCAATGGCACCCCACTCCAGTACTCTTGTCTGGAAAATCCCATGGACAGAGGAGCCTGGTAGGCTACAGTCCATGGGGTCACGAAGAGTCAGACACGACTGAGCAACTTCACTTTCACTTTCATGCATTGGAGAAGGAAATGGCAACCCACTCCAGTACCCTTGCCTGGAGAATCCCAGGGACGAGAGCCTGGTGGGCCGCCGTCTATGGGGTCACACAGAGTCGGACATGACTGATGTGACTTAGCAGCAGCAGCAGCAGCAGCAGCCCACTCTTTATTGAGCTCAGTAAAATGTCTCCATTTACAGGCACCAACAAAATGAGCTCCTGTTTCTACCTGGTATATAAAAATATGCAGACTGTTGGAGAGCTTGAATGAGAGGATTGTGGAGCCCTGAATAGTGGTGTGGGGAAGTGTCCCCTCAGGGTAGTGGGGGGAGGTGACCCTGCAGCTCTGGTCCTGGGAGGGGTTGGGGGGGTCCTGTGGTGGTGGCAGCATCTGCAGCTAAGGAGTGGCTCAGTAATTAATTTCACCAACTCAGTCAGACACTTAGTGTGTCCTACATAGTGTCGGCAAGCAGCTAAGTGGGGTGTTTCAAGGGGCCCCTGCAAGGTTATGAATTCGATACACAGCTGGGCCTTCCACACCTCAGAGGTGCAGCAGAGAGCAGATTGGCAGTCACTGGATCACCTCACACTCGGGCAGCAAACATTATATCAGTTGTAAGCAAGGGGACTCTGAATAAACATGTTAACTCAGCAAAATGCTTCTCAAGGGGCTCCCCAGCAGGGAATTTGGATAAACAAGCACGTCCTGGGAAGTGCTCACCGTCATCCCTGCCGTCTTCCTTGGTGTCGTGGCCATCGCAGTGGAAAGCTGAGGAGGCGCCATTCAGGATGCGGCTGTGTCCTGTGACGCCTTCCTCTGGGGCCTTGGCATCTCCAGGGTTGTCACAGGTGGAGGGAACCACCCAGGAGGGGAACTGAGTGAGAGGCCAAGAGGTTTAACAGGGCCACATAGATTTTGAATGTCCACATTAAAGTGTGTTGTTTTGTTTTGTTTTGTTTTGATTTGTTTTGATCTGTCAGAAGCATTCACTGGTATCAGATTGTCAGTAAATTTTGGAGTTCTCTGGGGCAGATGTCACTTTGCAGATGACCGGGCACTGTTTCCTTCTGAAGCATAGGGGGTTTCCGTCCATAAATAGTAAAGATTGGAGGCACATGTGTCGCCTTGGTTTAATGAAAATACAATTTTATGCTCCCAATAATTTACTGTTTGGCCTTGTATTACCAGAGGTGGGCCTTAACTGCATAAGGCCAGTTGGGGTTGAAATTAGAGCAATGTAACAGCCAGAGATCAGGATGTCTTTGACCATTTGGGCAGGGCTGGTGACCTTTAAGCATTTGTACTATTGGTCCCATTTAAGATACGGGCTTGATTCAGCTGGCTAGGATCCACACTGGTGGCATTTTGAGCACAGTCCCTCCAGAGCTGACTATCAGCATTTGCTGCCCCCCCAGCCCCACCCCACCCCTGACCCACATCCTGGGTTGCAATTGCAGGTGACTGCTGTGTAATTCTAGCAACTGTCTAGAGTTGACTTTCTAGGGTGGAGGAGAAGCTCTATGATCCAGATGATATCATACAAAAGCACAGAGTAAGGCCCGAAGCAGTGAACATTTGTATTCTGAAGTTTTGTGCTTGCCCACTGAACACTTATTATGGCGCCCCTGTGGGTCACTAGCTCAGCAGTGATCTCCTCTAAAGTGGAGTAGATCCAAGTGTTCTCCTTATATTGCCGTGCTATCTCCTAATGTCACTGATGACAGTCAACTTGAGTACCTCTTACCCCTTTGAGAGATCCATATTGTTTCTAAGTGGGTCCAAGTACAGTTATTTCCACTTCCTGTGGGGAGGTATGCTGAGGAGCCATCCACTAATGCCACTGTACATTGGAATCAAGCAGGTAAGTGTGTTCCAGAAGCAGCATGGTGGGTCTGTGTTCTAATAATGGGCCAGGGGCTCACAGCTAACCACTCATTCCTAATTGGATCACCATTGCATACTGGAAGGTGAGATGATTGACATTTTAAATCTGTAAGGGGAAAATGTAAATGATATTGTCCTGTAAGATGAAGGCATCAGATACCCCCATGGTAGCAATCATAGGCTCTGTGACCAGGAGAGCTTAATTGGTATAAGGAGAATGGTGGCCTTACGGCTTAGAGTTTAAAGTAGTAAGTGCCTCTGGCACAAAGAAGTCCATTTACCACCGTATAACTTAAGGAGCAAGGATTTTATATGACTGTAGTGGGGATTAGTAATGCCAGAGGTCTCTGGCTGGTAAGGGAGGTGAAATTCCATTGGATGCTCTGTTGGAGAGCCCAGTGCTGTGTTATGTGGGTAAAATGAGATACTTTATTTGAGTGAGTGATGTCAGGAGTGATGGGAAAAGGATATACTTAGAAAGGAAAGAGATCACCTAGTCCACAGAAGCGTTCATGGTGACTGCAGCAACCAGCAAGCCATTAAAAGTACCCACACATGTAAGAACAAAGTGGGAAGTGCCTGCCAAGAGAGGAAGCAGCTCTGTGAAATAAGAGGGCTAAAAGGGTTGTTCCTGAGCAGAACCGAAGTGTGGTGGGGCACTTTACACTATTTGGTTTGGGAGCATAATTTGCAATTCAAGCGATGTGTTTTATAAGGGCTTCCATAAGCCAGACATCCCTGCAACAGGAGGCCTAGGTGGCAGCAGCTCTGCATAACCATGTGAGATATGGGGCCATTCTGCCAGGGGATGAGGAATATGAAAGCGGAGACTAAGGAAGGCCTGGTTAGTAGAACCGAGGACTGACTGATGGTGAAGGCTGTGGTTTTGTGGTAATGGGTGGAACCCACAGAATTGTTGGTGAAGAGTCAGTGGTTGAGAACCGTGAAAGGCTGGTGACCTGGATTGGGGCAAGGGCATCCACCTTGTGGTTAAAGACAGCCTCTGGTATGGTAGCGTTTGTGAGTGATGAAACGTGAGTAATCTCAATTATGACTAGTGCCTAGGTGATGTGCCTCCAAAGTGGGGGACCCTGAATGGGATGGCCTTGATTGTGAAAATCATGTTGCTGCCATTGACTCAACCGAAGGATTAGCTTTTAGCAACCACCTATGAGTCAGTAAAAATATGGACAAGGGGCTTTTCGTGGTCAGCAGCAGTCTCCCCAACCATTTGTACAGTCACAAACTTGGGGGCTGAGTCAGCCCTGACTTGCTGTCTTTAATGCATGTGGTGCCGCTGGCAGGATGGTCCGCTGAGCTGCTATTCTTCAGGGGGCATCACCACTGATGATGGTAGCACTGCCATCTGAGAAGTACACAGACTTCCTATCTTGCTCCATCAGCTCTTCCCAGGGGTACCCCAGGTCTCCAGAGGCTTACACAAAGTGGGCACCACCACCAGTTCCTCAGGTCCCATGGGAGGGGGCTGACAAGCAGGGAAGTCACATCCTCCTGCAATTTGGAAAGACCCACCATGTCAGGTTAGCCTGTTCCTGAGGGTACCATTTCCATTTTAGCAAAGAGGTGTTTCTAACTGTGCTGAGCTGCTCTTGGGAGGCATCAAATATTCACATCTTCATGGGAATGTTATGCCTCCTCCCAGGAGTGTCTCTGTTTCTAACAAAGATCAGTAAGCAGCCAGAACCTGATGTCCTATGGGGCTGTGATGGGTGACTGTGAAGAGCAGACACCTGCTCCAGAAGCCCATAGGCAGCCAGGAGGAGCTATGTTTAGTCCATAGCCTCCTGGACCACAGTCCATGGTGGCCAGTGTCTCAACCAGAAGGAGGAGCCAGGGGAAGTAGGGAGAAGACTTGATCCGTGGACCTCTGTGCCAGCCATCAGACTTTCTGTTGAGCCTCCCCCAGTCCAGTAGATGTGGAGGATTTGCATGTGACTGCATAAATGGTCTAAGAAGGATGGGTAAATGCTGCATGTGTTCCCATAATGAGAAGACACCTAAGACTTGGGCTTGCCATAGTGAGACTGAATAGTTAACAATTGACATTTAACTGCAAGTGGAACTTCTTAGCTGTTACAGGACTAATTAATGTCCAGAAATATAACAGTGGTGGCTGGCCCTTGAGTTTTAGATGAAACAATAGCCCAACTTGTATATTTCAGGTGCATCACCAGCAGCATTAGGGTCTCACATGCTGCATCCTCCAAGGACCCCTAATTAGAATGTTATCAGTATAGTGCCAGATGGTGCAAGGCAGACACTGTAAGGGCATCAGGTCTTGCTGGCAAAGATCATGGGCAATAACCAGGCTCTTAAGATAGCTCAGAGGCAGCCAGGTGAAGGTATATTGAGTGCCTTTGAATGTGAAGGCCAATTGTAGCTGAGACTCCTCGATGATCAGTACTGAGCAGGACATATTAGTGAGATTGATCATGGCAAAATAGCCCTTGGAGCCCTTTGGATGGTCTCAATTAACCAGACAACATTGGGAATGGGAGCCTTAATGGGGGCACCTGACCATTTACATTTGGGCAGTCAACTATAAGGCACCACTCATTAGGAATGGGCTTTAATACCGGCCAAATAGGGAAACTGAAAGGAGAAATGGTGTGTTTAATGGCTCCTTCCTATAATAAATCTTGAATTATGGGCCACAGTCCTTCAGGCCCCTGTCACAAGTGACATTGGGGTGTATTTGAAGTCTTAGTCGGGTGCGGCTGTCTTATGAGTTCCCAATGTGCAGCTCCCTCCAGGAATCAAGGTTTGCTCCAGATGGCATGGTGGCACATCAAGGCATTCACACCTCTAACAGGAAAGTATAGGGCAAAGGGACCACAGCCACTAAAAGTTTTTTTTAATACCGATTGTTCCAAGAGTAACATCCAATGGAAGCCCTCTATGATTCTGTGTGCTATGCCTTGTAATTTAGAGGGTGCTCTTGGCTTGTTTGGACAGGTTCCCAGGAAGCA
>SJYT01030189.1:3550-77451 GCA_006410635.1 Cephalophus harveyi
TATTTGTGAGTGCATGTGTGTTAAAAGATAGAGAAATGAAAGAGAAAAACATGAAAGGTTATACGGCAAAATATTAACAGTAGTTGTTATTAGGTGATGGAATATAGTAACTTTATTTTTGTCTTAAAATTTTAAAAAGCTTAGTCTCTTTTCAGTCCATCTGTGACTTTACAATTTATTTTTTATTTTACAAAACAATGCGGTGAAACTTTGTGTTACGCAGGCAATCCAATACTAAGTTCTGAATTCCCCTGGCGTCAGTTCTGACTTTCAGACTTATTATTTGATTTCTGCATATCATCATCATTTGTATTGCTTTATAGTTTACAAAGCTCTTCAACTGTATTGTTTCAGTTTTCCATTGTGAAAACAGAAAAAAAAAAAAAATTAATGACTTGACCAAAAACCTCCAACAGTATTTAGAGCTTATCTCTTTACACAGCATTAGGGTTCAGAGTTTTAGTTCCTATAGGCAGTTAAATATGTTTTAATACTTTCCTTTCATCCATAATTTTCTATTTGGGGCATATGTTTTAGGTTTTGGTTTTATTTTCTTTTGAACCAGAAACATAGTAAACACTCAGCAGTGCTTGAGTTTGGATGTTGTGGTTTGATGCTATTGATTACTGGTACTGATATGACTATAATGATGTTGACTGCTATTTGAGGTAATGGAAGCCAATGATTTCCATTGTTATTTTGTTGCTCAACTTATTATGCTTCACCTTAGCCTTTTATCTACAAAGTCTTTTGTGTAGTTTGTTTACCTCTGTTCTTGAAAAATATTCTTCCTCCTCAGTCTTTTAATGATTAGCATTTCAAGATTATCTTCCAATATTAAAAAATTCTATTGGAAAGAACAGAAACAAGAATAATTAATAATAAAGAAGATAAAATAGCAGTTGGATCTACTTTGTTGGATGCTCAGAATTAAAAGGTGCTCAGAAATAAACAGCTCAACTAATTGTGTTGTGTCACATCCAGGTTTCCTAGTAGCCATTCTCCCTTTCTTCCTAATAATTACAGAACTTTCTCTCCTGCCAAAAAAAATTTAGCAGGGCAAGTGACTACCAAGTTGGAATCAAATTTCCAACTACGTAAGTACAATAATGTGTTCAACTTCCTTGTCAAATCCTTAAAAGGAAATTGCTTGCTTTTACTTTCTCCTTTTCCTGATATTACCTTCTCCTTCTTCTTTCCTGTTTCCTTCTTACAAGCATATGAATGTGAGGATTTTACATATTCACCCTGAAATAATGAGGGAAAAGTCAAGATCATCAAAGAAATCTCAGTCCTAAGATTCTGGGCCATTGAATCGATGTCAATATCTGCTTAACTAACACTTCTTGTTATATGAGAAAAGTAACATCCAAAATTTATCTAACCATTATGTAGATAATAGCTAAACACTATTCCTAACTGATTCATGAAAGAGCAAAGAGAAGGTAACTCTCTGAAGAAAAAGAGACAAGATAAACTTCTTCAGCAGAAATAGATTTTGCTACCTATTAGTTATCTGTTGCCATAAACATGCTGTATAACAAACAGGAATAAAGCTTCAGTGGCATTAAATAGGAAATATTTATTGCTTATGAATCTGGAGCCTATTGGAAGTTAGCTAGATGGCTCTGCTAATCTTGGTTGGGCTTGCTCACATGTCGAAGGACAGACTGTTTTCTGACTGATCTCGCATGCCTCATATGAGTTGGCTTGCGTGAGTCTCTGCTCTACCTGTTTATCATCCTCCAACATAATAGTCCTGCCACATTCTTGTGTTAGTGTCAAAGATGCAAGGGTAAACTCAAGTGCACAAGCACCTTTGAAGTCTCTATTTGCTAACAACTCATGAGCCTAAACAAAGTAAATAGCCAGGCCCAGATTCAAGGATTAAAATAGAATAGCCATGGTCTTCTCTGGTGGTCCAGTAGTTAAGACTCCACTTTTCCACTGCAGGGGGTACATGTTCTATCCCTGATTGGGGAACTGAGATACAACATGCCATGTGGTGCAGCCCCCCCCCCAAAAAAGAATAGCCAGGACACAAAGGATAGCACTATATAAGAATAAAGCATTTGTTCATTTAGGAAAGGAGATAGTAACTCAGGCTATCTCTATATTGGTTATTTCTTGGAAGTTAGGGAGAGGTACCATTGTGCTCCCTGAAGTTACTAACTTTGCCAGACATTTTAAAACAGCTGAGATCAAATATCTACAAAGAGATATGATCACCTTCCATGTGTGCTAAGTCGCTTCAGTCATGTCTGACTCTTTGCAACCCTATGGACTATAGCCCTCCAGGCTTCTCTGGAGGGAGGATTCTCCAGGCAAGAATACTCGAATGGGTTGTCATGCTCTCTTCCAGGGGATCTTCCTGATGCAGGGATCAAACCTGTGTCTTGAATCCATGTCTTTTATGTCTCCTGCATTGGCAGGTGGGTTCTTTACCACTATTACCAACTGGGAAGCCCTATGATCACCTTAGGACATTGCAATGTTAGGATGCTTTTGATCGCAATTACGAGAAATACCAGTTCAAATATCTTAACAAATAGCACATTAAAGAAGTGGATATAGGGTAGAGCAGATAATCTGAAAGATCTTCTACCTAAAAATGTCTGTATATATGTAAGCTCTACCCTGTTTCCACTTCTTTAATACGTTATTAGTTAAGATATTAATATCTAGAAATGCCTAAGTTCTAGATTAAAACAACAACATATTCAGATGCATGACTGAGCTCAAAGAGAGGAAGAAGAAGGTAAAAACTAGGGGAGTGAGTGAGTGTTGAAGTCACAGCCATCCTTTAGGCATTTAACAATCTCAGTAAATAAGACACTTGTTTTTTAGTGGCTACTTGAGGCCAAGGAATAAGGTTTGGGGCCCAAATGAGGTACAGTTTGAACTTGGGTCTCGGCTTAAAGTTGAAACCCTACCTGTCCTATGTGTACAGTGAAAGATTGGATTCATTCAGTTCAGTTCAGTTCAGTCGCTCAGTCATGTCTGACTCTTTACAACCCCATGAACTGCAGCACGCCAGGCTTCCCTGTCCATCACCAACTCCCGGAGCTTGCTCAAACTCATGTCCATTGAGTTGGTGATGCCATCCACCTATCTCATCCTCTGTCGTCCCCTTCTTCTCCCACCTTCAGTCTTTCCCAGCATCAGGGTCTTTTCCAATGAGTCAGTTCTTCACATCAGATGGCCAAAGATTTGGAGCTTCAGCTTCAGCATCAGTGCTTCCAATGAATATTCAGAGTTGATTTCTTTTAGGATGGACTGGTTGAATCTCCTTGAAGTCCAAAGGGCTCTCAAGAGTTTTCTCCAACACCACAGTTGGAAAGCATCAATTCTTTAGTGCTCAGCTTTCTTTATGGTCCAAGTCTCACATCCATACTTGACTACTGGAAAAACTGTATCTTTGACTAGATGCAGCTTTGTCAGCAAAGTAATGTCTCTGTCTTTTAATATGCTGTCTAGATTGGTTATAACTTTTCTTCCAAGGAGTAAGCATCTTTTAAATTCATGGCTGCAGTCACCATCTGCAGTGATTTTTAAGCCCAAGAAAATAAAATCTCTCACTGTTTCCATTGCTTCCTCATCTATTTGCCATGAAGTGATGGGGTCAGATGCCATGATCTTAGTTTTCTGAATGTTGAGTTTTAAGTCAGCTTTTTCACTCTCCTCTTTAACTTTATCAAGAGGCTCTTCAGTTCCTCTTCATTTTCTGCCATAAGGTTGGTGTCATCTGCATATCTGAGGTTATTGATATTTCTGCCAGCAATCTTGATTTCAGCTTGTGCTTCATCCAGCCCTGCATTTAACATGATGTACTCTTCATATAAGTTAAATCAACAGGGTGACAATATACAGCCTTGATATATTCCTTTTGCAATTTGGATACAGTCTATTGTTCCATTTCCAGTTCTAACTGTTGCTTCTTGACCTGTATACAGATTTTACAGGAGAAAGGTGAGGTGGTCTGGTATTCCTATCTCTTGAAGAATTTTCCACAGTTTGTTGTGATTCACACAGTCAAAAGCTTTGGCGTAGTTAATAAAGCAGAAGTAGATGCATTTCTGGAACTCTCTTGCTTTTCCTATGATCCAACAGATGTTGGCATTTGATCTCTGGTTTCTCTGCCTTTTTAAACTCAGCTTGAACATCTGGAAGTTCTTGGTTCACATACTGTTGAAGCCTGGCTTGGATAATTTTGAGCATTACTTTGCTAGTCTGTGAGATGAGTGCAATTGTGCAGTAGTTTGAACATTCTTTGGCATTGTCTTTCTTTGGGATTGGAATGAAAACTGACCTTTTCCAGTCCTGTGGCCACTGCTAACCTTTTCAAATTGCTGGCATATTGAATGCAGCACTTTAACAGCACTATCTTTTAGGATTTGAAATAGCTCAGCTGGAATTCTATCACCTTCACTAGCTTTGTTCATAGTGATGCTTCCTAAGGCCCACTTGACTTTGCACTCCAGGATGTCTGTCTAGGTGAGTGAGCACACCATCGTGGTTATCTGGGTCATGAAGATCTTTTTTGTAGTTTTTCTGTGTATTCTTGCCACCTCTTCTTAGTATCTTCTGCTTCTCTTAGGTCCATACCGTTTCTGTCCTTTATTGTGCCCATCTTTGCATGAAATATTCCCTTGGTATTTCCAATTTTCTTGAAGAGATCTCTAGTCTTAACATTAATTCTTATTTAAATGTTTGGTAGAATTCACCAGTGAAGTTATTTTAACATGGGCTTTTATTATCTGAGATTACTGACTCAATATCCTTATTAGTAATAGAACTGTTCAGGTTTTCTATTTCTTTATGGTTTAAACTTGGTATGCTTCCTGTCTCTAGGAGTTTGTTAATTTCTTCTAGGTGTTCAATTTATTTGTGTATGATCATTCAGTGTAATCTCTATAATATTCAAATTTATGGGGCTCAATTATAACAATGCTTTCATTTATAATTTTAATTGATTTTTTTCTCTTTTTTTCTTGGTAAATCTACCTAAAAGTATATTTTGTTTATCATCTTATAAAATAGCACTTACTTTCTACATGAAAGAGTTTGCAGTTACAAAAAAAAAAAATAGCACTTAGTTTCCTTGATCTTTTCTATTATCTGTTTTGTCTCGATTTCATTTATTTTCACTCTAATCTTTGTTATTTCCCTTCTGTTACTAACTTTGGGCTTTGTTTATTCTTTATCTAGTTTCTTGAGATATAGTTTGTTTATTTAGATTTTTTTCTTAACATAGGCGTTAGTTGTGATAAACTTCCCTCATAGAACTTCTCTTGTTACATCCCAAAGTTTGATATGTTGTGTTTTCATATACCTCAAGATATTTTTAGCTTCTCTTTTATTTCTTCTTTGATACATTGGTTATTTAGGAGAATGTGGCTTAATCTCTGTCTCATTTTGAATTTTACAGTTTTCTTTGTGTAATTGATTTCTAGTTGTGTACAGTTCTGGTCAGAAAAGATGCTGGATATGACATCAATTTTAAATTTATTAAGATTTATCTTGTGGCCTAAAATATGATGTACCCTGGGAAACATTCCATGTGTGTTTGAGAAGGTTGTATAGTATGTTGCTGTTAGGTGTAATGTTCTGTTAGATGTCTTTTGGTCCATCTTTCTAATGTGTAGTTTAAGTACAATATTTCCTTATTGATTTTCTGCCTGGATGATCTATCCATTGTTGACAGCTATCTTCACTTTTTAAAAATTCTTTTTTCTCTTCTGATTGAGAAACTCAACTATCCTGTCTTTGAGTTTACTGTTTTTTTCTTCTGCTTGATCTAGTCTTCTATTGAGCCCCTCTGTTGAACTTTTCAATTCAGTTATTATATATTTCACACACTTTGCCTTTGGATTTCTTTCAGAGGTAATTGCTTTCTGTGTAGTAGCAGAACATTCAGTGTGCCCATGGGAGAAATGGGGTCAGGAGCCTCCTATGCCACCATCTTTATTGACCCCTTTTTCTCTCAGTTTTCTTTTAAAGTAGTTATACTTTTATCTCATTTTATTGACATTATCTGTTTGTACTCAGCCTCCCTATTTTGACTCTAAATAACCTGAAGGCAAAGAATGTGCCTTCATAATTTCCCATCTGCAGTACCAAATTAGTACAGAGCATCTAGTCAGTAAATGAACCAAGACATAAAGCAAATGGAACCAAGAAGCCTAGTAATTATGTAGATAAATAGGTCCCTTCCTTCTGAATCTTCAAGCATGATATCTGGAAAACAGTTTGAGCGAGGTAAATTTTGAGTGAGTGAACTAGAGCCACGGTTGCCAAGAAAGCCTTTTTTTCAGTTGGAAAGAAACCACTAAGCAATTTATGTAGGCTCAAGGAGTCTCCCCAAGAGGAATTTCCCTGTTGGTCCAGTGGCTAAGACTTCATGCTTCCAATGTAGGGGACCCAGGTTTGATCCCTAGCCTGCAACTAAAGATCCTGCACTCTGTAACTAAAATTAAAAAAAATCCCACATACCATAACTAAGATCCAATCTAATAAATAAATAAACATTTTTTCTTTTTTAAATAAATTTATTTATTTTAATTGGAGGCTAATTACTTTACAATATTGTATTGTTTTGCCATACATCAACATGAATCTACCATGGGTATACACGTGTTCCAAGGAGTCACTCTGAGAAATAGCTCTGTTTCTTCTTTCATCGCACAAGAAAAACAGTAGGAAGTAAAGATGAAGAGGAACTTTGAAATAAAAAGCCTTATAAAGCAAAAAGAGACCCCCCTCATCTTTTAACTATTGTTCACAAGTCACTTAAAAGTTCTAAGAAGGTAAATTAATACCCTTTCTTTTCACAGGTTATAAACAGATAAATGAGACTAGACTGGAGCCATCTATTAGCAGAGTCTGAAGACCAGGTGCTAGAGCAGTTCATGTTCCCCACTGTTCTGGCCTCAACCAAAGATTAACCTTGCTATGAGGCTCGGACAGTAAATAAAATAACCTATGAAGAATTGGAGTTGGAGTTTATACATATTTTAAAAATATTTATCTTCACTTAAATTTTATACAATTCAAGTAATTTATTTCTTTAGTATTCACATGTCTGTTTTAAAATGGCACTAGTGGTAAAGAACCTGCTTGCCAATGCAGGTAGACTTAAGAGACGTGTGTCCTATCCCTGGGTGGAGAAGATCCTCTGGAGGAGGGCATGGCAACCCATTCCGTATTCTTGCCTGGAGAATCACACGGACAGAGGAGCCTGGCAGGCTACAGCCCATAGGGTCACACAGAGTCGGACACAATTGAAGCAACTTAACATGCACAAGGAATAGGGTCGTGTGGTACACACTCCCTCTGTTTATGTCTGCATGTGAGGAAGCTTGATTAATTAGTCATTGCTGAGAGTGTAGCTAATATTGCTGCCTTAAACCCATTTTGTGTGACCAAGCAGCCTGTAGGGGCCCTGAAGTGACTCCAGCCCTAGATAGCACCTTTACAGTCACGTCAGTGTAAGATCCTGATATGACTCCCCTAGTCACCTTTGGGCTGCTCTTCCTCCTGTGCACCCCTTATGTAAGACACCCCACACCCCTCACCAAACTCTTGGTGTTTTTGGTCTGTTTTTGGTTAAGTCCAGACCAATCTGGACTTAGCCAGGGAACACCAGTTCCACCTGTAGACCCTGATAAAGTCATGTGCCCCAGGTCATGCCACATTCTCTCTGCCCGAATCTTGCCTTGCCCTGCTTGAATGGCCCGTTGAGGTATACAGTGCACCCCTGCCAGGACCTGTGAGCGATAAACTTCTCTATTTCAATTCTCTTGTGGTCTTTCTTGAACTGTGGCTCAGCAACCAGACACCCAGGGCTCTACTTAACAAATGCCCATTTAACAAAGTCACAACAGTCACACAGTACCATTTTTCCCCTGAGGGCAAAGTTCTTAAAGAAAATAACCAGTCCCTAAAGGGCTAGCCTTAAAAATCCAATCACTTAGAATAACTGCAAACTTCATGGTAACACTATAGAATTTTGTTTTCATCATTTCCTACAAACAGTTATTATCTTCTTTGTGCCAGTTATTATCTGCTGTGTGGAGATATACATAGTATTTATACTGGATACAGTAGAAGACAAGATAGAAGACATTTCTGCTCTTGTAGGATTATAGTCTTAAGAGGGAGATGGTCAACAGCCAAATAAACAAGAAAAATGGAATGAAGTAGTGATACCCAACACAAAGAAATAAAAACAGGGCATAGTCTAGATAGAGTCAACAATCACAGTTGCTGAGACAGAAGGGGACTTGGGGTTCCAAAGGGATGGGGACAAGACAGTAAAAGAGAAAAAGTAATAGGTAGCCAAATATATAATTAGCTTTATCCACCATTATATCCACAATGTCACCTTCCCAATTGTGTTGAACAACTGAACTTAACACGTAGGCTCAAACATGCTATTATCTTAACACTTTTTATTTTCTTTTTAGAAATTTTCACCTTTTTTACACTTACAGTATGTAGACATTATACTTTAAATTCTTCTTGAAGTCAAAGGATCTGCCTTGTAATTGCTCGTTGTGCTGTGGTATATGGCTTGAGTGCCCAAAGCATTTAGCTTTGACTAATCTGTACCAGCTGCAAAGCATATCCGAAGCTTGCATTCTTGAATAAATTTGCATCATTGGCATGTTTTTCAAAAAATAAATATCTGTACTTTTTAAAAGTAGAAAATGGTTTCACAACCTCTTAGAAATTGAGAAGTGGTCACTCTAAAAAATAACTAGCTAGTTTAAATACTGAATCAGGTTTCTCCTAAACAACTTTTTCCTAAGTAAAATAATCTTTGCTTTTTTTTGCAGTGGTCTTTGACTGTTTTAGGCATAAAAAAGTGAAATTGAAAATTTTTTACCATCAGTAACTTCTTCCATCTTTAGTGGCTCAGACGGTAAAGAATCTGCCCACAATGCAGAAGCCCCAGGCTCAATCCTTGGGTTGGGAAGATCTTGGAGAAGGGAATGGATACCCACTCCAGTATTTTAGTCTGGAGAATTACATGAACAGAGGAGCCTGGAGGGCCACAGTCCATGGGGTTGCAAAGAGTTGGACACTTTCACTTTTCTCAACTACTTCCATTACCTAGACAACCTCAATTCAGATTCCAGAGTCCCACCTTTCACTTAAAAGGGCCACAGTATCATTTTGTGAAGATTGGAGGAAGGGACTTGATAAAACAGAAATAACATTTTATATGAAGTCAGACATTTGCTTATATATTTATTCATTCATTAGTATATGAATATTTATTAAAAATCTTACTACATGCTGGGCTCTGAGGTAGAGTAGTGGCTAAAAGAAATATGCTGTGTCATCATGAAGACTTTAGTCCAATTCCAGTTTTCTAATATTCTGCCTAAGTAATTCTGAACAAGTCATTTCACCTCTAAAAGCCAGGATTTCCTCATGACTAAAATAAGCAATATGTAGAAAGGTTGCAAGAAATTTCAGATACTAGGCTTAGCACAATGCCTGGTATACAGTGGTTACTTAGTAGGTTTCAATAAGGACATCCTACCCAGAGACCCCATATATTCAGATATTTGTTTATTTGTGAGTTGAAATAGTGGCAAAGACCAGGGTTTCAGGAAGTCTAGGTATTAGCTTATAGAAAAAGTATTTCAGTTCTAAAGAACAAATGAGGTAGTTTCAATTCGTTGATTATTTTATTATTGTTTGATTTGTTATACTTATTGGATAGCTGTATTAATTTGTTAGTTTGAGCTATTATCTCCAGTTTGTTAATACCTATAAATAAATGATAACTTTAGTTCTATAAGGTTGCCACTCACAAATGTGCATTTCCTAGAATAGGACTAACATTGGTTATTATTTTTAATCAATAACAGGAACCCAAGATGACACATGTTACTTAGAATCCTAATTAATGGCTTTGGCAATAAATGTTTACTACCACCAATGCTTGTTTCAGAGTCTACCAAAATTACACAGTCAGGACAGGAACAGTAATTTTTCTTCCTGAGGATAAGAAAAAAAACTGAATATTTCCTTCAAAAAGTTATTTTAATCCATTCTAAAGAAATATAGTCAAGGCTATGGTTTTTCCAGTAGTCATGTATGGATGTGAGAATTGGGCTATAATGAAAGCTGAGTGCTGAAGAATTGATGTTTTTTTTTTTTTTTCTGTATGTTTATTTATTTTGCTTTAGAATATTGTATTGATTTTGCCATACATTGACTTGAATCTGCCATGGGTGTACATGTGTTCCCCATCCTGAACCCCCCACTCAACTCCCTCCCCATCCCATCCCTCTGGGTCATCCCAGTGCACCAGCCCCAAGCCCCTTGTATCATGCATCAAACCTGGACTGGCAATTCATTTCACATATGATAATTTACATGTTTCAATGCCATACTCCCAAATCATCCCACCTTCACCCTCTCCCACAGAGTCCAAAAGACTGTTCTATACATCTGTGTCTCTTTTGCTGTCTCGCATACAGTGTAATCATTACCATCTTTCTAGATTCCATATATATGCTTTAGTATACTGTATTGGTGTTTTTCTTTCTGCCTTACTTCACTCTGTATGATAGGCTCCAGTTTTGTTCACCTCATTAGAACTGATTCAAATGTATTCTTTTTAATGGCTGCGTAATACTCTATTGTGTATATGTACCACAGTTTTCTTATCCATTCATCTGCTGATGGACATCTAGGTTGCTTCCAGTTCAGTTCAGTTCAGTTCAATCGCTCAGTCATGTCCGACTCTTTGTGACTCCATGAATCGCAGCACGCCAGGCCTCCCTGTCCATCACCAACTCTCAGAGTTCACTCAGACTCACACCCATTGAGTTAGTGATGCCATCCAGCCATCTCATCCTCTGTCATCCCCTTCTCCTCCTGCCCCCAATCCCTCCCAGCATCAAAGTCTTTTCCAATGAGTCCACTCTTCGCATGAGGTGGCCAAAGTACTGGAGTTTCAGCTTTAGCATCATTCCTTCCAAAGAAAACCCAGGGCTGATCTTTAGAATGGACTGGTTGGATCTCCTTGCAGTCCAAGGGACTCTCAAGAGTCTTCTCCAACACCACAGTTCAAAAGCATCAATTCTTCGGCGCTCAGCCTTCTTCACAGTTCAACTCTCACATCCATACATGACTACTGGAAAAACCATAGCCTTGACTAAACGGACCTTAATTGCCAAAGTAATGTCTCTACTTTTGAATATGCTATCTAGGTTGGTCATAACTTTTCTTCCAAGGAGTAAGCGTCTTTTAATTTCATGGCTGCAGTCACCATCTGCAGTGATTTTGGAGCCCCCAAAAATAAAGCCTGACACTGTTTCCACTGTTTCCCCGCCTATTTCCCATGAAGTAATGGGACCAGATGCCATGATCTTCGTTTTCTGAATGCTGAGCTTTAAGTCAACTTATTCACTCTCCTCTTTTACTTTCATCAAGTGGCTTTTTAATTCCTCTTCACTTTCTGCCATAAGGTTGCTTCCATATCCTGCTTATTATAAATAGTGCTGCTATGAACATTGAGGTACACATGTCTCTTTCAATTCTGGTTTCCTTGGTGTGTATGCCCAGCAGTGGGATTGCTGGATCATATGGGAGTTCTATTTCCAGTTTTTTTAAGGAATCTCCACACTGTTCTCCATAGTGGCTGTACTAGTTTGCATTCCCACCAACAGTGTAAGAGGCTTCCATTTTCTCCACACCCCCTCCAGCATTTATTGCTTGTAGACTTTTGGATCGCAGCCATTCTGACTGGTGTGAAATGGTACCTCATTGTGGTTTTGATTTGCCTTTCTCTGATAATGAGTGATATTGAGCATCTTTTCATGTGTTTGTTAGCCATCTGTATGTCTTCTTTGGAGAAATGTCTCTTTAGTTCTTTGGCCCATTTTTTGATTGGGTCTTTTACTATCTGGAATTGAGCTGCAGGAGTGGCTTGTGTATTTTTGAGATTGATTTTTTTTCCTTTGCTTCGTTTGCTGTTATTTTCTCCCATTCTGAAGGCTGTCTTTAACCTTGCTTATAGTTTCCTTTGTTGTGCAGAAGCTTTTAATTTTAATTAGGTCCCATTTGTTTATTTTTGCTTTTATTTCCAATATTCTGGGAGGTGGGTCATAGAGGATCCTGCTGTGGTTTATGGCTGAGAGTGTTTTGCCTGTTTTCCTCTAGGGGTTTAATAGTTTCTGGTCTTACATTTAGATCTTTAATCCATTTTGAGTTTATTTTTGTGTATGGTGTTAGAAAGTGTTCTAGTTTCATTCTTTAACAAGTGGTTGACCAGTTTTCCCAGCATCACTTGTTAAAGAGATTGTCTTTAATTCATTGTATATTCTTGCCTCCTTTGTCAAAGATAAGGTGACCATAGGTGTGTGGATTTATCTCTGGGCTTTCAATTTTGTTCCATTGATCTATATTTCTGTCTTTGTGCCAGTACCATACTGTCTTGATGACTGTGGCTTTGTAGTAGAGCCTGAAGTCAGGCAGGTTGATTCTTCCAGTTCCATTCTTCTTTCTCAAGATTGCTTTGGCTATTCGAGGTTTTTTGTATTTCCATACAAACTGTGAAACTGTTTGTTCTGGCTCTGTGAAAAATACTGTTGGTAGCTTGATAGGGATTGCACTGAATCTGTAGATTGCTTTGGGTGGTATACTCATTTTCACTATATTGATTTTTCCGAGCCATGAACACAGTATATTTCTCCATCTATTTGTGTCCTCTTTGATTTCTTTCACCAGTGTTTTATAGTTTTTTATACATAGGTCTTTTCTTTCTTTAAGTAGATATAGTCCTAAGCATTTTGTTATTTTCGTTGCAACAGTGAATGGAACTGTTTCCTTAATTTCATTCCGAGCCATGAACACGGTATATTTCTCCATCTATTTGTGTCCTCTTTGATTTCTTTCACCAGTGTTTTATAGTTTTTTATACATAGGTCTTTTCTTTCTTTAAGTAGATATAGTCCTAAGCATTTTGTTATTTTCGTTGCAACAGTGAATGGAACTGTTTCCTTAATTTCTCTGTTTTCTCATTGTTAGTGTATAGGAATGCAAGGGATTTCTGTGTGTTCATTTTATATCCTGCAACTTTACTATATTCATTGATTAGCTCTAGTAATTTTCTGGTGGAGTTTTTAGGGTTTTCTATGTAGAGAATCACGTCATCTGCAAACAGTGAGAGTTTTATTTTTTCTTTTCCAATTTGGATTCCTTTTATTTCTTTTTCTGCTCTGATTGCTGTGGCCAAAACTTCCAAAACTATGTTTAATAGTAGTGGTGAGAGTGGGCACTCTTGTCTTGTTCTTAACTTTAGGGGAAATGCTTTCATTTTTACACCATAGAGGATAATGTTTGCTGAAAGTGAAAGTGAAATCGCTCAGTCGTGTCAGACTCTTTGCGACCCCATGGACTATAGTCTACCAAGCTCCTCTGTCCATGGGATTTTTCAGGCAAGAATACTGGAGTGGGTTTCCATTTCTTTCTCCAGGGGATCTTTCCCACCCAGGGAGTGAAACCGGGTCTCCCACATTGTAGGCAGAAGCTTTACTGTCTGAGCCACCAGGGAAGTTGAGGGTTTGTCATATATAGCTTTTATTATGTTGAGGTATGTTCCTTCTATTCCTGCTTTCTGGAGAGTTTTTATCATAAATGGATGTTGAATTTTGTCAAAGTCTTTCTCTGCATCTATTGAGATAAACATATGGTTTTTATTTTTCAATTTGTTAATGTGGTATATAACATTGACTGATTTGCAGATACTGAAGAATCCTTACATCCCTGGGATAAAGCCAACTTGGTCATGATGTATGATTTTTTTAATATGTTGGATTCTGTTTGCTAGAATTTTGTTAAGGATTTTAGCATCTATGTTCATCCATGATATTGGCCTGTAGTTTTCTTTTTTTTTTTTTTACCCACATTGTAGGCAGAAGCTTTACTGTCTGAGCCACCAGGGAAGTTGAGGGTTTGTCATATATAGCTTTTATTATGTTGAGGTATGTTCCTTCTATTCCTGCTTTCTGGAGAGTTTTTATCATAAATGGATGTTGAATTTTGTCAAAGTCTTTCTCTGCATCTATTGAGATAAACATATGGTTTTTATTTTTCAATTTGTTAATGTGGTATATAACATTGACTGATTTGCAGATACTGAAGAATCCTTACATCCCTGGGATAAAGCCAACTTGGTCATGATGTATGATTTTTTTAATATATTGGATTCTGTTTGCTAGAATTTTGTTAAGGATTTTAGCATCTATGTTCATCCATGATATTGGCCTGTAGTTTTCTTTTTTTTTTTTTTGTGGCATCTTTGTCACGTTTCGGTATTAGGGTGATGGTGGCCTCATAGAATGAGTTTAGAAGTTTACCTTCCTCTGCAATTTTCTGGAAGAGTTTGAGTAGGGTAAGTGTTAGTTCTCTAAATTTTTGGTAGAATTCAGCTGTGAAGCCATCTGGTCCTGGGCTTTTGTTTGTTGGAAGATTTCTTTTTTTTTTTTTTACAAGAATAAACTCAAAAGAACAGTTTCATTTATTAAAATATAAAAGAAGCTTAATTATGCCAATCATTTTTCTCTATTATTTAGTAGTCATTTTGTTTCAGGGTCATGTGTAAGGTATTGATCTTAGTTTTATGAAGCAAGATATGAAAATTTGAGCTAACTAACCTAATCAATTATTATAATAATATAAAGTCAAATTTTAAAATATGAATGCAAAGCAAACAACTTTTTCCTGCTAACCTCTGAAGATGCAGTGAGAAGAAGCTTTAGACTGAAGAAGAAGCTTTAGAAGAAGCTTTAGACTTTAGAAGAAGCTTTATTAAGTTTTCCAGCTAATATGTATGGAAGATTTCTGATTACAGTTTCAATTTCCATGCTTGTGATTGGTCTGTTAAGATTTTCTATTTCTTCCAGGTTCAATTTTGGAAAGCTGTACTTTTTAAAGAATTTGCCCATTTCTTCCAAGTTGTCCATTTTTATTGGCATATAGTTGCTGATAGTAGTCTCTTATGATCATTTGTATTTCCATGTTGTCTGTTGTGATCTCTCCATTTTCATTTCTAATTTTGTTGATTTGATTTTGCTCCCTTTGTTTCTTGATGAGTCTGGCTAATGGTTTGTCAATTTGATTTAACTTCTCAAAGAACCAGCTTTTGGCTTTATTGATTTTTGCTATGGTCTCTTTTGTTTCTTTTGCATTTATTTCTGCCCTAATTTTAAAGATTTGTTTCATTCTACTTACTCTGGGGTTCCTCATTTTTTCCTTTTCTAGTTGCTTTAGGTGTAGAGTTAGGTTATTTATTTGTCTTTTTTCTTGTTTCTTGAGGTAAGCCTGTATTGCTATGAACTTTCCCCTTAGCATTGCTTTTACAGTGTCCCACAGGTTTTGGGTTGTTGTGTTTTCATTTTCATTTGTTTCGTTTCTATGCATATTTTGTTTTTTTAAAAATTTCTTCTGTGCTTTGTTGGTTATTCAGCAGCATGTTGTTCATCCTCCATATGTTGGAATTTTTAATAGTTTTTCTTCTGTAATTGACATCTAACCTTACTGAATTGTGGTCAGAAAAGATGCTTGGAATGATTTCAATTATTTGAATTTATCTAGGCTAAATTTATGGCCCAGGATGTGATCTATCCTGGAAAGGTTCCATGTGTGCTTTAGAAAAAGGTGAAATTCATTGTTTTGGGGTGAAATGTCCTATAGTTATCAATTAGGTCTAACTGATCTATTGTATCATTTAAAGTTTGTGTTTCCTTGTTAATTTTCTGTTGAGTTGAACTATCCATAGGTGTGAGTGGGATATTAAAGTCCCGCTATTATTGTGTTATTATTAATTTCTCCTTTCATACTTGTTAGCATTTGTCTTACATAGCTTGGTGTTTCTATGTTGGGTGCATATATGTTTATGATTGTTATATCTTCTTCTTGGATTGATCCTTTGATCATTATGTAGTGTCCTTCTTTGTCTCTTTTCACAGCCTTTGTTTTAAAGTCTCTTTTATTTGATATGAGTATTGCTATTCCTGCTTTCTTTTGGTCTCAATTTGTGTGGAATACTTTTCCAGGCCTTCACTTTCAGTCTGTATGTGTCCCTTGTTTTGAGGTGGGTCTCTTGTAGACAATATATATAGGGGTCTTGTTTTTGTATCCATTCTGCCAGTCTTTGTCTTTTAGTTGGGGCATTCAACCCATTTACATTTAAGATAATTATTAATAAGTATGATCCCATTGCCATTTACTTTATTGTTTTGGGTTCGAGTTTACATAGGATTTCTGTGTTTCCTGTCTAGAGAAGATCCTTTAGCATTTGCTGGAGAGCTGGTTTGGTGGTGCTGAATTCTCAGCTTTTGCTTGTCTGTAAAGCTTTTTATTTTTCCTTCATATTTGAATGAGATCCTTGCTGGGTACAGTAATCTGGACTGTAGGTTATTTTCTTTCATCACTTTAAGTATGTCCTACCATTCCCTTCTGGCCTGAAGAGTTTCTATTGAAAGATCAGCTGTTATCCTTATGGGAATCCCCTTGTGTGTTATTTGTTGTTTTCCCCTTGCTGCTGTTAATATTTGTTCTTTGTGTTTGATCTTTGTTAATTTGATTAATATGTGTCTTGGGGTGATTTGCCTTGGGTTTATCCTGTTTGGGACTCTCTGGGCTTCTTGGACTTGGGTGATTATTTGCTTCCCCATTTTAGGGAAGTTTTCAACTATTATCTCCTGAAGTATTTTCTCATTTTCTTTCTTTTTGTCTTCCTCTTCTGGGACTTCTATGATTCAAATGTTGGGGTGTTTAGCATTGTCCCAGAGGTCTCTGAGGTTGTCCTCATTTCTTTTAATTCTTTTTTCTTTTTTCCTCTCTATTTCATTTATTTCTACCATTCTATCTTCTACCTCACTTATCCTATCTTCTGCCTCCGTTATTCTACTATTGGTTCCATCCAGAGTGTTTTTGATGTTATTTATTGCATTATTCATTATTTATTGACTCTTTTTTATTTCTTCTATGTCCTTGTTGAACCTTTCTTGTATCTTCTCAATCCTTGTGTCCAGGCTATTTATCTGTAACTCCAATTTGTTTTCAAGATTTTGGATCATTTTCACTATCATTATTTGGAATTCTTTATCAGGTAGATTCCCTATCTCTTCCTCTTTTGTTTGGTTTGGTGGGCATTTATCCTGTTCCTTTACCTGCTGGGTATTTCTCTGCCTCTTCATCTTGTTATATTGCTGTGTTTGGGGTAGCCTTTCTGTATTTTGGCCGGTGGTGGTTCCTCTTTATTGTGGAGGTTTCTCACTTTGGGTGGGGTTGGACGGGTGGGTTTTCAAAGCTTTCTCATTAGAGAATCTTGTGTCAGTGTTCTGGTGGGTGGAGCTGGATTTCTTCTTTCTGGAGTGCACTGAAGTGTCCAGTAATGAGTTTTGAAATATCAGTGGGTTTGGTGTGAGATTGGGCAGCCTGTATATTGAAGCTCAGGTTTATGTTCCTGTGTTGCTGGAGAATTTGCATGGTATGTCTTGCTCTGGAACTTTTTGGCCCTTGGGTGGTGCTTGGTTTCAGTGTAGGTATGGAGGCATCGGAATACGGAATGAAGCAGGGAAAAGACTAATAGAGTTTTGCCAAGATAATGCATTGATCATAGCAAACACCCTCTTCCAACAACACAAGAGAAGACTCTACACATGGACATCACCAGATGGTCAACACTGAAATCAGATTGATTATATTCTCTTCAGCAAAAGATGGAGAAGCTCTATACAGTCAACAAAAACAAGACCAGGAGCTGACTGTGGCTCAGATTGTGAACTCCTTATTACCAAATTCAGACTGAAATTGAAGAAAGTAGGGAAAACCACTAGACCATTCAGGTATGACCTAAATCAAATCCCTTATGATTATACAGTGGAAGTGAGAAATAGATTTAAGGGCCTAGATCTGATAAGAGTGCCTGATGAACTATGGAATGAGGTTCATGACATTGTACAGGAGACAGGGATCAAGACCATCCCCCTGAAAAAGAAATGCAAAAAAGCAAAATTGCTGTCTGGGGAAGCCTTACAAAGAGCTGTGAAAAGAAGTGAAAAGCAAAGGAGAAAAGGAAAGATATAAGCATCTGAATGCAGAGTTCCAAAGAATAGCAAGAAGAGATAAGAAAGCCTTCTTCAGTGATCAATGCAAAGAAATAGAGGAAAAGAACAGAATGGGAAAGACTAGAGATCTCTTCAAGAAAATTAGAGATACCAAGGGAACATTTCACGCAAAGATGGGCTCGATAAAGGACAGAAATGGTATAGACCTAACAGAAGCAGAAGATATTAAGAAGTGGTGACAAGAATACACAGAGGAACTGTACAAAAAGATCTTCATGACCTGGATAATCACGATGGTGTGATCACTCATCTAGAGCCAGACATTCTGGAATGTGAAGTCAAGTGGGCCTTAGAAAGCATCACTATGAACAAAGCTAGTGGAGGTGACGGAATTCCAGTAGAGCTATTTCAAATCCTGAAAGATGATGCTGTGAAAGTGCAGCACTCAATATACCAGCAAATTTGGAAAACTCAGCAGTGGCCACAGGACTGGAAAAGGTCAGTTTTCATTCCAATCCCAAAGAAAGGCAATGCCAAAGAATGCTCAGACTACCGCACAATTGCACTCTTCTCACATGCTAGTAATTAAAAGGGTAAGAGAGCTTAATTTCTTGAGTATGAAAGTGGGCTATGTGTTTAGTTTCTTTCTAAGAAGTCAATACTTTGCATTCAAATGTTAGCATCTGGATATTGGCATCTTGGAATATCTTAATTCATTTAATCTCACTGAAGAATCTCTAAAATATTATGTGACTGGTCTTTTATTGGATAAGAAATCAAATATGAAGTAAACATAGACTTTGGAGGCTGAGTGGCATTGGGTTTAGTTAATACATGATTTTAATCCATTTTACTATCTGCCCACAATGCGGGAACCCAGGTTTGATTCCTGGGTCAGGAAGATCCCCTGGATAAGGAAATGGCAATCCACTCCAGCACTCTTGCCTGGAAAATCCCATAGACGGAGAAGCCTGATAGGCTACAGTCCATGGAGTCGCAACAAGTCGGACACGACTGAGCGACTTCACTTCAATCCTTTTGAGGACTTTGGAAACAAAAGGATTATCATCCACATCGACTCTAGGAAAATGCTGAAAAAAAGAAGTAATTAGTACAAAGAGTGACATCTTGAAAATGGAAGACTTTCCAAATATATTGCTGATCACTTCAATGGACAGTGTTGATCACTTTGGGAGACAATTGACAAGCTCCCATTTTGTTAAACCCTATGTGTTTATAGGAATTAAAAAGTAAGACAACTCTTTTCCTCACTCCTGACTTCTATAAGGGATTTTCCTTTTATCACCACTTGCACTCTCTTTCTCCTCTCATTCCTTCCTTCAAAGAAGGAATAAGAGCCATACTATCTGGATTCAAGTCTTGCCAACACTTCTTGGTAACTGTTAGAAAGAGGCAAGTTGATTAACTCCCCTGTGACTCCCATTTCTCAGTGTAGATTGTGGGGACATTAATAGTTTCCAATTTATGAAGTCACTGAGTGGAGAACAATGTCTGTCCATACAAGTGTTGTGTTTAAGTTTTAGCTATTATTTGTCAAGTCTGTCCAGTTCTTTTTAATGATGCTTGTTCAGACCTTTGAATATTGCACTGCTTGCTTGAAATTATGGGAAAAAAATAGACTTTTTTTTTCTCAGTTTTGTATTCATCAATTTTCTTTAAACCCTGCCCTAGTATGTGAAGTGAAGTGAAGTTGCTCAGTCGTGTCCAACTCTTTGCGACCCCGTGGACTGTAGCCCACCAGGTTCCTCCATCCATGGGATTCTCCAGGCAAGAATATGGGAGTGGGCTGCCATTTCCTTCTCCAGCAGAATCTTCCTAACCCAGGGATTGAACCCAGGTCTCCTGCATTGTGGGCAGACACTTTAACCTCTGAGCCACCAGGGAAGCTTATGCCTTTATCTTTTCAGCTGTTTGTAAGGCCTCCTCCAACAACCATTTTGTCTTTTTGTATTTCTTTCTCTTGAGGATGGTCTTGATCACTGCCTCCTGTACAATGTCACTAACTTCCATACATAGTCATTCAGGCTATGGAGCTCATCCCTTGAATTTGTTTGTCACTTCCCCCATATAATCATAAGCGATTTGATTGATATGGGAAAATAAAGCATTGAAATAAACTAGAGTATCCAAAAATGGATTCAAGTAAATGTGAAAATATAGTCTATGGAAATTGTTTACTGAATGTTAGAATCAGCATCACCACATTTATTGTTATCGTACCATCATTATATGATATCTGTTATCATGATTATCATCACACTTTCCTAATACATAGTTCCTGGCATGAGTAAGCTTATTCATTTTTGTTTGAATGGAACTGATATAAAAGTGAGGCATTAATAATTACATTACATAAGAAAAATGAATCTGGAGAACAATGTGAAGGTTTTTGACCAGTTGTAATATATTTATAGACAAATGAAGTAATACATGTAAAAACTCCTTGCAGATGATAAAATATTTATGTGTAATTTTGACATTAGCATAATTTTGTATTCTGTGAGGTCAGAGGACATCAAACAGTGATTTACAGTACATATGATAAATACATTTTGGTAAACTTGCTAAATCATTGTTCTGTCTATAGGCATAAATAAGATAATTTGGTGTTTCTATATGTTCAGCCAAGTTTTTGTGGATAAGGTATCAAGAATAGGGCATTTGTTAGCATGTTAACATATTTGACTTCAAGGAACATACAAGCTCACACAAGGTGCAGCTATAATGCATTGATTCTGTTACACACTATCTCATTTCATATGCATTTTCTCAATACATTTCATCAAAAGTAACAAAAGAAAGTGAAGTCTGCTGTATTTCTGATGATGAATTACCCACTGATGACTTCTTATAAATCCTGGGGTATTTCTTACAAGCTATTTTGAGCTTTTTCATACTGTCTTAATGGCCCAAAGAGTTTAAAAAAAAAAAAAAAACCATTTTATAGGTTAATTAACTTTGTTTGTTATTCTATTCCTCCAGAAGTCAGAACAATAGATACATCATTTTATGCTTTAATGGAGAAGATTCATTACAGTAGTAAAGAGTGAGAAGTGAGGAAATTTTCTAACTGTGCTCTAAGTGTCTTTAAAGTTTATGATTTCTATATCTACATGCACTTAGTACATCATACTTTGGACAATAACAAGAGCTATGCTTTCCTGTTTTGCTTCTGTCAATACTATGGAAAGACCTAATGTCACCACTATTTTGAAGCCTTCATATCATCCTATAGGGCAATTTCATGGCTGCTGTGAAGGATACTGGGTGCCTCACCTTTCTACATAGAAGGGCTCTGCATTTGTGGTTGAGATTACAGATCATATAGGGAAAAATAAACCTATTATTATTATAGACTGTGACTCAAATATTAACTATATGTTTCTAAAAATCCCATGTTATTCTTCTGCTGGGTACCACTGCTTCAGACTGACTCTGAGCACAAAGATCCACAAGATCAGAAATATAATTAAAAGCCCACTATGTGACAGGTGCATAACTGTGTCCTCAGTACTAATTTTCTGCCATTTAGGTATTATGATAAAAACAGAGACTTTTAACCTAAGCTAAGAACAGAAACAGAATTAAAAGACTTTACATAAACATTGAAAAAAAATTGTCTGCAATTAAATCTCTGCAGTTTTTTCTGTCATAGAAAATAGGATTAGAGAATTGGGACTTCTAAACAAATGTAGTGCCCTTTAGACATTCTGTACTTGAACTTTAAAAATAAATAACCATACATTCATGTGCTAAAGATACTCCTGCTGCAGGAGAGTATAGAAGTGTGACATATTAGTAAAATATTTTACAGCCAATGCTTCATTGTTTGTGAGGGCTCATTGGCAGTGTCTCTGCAAATAGGGTCAGGAAAAAACAATTCAAATATGACAAAAATCTTTAAACGTCTGTAAATCTTATTTTTAGCACAAAGGAAGAAAAATATTTCCTTAAGAAAATCTTTATTATTTTTTTCCTTTTGTATTGTCATCATAATCAATAGAGAAATCCTGGTAATTAAAACATGGATTGATAGAAACATAACAGAAATTCATTTAAGCAAAAAATAAATGAAGCAACTTCAAAAAGTTGTCAAAGCTATGGTTTTGCCAGTAGTCATGTATGGATGTGAGAATTGGACTACAAAGAAAGCTCAGTGCTGAAGAATTGATGCTTTTGAACTGTGGTGTTGGAAAAGACTCTTGAGAGTCCCTCGGATTGCAAGGAGATCCAACCAGTCAATCCTAAAGGAAATCAGCCCTGAATATTCATGGAAGGACTGATGCTAAAGCTGGAACTCCAATACTTGGCCACCTGATGGGAAGAACTGACTTACTGGAAAAAAAACCCTGATGCTGCGAAAGATTGAAGGCAGGAGAAAGGGACTACAGAGTGCCAGGAGCCGGCATGAGGAGTCCCGCCCATGGCAAAGGTCATGAGGTTAAGGGGCCCGACAGGCAAAGGCTAGTCGGGCCTTAAGGGAGCCTTGCTGAATCTGCTCGTGTGTCTGCCCCAAAAACCACAGTTTGCCTGCCTTGCTGCATTATGCCTTTCACCTATACTTCTGACATTACGGGGGGCTATCCCCCACCACCTCTCTCTGTAAAGGAGTTAACTTAAGACTCCAGTTAATAAATCTCCTGGGCGTGACAAGGGTGTTTCAGTTCAAAATTTCCTCTGATGGCTCTCTAGCCTGCCTGACAGGATTATCCGGCCACATGTGATTGTTTACAGCCTCCCAACCATGAGAGGCAGGAGATGTTTTAAACTTTCTAAAAACAGATTCTTTTGAGAAGTTAGAAAATTAGTATAGCATTAGTGAGTTAGTTAGAAATTATGTTGGTGAGGGGTTTTATTGCTGAGTTAATGATTGCCATCAGGCCTCCATATCCTTAGGCACCTGGGAGTATGTTAATCAATGTAATTGGAATGTAGAAAAAGAAATATAGTAGTTTTGATGTTAGCAATACTAGACTTTTTGAGTTAATGAATTTTCTCTTTTGTTATAGATCACTGTACTCCTCTTTCTTTGTTATAAATCATTGTGTCCTTGCTATGTAAAAATGTAACTTTATCACTATCTTAAGACTAATATGGAGAAGGAAATGACAACCCACTCCAGTACTCTTGCCTGGAGAATCCCATGGAGGGAGGAGCCTGGTGGGCTACAGTCCATGGGGTCGCAAAGAGTCGGACACGACTGAGTGAATTCACTTCACTTCACTTTTAAGACTAAATAGATCTTAAGGGGAAACAAGTTTTCTGATCGATTAACCTTTATCATTAGAAAGAAAGGTGGGGCCATAAAATGTTAATCGGTCTCCAGACCAAAAGATATTGTAAAACAAATGTAAGACCCTTGTAAGAACAAAGATATGCTGAGAACACATTTATCTCTATGTATAACTAAAAGTATAAAAGTGGACTTGGAAAATAAAGAAACGGACCAGTTCCTGGAAAGACTGGTTTCCCCCGTGTGGTCTTTTCTTTTTCTCTTCTTTTCTGGCTGAATTCCCATCTGGAGCGTGGAGGCTCGCCATGTCTACTTACTTGCCCTGGCTTCTAAGACCCACTCAAGAGGGAGCCCAAGGCGGGGCACCCTCCACTATTCAAGCAGGTGCCGGTGGCCTACATAGGTGGTGCAAACTCCTTGTCTTGGAGTTTTATTGGTTTTCCACGTAAGCCAAGTTTTTCAGCCTCTTTTTCTCCACTTATTTTCCTACTACACTTTTCTTTTCTAATCTCTCTTTATACCTGTAATTAAATAAGTTCTTTCCTAGGACGCAGACTCCATCCCCGCTTCAAATTACCCTGGATCTACCAGGGCTGGACCCCAGCAACAGAGGATGAGATGGTTGGATGGCATTACCAACTCAATGGACATGAGTTTGAGCAAGCTCCAGGAGTTGGTGATGGACTGGGAAGCTTGGTGTTCTGTGGTCCATGGGGTCACAAAGAGTTGGACAAGACTGAGAGACTGAACTGAACTATATATCTTTGAAAAGTTCAAAAAAAATTTTCATGTGAAGCTGAATCTAGAGTTTCAAAAGCAGTCAGCAAGGCCTTGATATTTCCTCTCTATCCCTCAGGTCTACTTTATTGGTTTCTTTCTCTATTTGACTCTCTTCATGTGGTAGCTAAGTTGCTTCCTGGAAATTGAGGTTTAAGTGATCCTTAGCACTTTTGTCTCAGAAAAACATTTTCACCATGTGTCCATGTCAGTCTCCACAATATGATCTAATTAGAGCTGCACTAACTTCAGCTTCAGCAACAGTCCTTCCAATAAATATTCAGGGTTGATTTCCTTTAGGATTGACTGGTTTGATCTCCTTGCAATCCAAGGGACTCTCAAGAATCTTCTCCAACACCACAGTTTAAAAGCATCAATTCCTCAGTGCTCAACCTTCTTTATGGTCTAACTCTCACATCTGCACCTGATTACTTGAAAAACCATAGCTTTGACTATATGGTCCTTTATCAGCAAACTGATAGCTCTGTTTTTCAATATGCTGTCTAGTTTTCTCATAGCTTTTCTTCCCAGGAGCAAGTGTCTCTTATATTCATGGCTGCAGTTCCTGTTCCCAGTGATTTTGGAGCCCAGGGAAATAAAATCTGTCACTGCTTCCAATTTTTCTCCACCTATTTGCCATGAAGTGATGGAACCAGATTCCATGATCTTAGATTTTTGAATGCTGAGTTTAAAGCCAGCTTTTTCACTCTCTTCTTTCACCTTCATCAAGAGGCTCTTTTTTCCTTTTCACTTTCTGCCATTAGAGTGGTATCATCTGCTTCCTATAGTGCAAGTTGTTCAGTCATGTCCAACTCTTTGTGGCCCCATAGACAGTATCCCACAAAGTTCCTCTGTCCATGGAAATCTATAGGCAAGGATACTGGAGAAGGTTGTCATTCCCTTCTCCAGGGGATCGTCTTGACCCAGGGATTGAACATGGGTTTCCTACATTGCAGGAAGACTCTTTACAATCTAAGTCACCAGGGAAGCTCATCATCTGCATATAAGTTTTTGATATTTCTCCCAGCAATCTCAATTACAGCTTGTGATTCATCCAACCCAGTATTTTGCATGATGTACTCTGCATAGAAGTTAAATAAGCAGGGTGACAATATACAGCCTTGATCTACTCTTTTCCCAGTTTTGAACCAGTCCATTGTTTCATGTCCGGTTCTAACTGTTGTTTCTCAATCTGTATACAAGTTTCTCAGGAGACAGTTTAGGTGGTCTGGTATTACCATCACTTTAAGAATTTTCAATTTTTTAAGCTTGTTTTAATTCACACAGTCAAAAGTTTAGCATAGTCAATGAAGCAGAAGTAAATGGATATTTTTCTGGAATGCTCTTGTTTTCGCTGTGATCCAGTGGATGGTGGCAATTTGATTTCTGGTTCTTTTGCACTTTCTAAATCCAGCTTATTCATCTGGAAGTTCTTGGTTCATGCTAAAGACTAGCTTGAAGGATTTTGCACGTTATCTTGCTAGTATGTGAAATGAATGCAATTGTATAGTAGTTTGAACATTCTTTGGCATTGACTTTCTTTGGCATAGGAATGAAAATGGACCTTTTCCAGTCCTGTGGCCAGTGCTGTTTTCCAAGTTTGCTGGCATATTGAGTGCAGCATTTTAACAGTATCATCTTTTAGGATTTTTTTGTAGCTCAGCTGTAATTTCATCACCTCCACTAACTTTGTTCTTAGTAATGCTTCCTAAGGCCTGATTTACTTTGCTCTCCAGAATGTCTGGCTCTAAGTGAGTGACTATACCATTGTGGTTATCCAGACCATTAACACTTTTTTGTATTGCTTTTCTGTTTATTTTCACAACTTCTTAACATCTTCTGCTTCTGTTAGGTCCTTGCCATTTCTGTCTTTTATTATACCCATCTTTGCATGAAATGTTCCCTTTGTATCTTCAATTTTCTTGAAGAAATCACTAGTTTTTCCCATTCTGTTGTTTTTCTCTATTTCTTTGCACCGTTCACTTAAGAAGGCTTTCTTATTTCTCCTTGCTATTCTCTGGAACTCTGCATTCAGTTGGGTACATCTTTCCCTTTCTCCTTTGCCTTATGCTTCTCTTCTTTTCTCAGTTATTGGTAAGGCCACCTCAGACAACCACTTTTCCTTCTTGCATTTCTTTTTCTTTGTGATTATTTTGGTCACCACCTCCTGTACAATGTTACGAACCTCCATCCATAGTTCTTCAGGCACTCTGCCTAGCAGACCTAATCTAATAGAACATCATGTCCATTCTGTGCAAAGTTATCAGGTTTGTTCCAAAAGAGAAATGAGGAGAAATATTTCATACACAGAAATAATAATGCTAAAAAAATAACTATGAAAGATGCATATTTGAGAAAAATGCATCAAGTATTTGATCTGTTTTTGTAACAGAACTTTTTGAATTACAGGTTTAAAACTATACCTTCAAATCTTTTCCAAAAATTTTCTATTCCAAACGCCTATACCACATTGTGTTTCCATGTGTAAATCTATTTTGGATCCAACAATGCAGGGCAACAAGTAAATCTGGTGAACCATGTGTTAGAAGGGAGGCAGGGGGAGTTGGGAGACAAAGGTCCAGGTAGTTAGTCACCAATCAAGAGGGAGCCCAAGGCGGGGCACCCTCCACTATTCAAGCAGGTGCCGGTGGCCTACATAGGTGGTGCAAACTCCTTGTCTTGGAGTTTTATTGGTTTTCCACGTAAGCCAAGTTTTTCAGCCTCTTTTTCTCCACTTATTTTCCTACTACACTTTTCTTTTCTAATCTCTCTTTATACCTGTAATTAAATAAGTTCTTTCCTAGGACGCAGACTCCATCCCCGCTTCAAATTACCCTGGATCTACCAGGGCTGGACCCCAGCAACAGAGGATGAGATGGTTGGATGGCATTACCAACTCAATGGACATGAGTTTGAGCAAGCTCCAGGAGTTGGTGATGGACTGGGAAGCTTGGTGTTCTGTGGTCCATGGGGTCACAAAGAGTTGGACAAGACTGAGAGACTGAACTGAACTATATATCTTTGAAAAGTTCAAAAAAAATTTTCATGTGAAGCTGAATCTAGAGTTTCAAAAGCAGTCAGCAAGGCCTTGATATTTCCTCTCTATCCCTCAGGTCTACTTTATTGGTTTCTTTCTCTATTTGACTCTCTTCATGTGGTAGCTAAGTTGCTTCCTGGAAATTGAGGTTTAAGTGATCCTTAGCACTTTTGTCTCAGAAAAACATTTTCACCATGTGTCCATGTCAGTCTCCACAATATGATCTAATTAGAGCTGCACTAACTTCAGCTTCAGCAACAGTCCTTCCAATAAATATTCAGGGTTGATTTCCTTTAGGATTGACTGGTTTGATCTCCTTGCAATCCAAGGGACTCTCAAGAATCTTCTCCAACACCACAGTTTAAAAGCATCAATTCCTCAGTGCTCAACCTTCTTTATGGTCTAACTCTCACATCTGCACCTGATTACTTGAAAAACCATAGCTTTGACTATATGGTCCTTTATCAGCAAACTGATAGCTCTGTTTTTCAATATGCTGTCTAGTTTTCTCATAGCTTTTCTTCCCAGGAGCAAGTGTCTCTTATATTCATGGCTGCAGTTCCTGTTCCCAGTGATTTTGGAGCCCAGGGAAATAAAATCTGTCACTGCTTCCAATTTTTCTCCACCTATTTGCCATGAAGTGATGGAACCAGATTCCATGATCTTAGATTTTTGAATGCTGAGTTTAAAGCCAGCTTTTTCACTCTCTTCTTTCACCTTCATCAAGAGGCTCTTTTTTCCTTTTCACTTTCTGCCATTAGAGTGGTATCATCTGCTTCCTATAGTGCAAGTTGTTCAGTCATGTCCAACTCTTTGTGGCCCCATAGACAGTATCCCACAAAGTTCCTCTGTCCATGGAAATCTATAGGCAAGGATACTGGAGAAGGTTGTCATTCCCTTCTCCAGGGGATCGTCTTGACCCAGGGATTGAACATGGGTTTCCTACATTGCAGGAAGACTCTTTACAATCTAAGTCACCAGGGAAGCTCATCATCTGCATATAAGTTTTTGATATTTCTCCCAGCAATCTCAATTACAGCTTGTGATTCATCCAACCCAGTATTTTGCATGATGTACTCTGCATAGAAGTTAAATAAGCAGGGTGACAATATACAGCCTTGATCTACTCTTTTCCCAGTTTTGAACCAGTCCATTGTTTCATGTCCGGTTCTAACTGTTGTTTCTCAATCTGTATACAAGTTTCTCAGGAGACAGTTTAGGTGGTCTGGTATTACCATCACTTTAAGAATTTTCAATTTTTTAAGCTTGTTTTAATTCACACAGTCAAAAGTTTAGCATACTCAATGAAGCAGAAGTAAATGGATATTTTTCTGGAATGCTCTTGTTTTCGCTGTGATCCAGTGGATGGTGGCAATTTGATTTCTGGTTCTTTTGCACTTTCTAAATCCAGCTTATTCATCTGGAAGTTCTTGGTTCATGCTAAAGACTAGCTTGAAGGATTTTGCACGTTATCTTGCTAGTATGTGAAATGAATGCAATTGTATAGTAGTTTGAACATTCTTTGGCATTGACTTTCTTTGGCATAGGAATGAAAATGGACCTTTTCCAGTCCTGTGGCCAGTGCTGTTTTCCAAGTTTGCTGGCATATTGAGTGCAGCATTTTAACAGTATCATCTTTTAGGATTTTTTTGTAGCTCAGCTGTAATTTCATCACCTCCACTAACTTTGTTCTTAGTAATGCTTCCTAAGGCCTGATTTACTTTGCTCTCCAGAATGTCTGGCTCTAAGTGAGTGACTATACCATTGTGGTTATCCAGACCATTAACACTTTTTTGTATTGCTTTTCTGTTTATTTTCACAACTTCTTAACATCTTCTGCTTCTGTTAGGTCCTTGCCATTTCTGTCTTTTATTATACCCATCTTTGCATGAAATGTTCCCTTTGTATCTTCAATTTTCTTGAAGAAATCACTAGTTTTTCCCATTCTGTTGTTTTTCTCTATTTCTTTGCACCGTTCACTTAAGAAGGCTTTCTTATTTCTCCTTGCTATTCTCTGGAACTCTGCATTCAGTTGGGTACATCTTTCCCTTTCTCCTTTGCCTTATGCTTCTCTTCTTTTCTCAGTTATTGGTAAGGCCACCTCAGACAACCACTTTTCCTTCTTGCATTTCTTTTTCTTTGTGATTATTTTGGTCACCACCTCCTGTACAATGTTACGAACCTCCATCCATAGTTCTTCAGGCACTCTGCCTAGCAGACCTAATCTAATAGAACATCATGTCCATTCTGTGCAAAGTTATCAGGTTTGTTCCAAAAGAGAAATGAGGAGAAATATTTCATACACAGAAATAATAATGCTAAAAAAATAACTATGAAAGATGCATATTTGAGAAAAATGCATCAAGTATTTGATCTGTTTTTGTAACAGAACTTTTTGAATTACAGGTTTAAAACTATACCTTCAAATCTTTTCCAAAAATTTTCTATTCCAAACGCCTATACCACATTGTGTTTCCATGTGTAAATCTATTTTGGATCCAACAATGCAGGGCAACAAGTAAATCTGGTGAACCATGTGTTAGAAGGGAGGCAGGGGGAGTTGGGAGACAAAGGTCCAGGTAGTTAGTCACCAGTGAAAATATATTTAAGTTGGGTGGTTCATTATAGAAAGCTAGAGTCAGAATTGAAACACCCACTC
Organism: Cephalophus harveyi; assembly: GCA_006410635.1. Taxonomy (NCBI): domain Eukaryota; kingdom Metazoa; phylum Chordata; class Mammalia; order Artiodactyla; family Bovidae; genus Cephalophus; species Cephalophus harveyi. The sequence continues at coordinate 33,376 of SJYT01030189.1, forward strand.
AGTTCCATTTCAGAAGTGGGTAAGAAAATAAATGCAAATCAGGAAAATCATACTAGTTTATCAAGGAAAATAAATCTGGAAATTGGAAAATGCAATGGAGTTTAGTAAGATGGTAGGAGTTTAGTGAGAGAAATTATGTGCCCAAATGAAAGCCATTTAGAAGGATCTGATATAAAGAAAGACGCAAAATCTAAGTTTGAAACTCTCTCATCAAAAAGAGAACATAAATTCATTTAATATTCATAAAAAGACTGAGGAAAAGCATACTGGAGTGTAATCAGAAGTGCAGTGCTCAAATGTCATTGTTAGCACAAGTTTCTTATCATTAAACACATGAAAGAGATCCTTAAAAGAAAATATAATAAGGTTCATTCTCTAAAATTGTCCTCATTTTCCCTTGCTGCTGCTGCTAAGTCACTTCAGTCGTGTCTGACTCTGTGTGACCCCATAGACGGCAGTCCACCAGGCTCCCCTGTCCCTGGGATTCTCCAGGCAAGAACACTGGAGTGGGTTGCCATTTCCTTCTCCAATGCATGCAAGTGAAAAGTGAAAGTGAAGTCACTCAGTCATGTCCGACTCTTAGCGACCCCATGGACTGCAGTCCACCAGGCTCCTCCATCCATGGGATTTTCCAGGCAAGAGTACTGGAGTAGGGTGCCATTGCCTCTCCCTTAGGATTTTCTTAAAGACAGAATTAAATTTTCAGTGTCCTCAAAACTTTGTTATGCTTCTTAAAAGCAAAAATCATATTTTTCCTAAGTGACATTTTTTTCCAAGACTTTTTATGATATCATGTGAACACAATAACACCAAACATTCAAGGAGAGATCACTTCACTATTGTACAAAAATTGGTGGCAAAGTTCCTATATAGTGGAAATGCCTTCTTAAGAATCTAGATTTTCAAATAAATCTCATTTATCTAAAGAATGACAAAGCCTCCACTTACTTGTGGCATAAGTGATATATACTTAAAATGCAAAAATAAGTCATAAAGCTTTGGATCTTTAGCACTTTGCCTAGCATATGTGTCTTGTTTTTCACATTTAGGAAAAAGTGTCAAAATTTTGTTAATATGATTAAGTCAAATATGTGTCCGACTCTTTGTGACCCGTGGACTATAGCCCACCACGCTCCTCCATCCATGGGATTCTCCAGGCAAGAATACTGGAGTGGGTTGCCATTTCCTTCTCCAGGGGATCTTCCCGACCCAGGGATCGAACCTAGGTCTCACACATTGCAGGCAGATGCTTTAACCTCTGCACCCCCAGGGAAGCCCAAATATTTCAGCACATGATTTTAAGGAGCAAGCCCATGGACTTTGCAGAACTATGAACACTTTACCTCAAATAATGGAGGTGTTAATATTCAGTTTTTCAAGTTCAATATATTGTCTATTAAAGGGATTGACTAAAACACAGGTCTGGCTCAGTCTCTGTGTGCAGCTCTGGGTGCAGCAGATCTGGGTTACACAGCCTGTGGCAAAGGCCCTCTTAGAGGAGGTTGCCATTAACCCTACCATACAAGTGCCAAGCAGACGACCCACAAAAGCAGAACAATTGTACCAAAGAAATTCTCACACTGTTAAGAAGGTTCTAGGACCCAAACTGATTTCCCAACCTGGGGATCTGGCAAAGAGACTGAGAACCCCAAGGAATTTGATTTTGGAGGCCAGTGGGATCTGATTATAGAATTTACATAGGACTGGAGAAACAGACTCTTGCAGGGCACAAACAAAACCTTATGTGCACCAGGACCCAGGAGAAAGGAGCAGTGACCCCACAAGAGACCAATCCACATTTGCCTGTGAGTGTACAGGAGTCTCTGGCACAGCTGTTGGTTGGTGGTGGGTTGCTGCAAGGTTGGGGGCACTAAGTGCAGCAGTGCCTGCACAGGGCCTTTTGAAAGTCACCATTATCTTCCCTATCTCCACCATAGTTTGGTCTCAGGTCAAATAACAAGGAGGGAATACAGCTCTGCCCATGAACAGAAAATTGGATTTACTGAGGGTGGCCCCACCCATCAGAACAAGACCCAGTTTCCCCCACTGGCAGCCTCTCCTATCAGGAACATAAGACTTTTATCCTTACCTTCAGAGGGCAGACATGGCTTCCCTGGTGGCTCAGAGGTTAAAGCGTCTGCCTGCAATGCAGGAGACCTGGGTTCAATCCCTGGGTTGGGAAGATCCCCTGGAGAAGGAAATGGCAACCCACTCCAGTATTCTTGCCTGGAGAATCCCATGGATGGAGAAGCCTGGTGGGCTGCAGTCCACGGGGTCACAAAGAGTTGCACATGACTAAGTGACTTCACTTTCACTTTCTTAGGGCAGATAGAATGAAAACCACAATCACAGAAAACTAACCAAACTGATCACACAGATCACAGCCATGTCTAACTCAATGAAACTATGAGCCATGACGTGTAGGACATCCAAGATGGACGGGTCATGATGGAGAGTTCTGACAGAATGTGATCCATTGGAGAAGGGAATGGCAAACCACTTCAGTATTCTTGCCTTGAGAACCCCATGAACAGTATGAAAAAGCAAAAAGATAGGACACTAAAAGATGAACTCCCTAGGTTGGTAGGTGCCCAATATGCTACTGGAGAAGAGTGGAAAAATAACTCCAGAAAGAATGAAGAGATGGAGCCAAAGCAAAAACAACACCCAGTTGTGGATATGACAAGTGATGGAAGTAAAGTTCAGTCCAGTGCTATAAAGAACTATATTGCATAAGAACCTGGAATGTTGGGTCTGTGAATCAAGGTAAATTAGAAGTGATCAAATAGGAGATGGCAAAAGTGAACATCAACATTTTAGGAATCAGTGAACTAAAATGGACTGAAATGGGTGAATTTAACTCAGATGACAATTATGTCTACTACTGTGAGCAAGAATCCCTCAGAAGAAATGGAGTAGCCCTCATAGTCAACAAAAGAGTCCAAAATGCAGTACCTGGTTGCAATCTCAAAAATGACAGAATGATCTCCGTTCGTTTCCAGTGCAAGCCACTCAATATCAGAGTAATCCAAGTATATGCCCCAACCAGTAATGCTAAAGAAGCTGAAGCTGAATGGTTCTATGAAGACTTACAAGACATTCTAGAACTAACACCCAAAAAAGATGTCCTTTTCATCATAGCGGACTGGACTACAAAAGTAAGTAAGTTAAGAGATACCTGGAGTAACAAGCAAATTTGGCTTTGGAGTACAAAATGAAGCAGCACAAAGGCTAACACAGTTTTGCCAAAAGAATGCGCCCATCATAGCAAACACCCTCTTCCAGCAACACAAGAGAAGACTACACATGGATATCACCAGATGGTCAATACCAAAATCAGACTGATTATTTTCTCTGCAGCCAAAGATAGACAAGCTCTATATAGTCAGCAAACACAAGACTAGGGGCTGACTGTGGCTCAGATCATGAACTCCTTATTGTGAAATTCAAACTTAAATTGAAGAAAGTAGAGAAAACCACTAGACCATTCAGTATGACCTAAATCAAGTCCCTTATGATTATACAGTAGAAGTGACAAATAGATTCAAGAGATGAGATCTGATAAGGTGCCTGAAGAACTATGGATGGAGGTTAATGACATTGTACAGGAGGCAGGGATCACAGTCTTCCCCAAGAGAAAGAAAGGCGAAGAGGCAAAATGGTTGTCTGAGGAGACCTTTCAAATAACTGAGAAAAGAAGAGGAGCTAAAGGCAAAGGAGAAAAGGAAAGACATAACTATTTGAATGCAGAGTTCAAAAGAACAGCAAGGAAAGATAAGAAAGCCTTCTTCAGTGATCAATGTAACAAAATAGAGGAAAACAATAGAAAGGGAAAGACTAGAGATCTCTTCAAGAATATCAGAGATACCAAGGAAATATTTCATGCAAAGATGGGCACAATAAAGGACAGGAATTGTATGCACTAACAAAAGCAGAAGATATTAAGAAGAGGAGGCAAGAATACACAAAATTACTATACAAAGAAGATCTTCATGACCCAGATAAACATGATGGTGTGATCACTCACCTAGAGCCAGGCATCCTGGAAAGTGAAGTCAAGTGGGCCTTAGAAAGCATCACTATGAACAAAGCTAGTGGAGGTGATGGAATTCCAGTTGAGCTATTTTAAATTCTTAAAATGATACTTTGAAAGTGCTGCACTCAATATGCCAGCAAATTTGGAAAACTCAGCAGTGGCCACAGGACTGGAAAAGGTCAATTTTCATTCCAATCCCAAAGAAAGGCAATGCCAAAGAATGTTCAAACTACTGCACAATTGCACTCATCTCACATGCTAGCAAAATAATTAACAAAATTCTCCAAACCAGGCTTCAACAGTATGTGAACTGTGAACTTCCAGATGTTCAAACTGGATTTAGAAAAGGCAGAGGAATCTGCGATCAAATTGTCATATCTGTTGGATCTCAGAAAAAGCAAGAGAGTTCCAGTAAAATATCTACTTCTGCTTTATTGATTACCCCAAAGCCTTTGACTGTGTGGATCACAACAATCTGTGGAAAATTCTTCAAGAAATGGGAATACTAGACCATGTTACCTGCCTCCTGAGAAATATGTATTCAGGTCAAGAAGCAACAGTTAAAACTGGACATGGAACAACAGACTGATTCCAAATTGGGAAAGGAGTACCTCAAGGCTGTATATTGTCACCCTGCTTATTTAAATTATATGCAAAGTACATCGTGCAAAACATTGGGCTGGATGAAGCACAAGCTGGAATCAAGATTGCTGGGAAAAATATCAATAACCTCAGATACTCAGATGACCCCTCCCTTATGGCAGAAAGTGAAGAACTAAAGAGCCTCTTGATGAAAATTAAAGAGGAGAGTGAAAAAGCTGGCTTAAAACTCAACATTCAAAAAACAAAAATTATTGCATTTGGCCCCATCACTTCATGGAAAATAGATGGGGAAACAATGGAAACAGTGACAGACTTTATTGTCTTGGGCTCCAAATCACTCCAGATGGTGACTGCAGCCTTGAAATTAAAAGACGCTTGCTCCTTGAAAGAAAATCTATGACAAACCTAGACAGCATTAAAAAGCAGAGACATTTCTTTGCCAACAGAGGTCTATAGAGTCATACTTATGGCTTTTCCAGTAGTCATGTATGGATGTGAGAGCTGGGCTGTAAAGAAAGCTGAATGCCAAAGAATTGATGCTATTGAACTGTGGTGTTGGAGAAGACTCTTGAGAGTCCCTTGGAGACTCTCCAAGGAGATCAAACCAGTCAATCCTAAAGGAAAACATCCCTGAATATTCATTGGAAGGACTGATGCTGAAGCTGAAACTTCAATACTTTGGCCATCTGATGCAAAGAACTGATTTATTGGAAAGACCTTGATGATAGTAAAGATTGAAGGCAATAGAAGAAGGGGATGACAGAGGATGAGATGGCTGCATATCATCACTGATTTGATAGACATGAGTTTGAGCAACCCCCAGGACTTGATGACAGACAGGGAAGCCTGGTGTGCCACAGTCTATGGGGTCACAAAAAGTCAGACCTGACCGAGCAACTGAACTGAATTGAACGAAAGGGATTGGCATTTGTTATCACAGTTTTAATGATGGAAAGAATCTTTGATACTTCACTTTAATTGGTCTTAAGTCAACAGCTTTGTAATTTACAAAGCCCTCTACTAAGAAATTGAAAATACTGGAAACTATTTATATGCTTTTTACAAAGAAAAAATAACATGTCTTAAGTTTCCCAGTGGCCCTTCTGTTCTAGATTTATTGATCCATTTATTCCACAAAGACTAACTTAACAACTACTATTTTCCCAGTATAAATGTCTGCAAATATCATTTCAATACACTCCACTAAGGGAAACTGAAAGGTACATTTTAAAGGGAGGGCGTGTCTGTGTGTGTGTGTGTGTGTGTGTGAAAGTCACTCAGTTGTGTCCAACTCTGTGACTGCATGGAGTATACAGTTCATGGAAGTCTCCAGGCCAGAACACTGGAGTGGATAGCCTTTCCCTTCTCCAGGGGATCTTCCCAACCCAGGGATCAAACCCAGGTCTTCTGCATCGCAGGTGGATTTTTTACCAGCTGAGCCTCAAAGGAAGCCCAAGAATACTGGTGTGGGTAGCCTACCAGGGGATCTTCCCAACCCAGGAATCGAACTGGGATCTCACATATTATAGGAGGATTCTTTACCAACTGTGCTATCAGGGAAGCCCCAAAGGGAGGGTACTTAAGCTAAATTATTGATACTTTACTCCCTTCCATCTTCTAGGTGAGAAGAATCCTTCCCTGTATACAATATATTCTCAAACATTTACAAGATCAAACCCAGGTCTTCTGCATTGCAGGTGGATTTTTTACCAGCTGAGCCTCAAAGGAAGCCCAAGAATACTGGTGTGGGTAGCCTACCAGGGGATCTTCCCAACCCAGGAATCGAACTGGGATCTCACATATTATAGGAGGATTCTTTACCAACTGTGCTATCAGGGAAGCCCCAAAGGGAGGGTACTTAAGCTAAATTATTGATACTTTACTCCCTTCCATCTTCTAGGTGAGAAGAATCCTTCCCTGTATACAATATATTCTCAAACATTTACATTTCCTCAGATTAGAGTGGGATCAAAGGTAGCACTCTGCTTGCACTTTGACCCAAAGAATTTTGATAACTTTCTATATGATGCAAATCAAATGGATATAATTATTTAGTCAAGTTACACAGTTTTACCTTTACTTAACTGACAATGAATTGTTTATGTGAGTATAGACTCATATTTTGTCATGTATAAGCAAGATACAAATGGATTTAATTTGAACACGTTTCCATGATACTGGGAATAGCTGACCCAATGGACATGAATTGAAACAGATTTTGGGAGAGGGTGAAGAACAGGGAAGCCTGGTGTGCTGCAGTCCAAGTGGTTGCAAGGAGTCTGACAGGACTGAGGTAATGAATAGCAACAACAAAGTTGCTGTTTCAGTTCAGTTCAGTTCAGTTCAGTCGCTCAGTCGTGTCCAACTCTTTGCGACCCCATGAATTGTAGCACGCCAAGCCTCCCTGTCCATCACCAACTCCCGGAGTTCACTCAGACTCGCATCCATCGAGTCCATGATGCCATCCAGCCGTCTCATCCTCTGTTGTCCCCTTCTTCTCCTGCCCCCAATCCCTCCCAGCATCAAAGTCTTTTCCAATGAGTCAACTCTTCTTATGAGGTGGCCAAAGTATTGGAGTTTCAGCTTTAGCATCAGTCCTTCCAAAGAAATCCCAGGGTTGATCTCCTTCAGAATGGACTGGTTGGATCTCCTTGCAGTCCAAGGGACTCTCAAGAGTCTTCTCCAACACCACAGTTCAAAAGTATCAATTCTTCGGCGCTCATCCTTCTTCACAGTCGAACTCTCACATCCATACATAACTACTGGGAAAACCATAGCCTTGACTAGACGGACCTTAGTCGGCAAAGTAATGTCTCTGCTTTTGAATATGCTATCTAGGTTGCTGTTTGTGTTGCTGTATTTCCTGGGGTTGCTTGTAATAAGAAGCCAAGATCTCATAAAATAAAAATCAGAAAATAAGATGAAATTTCCAAATATAAATGTCAAAAGCTCTTCCTTTCTTTCCCTCATGACACTCACCAAAAGTGTCCATTATATTGACTGATGGAGGAATGAGATGAAAAGGTGATGTAGAAGATACTTTTTCTGCACAGGAGAACAGCCTGCATAAAAGATCTGTCTTATAAATTGTGCTTGGGGTGTGCCATTTTCAGTCCTCAAGATGCCAACAGCCATTCAGACATCTACCTTCATCTCATTAACTCAGAAGCATACTGGCATCACAAAGCTTAATGTGAATGGACTCTGGGAAATAATAGTGGCTGTGAAGAATTATATGCAAAAGTTAATACAAAATAACTGACTCTTTGGGGATTAGAAAGATTTATAAGAGAAAGTACCATGTTGTTTGGGGCTTCCCACATGGCACTATGGTAAAGAACCCACCCGCCCAATGCAGGAGACATAAGAGACATGGGTTCAGTCCCTGAGTTGGTAAAATCCCCTGGAGAAGGGCATGACAATCCACTCCAGTATTCTTGCCTGGAGAATCCTGTGGACTGTGGAGCCTGGTGGGCTACAGTCCATAGGGTTGCAAAGAGTTGGACATGACTGAAATGTCTTCACACACACACACACACACACACACACACACACACACACCATGTTGTTTACCGAGAAGAAATAGCAAACAGGTCCAAATAGCTCACCTGCTAAGTGCATAAAGCCAAACTAAAGATAACAAGTTTCAAGATAAACAAATTATCTACATTTTCTCCCATGGATGCAAATTGAAACCTCATTTTCAATAAAAAAAAAATTTATCAACATGATGGAAAATTGAATAAAAAAATTTTGGATTGCTTCATGCAATACACCACAATTATTAGAAAAAAATAATTTCAAGAAATCAGTGGAATAATTTGGTAGTCAAGTGTAGCTTCAAGGCCTTAAAAAGGACTCATGTTTTCTGGTTTTCTTAATAAAGTCCAGTGGAAATGTAAATCTTTTTTCAGGCTGATTTACTTCAGAACTGTATTCATGATTCTCATATGACTGTTCTCTAGTGAAATTGAAAGTGTTAGACACTCAGTCTTGTCCGACTCTTTCTAACCCCATGGACTATAGCCCGCCAGGTTCCTCTGTCCATGGAATTCTCCAGGCAAGAATATTGGAGTGGGTAGCCAATATCTTCTCCAGGGGATCTTCCTGACTAGTGATTCAATCTGGTCTCCTGCATTGCAGACTCTTTACCATCTGAGCCACCATGGAAGCCCAGTAATTAAGACCCTTTTGCTTTCCAACCCGTCCTGTAGCCTTGAAATTTTATTTGCTTGACTTTATTTATACTGTGCTCACAGTTGTGTCTAAGTCCTGGCCCCCAGTCACCTATCTCCTCTGAGGCATACCCCTACATTTTACTCACCTGTGGAGTTTTTTCACTCCATTACTTTACCTTTACTCCTGCTGTTACACTTACCATTAGGACTGAGTGTTTGCTATGGCTCACTGTTTAACTGGGACAATAATCTGCAGAAACACATCCCATAGAATTGAAGTTGCTCAGTCGTGTCTGACTCTTTGCGACCCCATGGACTGTAGCCTACTGGGCTCCTCTGTCCATGAGATTTTCCAGGCAAGAATACTGGAGTGGGTTGCTATTTCCTTCTCTAGGGGAACTTCCCGACCCAGGGATCGAACCCAGGTCTCCCGCATTGTAGGCAGACGCTCTACCATCTGAGCCACAAGGGAAGCCACCCATAGAACTCAGCTCTTATCTTCCACAGAATATAACTAATGGCTGCCTGTAGATAACATTCTCCTATGTAAAAGCAACTATTTTTCAGCCTTATTACAGCTTACTAAAATGTGACATTGTAGTGACCTATGAGGGCATAATGGTTCAAACAACCCACAAGAATGTGAAAGCGTATAAGATTGTAAATTCTTACATGGAACTCCAGTTTATTTGACTCTTGTGTTTCCTCTGCAGTGATTCTCACTCCCTTCATGATAGGAGAATGTGTAATCGTAAATCTGTGTTGGCTGCAGTGTCAAAGCCAGATTACACTGGGGGAAGAAGCAAGTTCCTGCTCCATTGAAGCCGGCAAAGACAATAGCATCAATCTGACCCTGTTATAGCCTCATTCTCTGGGCCTCACTTCCCTCATCTCTCATGGAGAGTGTGAGCAGATCCTCCTATCATGTTTTTGCCCAATAAAGTGACATGTGTTTGCAGAACATCTTGTTTTCCTCTTATTCATATTTTGACTTGGCATTTATAGCAGTTGGGTGGAAAAAAAGGAAGCCACAGTCTGATTTGTCTGCAACAGACAGTCTAATTAAACTGGAGGGGAGGTACAGATGCACAAAGCTGCTGAACTGCTCATAATACAAAACATGGCAGCTTCAGTTTGGAAAAATGTAGCAAGATGGTGCCAACAATTTCTGCTCACTGAACTAGCTGAAGTATGTAATTATGTTAAGTTCTCTCATTTTAATTCCAGTTTCACATATATTGCTGATGCATTTGAAAAGAGCCTAGGAGGCCATTATTTGTGCTGTGATAGAAGACTGATATACAGATGATTCACAAATGCTGTCATTTTTTTTCAAAGTCAGAATTTTCAATATTAAAAATGCTATTTTATAAAATAAATACACATAGAGTTTTATCATCTTAAAAAAATTTTTCTCTATGTGATTCAAATCAACATCAGCTCTTTGATACTTAAGAACTCCATGAAATTGAGAGTTCTAACTGCTGTTAGTATTACTGGAAACTTGAAGCAAACCTTTGTGAATATGAACAGAAACACAGACTGCTTGCATCTCTAATGGCAAATCCTCTCTGTCAAGCTGTTTGACAACCTGCACTTCCACTATTTTTTTTCCAACATTATTTTTTTCAAATTACTATGGGCATTCATGTTGCTACTATGGGATGCTAATCTCACACTGATCTGTTTGTCTACTTTATCCCATCCTACCTCAAAAGTTACAAAGGCTACAGGCATGGCCACCTTTCAGTGTGAAAGTATATTTACCTGTCTGTAGGTGAAACATGTTGCATTCAAAGTTCACTGTTTCCAAATAATTTATAAGCTTCATGCCACCATTTGAATGGTAAAAGTCTCAAGAGACAAATGCTACAAAATTATAATTTTCAAAAATTTCTTTGAAGAACTGACAACACAAAGAACTCTGAATAAAATAAATTCCAAAATGTACCAAGCCCTTTATAGGAAGGAAGTTATTTATGTCTGTTCCATTCCTAGCAAAATAAAGCAAACAGCAGCAGTAACAATATCAACAAAAGGATCACATGATCACATGCATCATGTGATTCATGATCAAGAGAGGAAACAGTCAATGGAAGTGGACAAAGAGATGGACCAGATGGACTTTAAATTAAATATGATAAAAGTAAAAAATTCTAATGGAAAAGTATATAATATTCATGAAGAAAGGAAAAGATCAAGAGAGATATAGAAGTTATAAAAAAGGAAATATTACTTGTGATAGATAAATCAAGATAACTTATATAAGTAACACTTATAGTACTTTAAATGTAGTTCTAACATGTAATACAAAATACATTCCCAGTTAATGGAAAATAAGACATAGTTTAAGTGTTACTTAAATACAGTAAGTTAAAAAAATAAAACTATGTGACTCCTCATTCAAGATGACTAAGGCAACACAAGAGATATATCCCTTACTTTTTGAAGTTCCATTTTAAAGACAGATGGTTTAAAAGGGGAATAAACCCAAAGAACAAAGAGAAACATATTGGAAGTTGAAGCCATATGGAAAAGGCAGTAAGTGATTTCAAAGATCCAAGAAAACCAAATCCTAATCTAACAAATTCTAACAGTGAAATCTGAGAATGCCTAGGATGACCCAGTGCATTCTGAGGAACGAATGACTCAGGAATTGGTAGTATTGGGTACTTATGAAAATTGGAATAAAAATGGTAGAATAAAAGCAGGAAGATCAGTCAAAAGACTAATCTGCAGGTCACCTCCTTTCATCTGCAAAGCTGAGAACTTGCTGCCTCCCTTCCTCACATGTATACCAGCTAGGCAGATGAAATTTGGTTCATTAATATGAGAGGGTAAATTAGAATATCTCTGATCTGAGTTGAAGTTCAGAGTATTATACTAAAAAATGAGAAAATTGAGGGGAAATTTAGACACTAAATATATTTGCCACCCCATGGACTGTAGCCCCAGGGCCTTCTGTCCATGGGGATTCTCCAGGCAATACTCGAGTGGGTTGCTATGCCATCCTGCAGGGGATCATCCCAACCCAGGGATCAAACCCAGGTTTTCTGCATTGCAGGCAGATTCCTTACCATCTGAGCCACAAGGGAAGCCCTATTATCTCACCAGAATCTCAGAATTGAAAGTTTTGATTTTGTACTGCAAGCTACTTGAGTTTTCCTGGAAGTCTGGCCAGCCCACAGAAAACTTCTTAAGAATTTGCCTAGGGAGCAGCATTGGCATATTACCCCACAGGGAAGCCTATAGTCTATTCCATATGCATAGAGAACCCAGTTGGATTTTTAATGCCCCTCTTTTAAATATAAGTCTACTGTCAAAAATGAACAGACATTTGAAGCATACCTCTATTATGAAAGATAAAGGCCAAGATGAATAGAAATAAGCAACAGAGAAAATAGATTTGCAAAGAGAGATGAAAATCACACAGACACACATACACACACGCAACTGGATAGATACTATCAGAGAAATAAGAAGAATATGAATATACTGAAAAAAAGAAACATTCAGAGAACAAATAAATGAGCCTTTGGAAAATAGACATATGATGTTAGAGATGAAAACATCAGCAATATAAATGGGAGATAAAGCAGAGGAAACTTCCCAGGAAGTAGAATAATTAGATAAAAAATAGTAAATTTTTAAAAATAATAAACTAGAGGACCAATCTGGGGTTTTTAACATCCAAATCATAGTTGATTCAAACACAGACAGCATAGAAATGGAGAGAGAGGAAGAAAAAGGCAAAACAATTCAAGAAAATGTTGTACGTCTCAGAGTCATGATTCCACATTGAAATGCTCCCCTAGTGCCCAGCGCAATAGATGAATATAGTCAAAATCAATAAGATTGTCTTATACAGTCACACCGGTTGTAAACTGCACAACTTTAGGGGCAAGTGTCACTGATAATATGAATGAACTTCCTTTGACATGTGCCTTTTGCAAATGGTGCTCTGGATTTTCGTAGTACAGCAGTTCGTCTCAGCAATGTACCCCACACTGAAATTTTAGAAAGCAGAATGAAAAAAGAGATTCCATGAGATTTCTGAGAGAGGTAGAAGGCTTCATGTGAAGATAGACTTCTCAACAACGATACTGAGACCTAGAAAACAATGGAGGAATGTCTTAAAAGACTCAGTGAAAAATGCTTTCCCACGTACAATCCTATAAGGTGTCAAGTGATTATGCGTGACCACCAAACACACACACACACACAAAGATATTCTCATTCTTGCGAATTAGAAAGTGTGACTCCATGCTTAGGAAGCTCCTGGGTACTGACTGAGCAAAATCAGGACGGAAAACAGAAATATGGAAAAACAGGATCCAGGAAACTGGAGATACAAACTGAGAGAGATTAATAGAACTTTTATTGTGATGGTATGGGGAGATATCAATATAAGAACCATCAAACCTAGGGATGAACCAATATAGGTTGGAACAAGAAACTTCCAGAAAGAATTTCTTCAAAAAATGTGAAATTTATAGAAAAACTTAGGCTTCTCTGATAGCGCAGTTGGTAAAGAATCTGCCTGCAATGCAGGAGACCCTGGTTTGATTCCTGGGTCAAGAAGAACCCCTGGAGAAGGGATAAGTTATACACTCCAGTATTCTTGGGCTTCCCTTGTGACTCAGCTGGTAAAGAATCTACCTGCAATTTGGGAAACCTTGGTTTGATCCCTTGGTTAGGAAGATCACCTGGAGAAGGGAAAGGCTACCCACTCCAGCGTTCTGGCCTGGAGAATTCTATGTACTGTATACTCCATAGGATCACAAAGAGTTGGACATGGAGCAACTTTCACTCACTCATAGAAAAACTGTGACTAAATGATATGCATTGCATACATGCTCAATTACTTCAGTCATGTTTGACTCTTGTGACCCTGTGGACTGTAGCCCACCAGGCTCCTCTCATCAGAGATTTTGAGATCGCTGATGTATCAGAGATTCTCCAGGCAAGAATACTGGAGTGGGTTGCCATTCCCTCCTCCAGGGGATCTTCCTGACCCAGCGATCAAATTCTCATCTGCCTAAATCTCCTGCATTGCAGGCAGATTCTTTACCCACTGAGCCTGGGAAGCCCACAAATGATGTGAGCCACCGCTCACATCTGTAAAATTAGAGAACAAATTGGGGCTAAACAAGTGTTTGTGTGGTTTAGTTGCTAAGTTGTGTCTGACTCTTGCAACCCTATGGACTGTAGCTTGCCTAGCTCCTCTATCCATGGGATTTCTCAGGCGAGAATACTGGAGTGGGTTGCCTTTCCTTCTCCAGGGACTCTTCCCAACCCAGGAATCAAACCTGGGTCTGATGTGTTTGGAAAACTAAACATTTTAAAAGGGCAATTATTAACTCTAAGAAAAATAAACATGCCCAAGAATGAAAAGTACTCAAGGCATGCTACAGGGCTCATTTGGGAAGGCAGTCATATAATCATAATAGCTATCATAATATGAATATTAAATACTCATCTTAATAAAATAGAATAGAAGGATAATGGCAACATGGGGAGATAGAGAGGGAAGGGATGACAGGGTTATACATAAAAAAGAGTCAATCTTCCTCTTCCATATTAAGAAGTAAATTGATAAAGTCAAAAAAAGAAAAATTCAAAAACAGTAGAGATGTAGAGGTAATACTAACTGAGAAGGCAGTGGCAAACCACTCCAGTACTCTTGTCTGGAAAATCCCATGGACGGAGGAGCCAGGTGGGCTGCCGTCTATGGGGTCGCACAGAGTCGGACACGACTGAAGTGACTTAGCAGCAGCAGCGGCGGCAGAGGTAATGAGAGTAAGAGCGGCAAGTGGTTGCCTCTAGAGTGGGAAGCAGAGAGTGCGACTGGGGTACACTTGTTTTAGAAGGTCTGTGGCACTATTGCTATTTCTCTCTTTAAAATGTGTGCACAGAATATGAAAACCTGCTCCAGAGATTGCCTGTGGGGTCTTCTAAGTAGTCATTAGTTGTACAAATTGTGTTAGTATTTATGGTAGCTGTATATACTTGCATGGATTGGTTCCTCAGTGCCTAATATGCATTTCTGTCTCTTTCTGAAAATTGTCAGATTGTTCAGTCAATTTGCTTAATTCTTATTAGTCCTGGTCCCTAGGATGAGACACTGTAGCTTCAATGAACGTAAATCTCTGGACCTTATTTGACAATGTTCTATCAGAAACCACAGTGGTGATACTTTAACCGATTTCAAGCACTTCTACCTAGAACTTCATAGCTCGTTGAATTCTATCATTTGGACTATAGCATTTTTTCAGTTAAATTTTTCGGATATAATTTTTCAGGTAAAAATTGGTGGAATGGACTAGAAACCTGGATTTGTGCTTTGGCTTCAGAACTTATTTTTTCTATGATGTTTGGTCATAGCTTAACCAAGCTAAGCAAAGTTTATTGATTTTATAAAGTGATATTAGTAGTATTACCTACCACAAATGATGAAAAGTTAAATAAAATAATGCATGTAATGAGTTTATTGCAACAGTTGGCATTTAGTTAGTTCAAAAGATGTATTAGCTAGTACTTTTACTGCCTTCTCAGATCCAAGCTTAAACATCTATCATTCCCCCTAAATTCCTCAGCCACTCTATTAGCCTATGGTACTTAGTTTCCAGCTTCACCAACTGCCTCACATCTTAGAAATTTGGAGCTTGTGCAAATAGAACCAGAGGGGCTGTCTGTGGCTTTTCAAAAGTCTTTGAAACAAGTATGCAGATTGGATTTAAACAGTCAGCTTGAGTTACCTATGAGGAAAAAAATTTCAGCACTCGCAAACATCTTCTGTAAAAATGACAAAAAAAAAAAAAAAAAAAGATCATGATCAAATATAGTGAAAGCAAACTAAAATTCGAAAGGTATGTGATGGTTTAGTCGCTAAGTCATGTTGGACTCTTTGCGACCCCCTGGACTATAGCCTGCCAGGGTCCTCTGTCCATGGGATTCTCCTGCATTCCAGACAGATTCATTACCAACTGCTCTACAAGGGAAGCCTCCCCCAAAGGTATAATTTTGGCTTTTAATTTAAATATATTTTGTCTCTGCATAGCATTCAGGTAAAGACACAGAACCGGAATGGAAGACAAATATATTAATACAAAGAAAGTGTTATTTGCTCAGTCATGTCCTACTCTTTGCGACCCCGTGGACTGCAGCCTGCCAGGCTTCTCTGTCCATGGAATTCTCCAGGCAAGAATACTGGAATGGGTAGCCATTCCCTTTTCCAGGGGAGAGAATCCCTTTCCGACCCAGGGATCAAATCTGAGTCTCCTGCACTATAGACGGATTCTTTACTGTCTGAGCCACCATGTGGGCAAATATACAAACAAAATGAGAATAAAAAATTCTGCACCAATCTGGAAATGGGGAACGGCAATAAACATAAAATTTTAAGAATAAAATTATCCAGCTTTAAGAACAGTGTAAATCCACATACATAACTCAAACACTCACTAGTAATCTAAGATGCGGCAGCAACTTGATTGCACCTGCATTCTCAGAGTCCTGAAGTTCCTGAAAGTTTCCAAAATATTGATGTGCTTTGCTTCTAATTTCACTTGGTCATTGCTTTAAAAAAAAAAAAAAAAAGATGTTACGGACAAGCAGCGAGGAATTGTATAAAGGCAGAGGGACCATAGATTTTATTAACACAGTTTTAACTTGGGTCGACGTGTCTCACAGGGTATTTCTGCATTAAGATGCAGCTACAGTTCTGGATAATGTACCAATAAAAGATACATTATGACATTTTAAAGTTGAATCACAACTCATTTGTTTAATTATTTAAACATTATGCTTATGCAATAATAAAAGCATTTATTTGGAAAATTAATGTGTTATACGTTCTTCTTTCCCCAACTCATGGATTGGAATCCAAAAATTAGCTTGAGACATAAATGAAAAGGGTACTTAGACTGCCATCTAGTACACATTTTTCTGTATAGCATAATTTCCAAAGCTGTTTGAATAACATCTCTAGCATTGGAACAAACACACACTCAAAACACAATTACTTTTTTTTATGTATTGAAAATTGTATGAAACATCCTTTTTACTCTTTGACCTAAATTCTTCTCCTAAATAATAATCTGTGAGTGTGTCATTCTGTCTATCAGTTTATTAGTACTTTATTCACTTGGTCCAGATAAAGAATTTCATTCTACTAGGGATTTTCTTCAAAAACCTCAGTTGAAATATTTTTACTAATTTTTTCCTTCTCTAGAAAGTATACAAGGATTTGAGCCAGAAGTCTCTCAGGATTCAACATGCTTTGTATTCAGTAAAAATATTTCCCTTCTACAATGAGAAAGAACTGTAGCCCACCAGGCACCTCTGTTTATGGGGATTCTACAGGCAAGAATACAACAGGGGCTTGCCATGCCCTCCTGAAGGGGATCATCCCAACCCAGGGATCAAACCCAGGTCTCCTGCATTGCAGACAGAGTCTTTACTGTCTGAGCCACCAGGGAAGACCAAAAATACTCCAAGGGCTCTTCCCCACCCAGGAACTGAACTGAGTTCTCCTGCATTGCAGGCAGATTCTTTAACAACTGAGCTACCAAAGAAGCCTGATCTTAGGGAATTTTAATTTGAGAAGATAAGTTCAAGATAACAATCTTGTCTAGGCCACCAAAATGATTCTAAGCCAAGCACATTCCATTCTTTCAAAACCATCATTAGCAACTTTCGGTTACATCTCACTTCGTGACTTATTTCAATTTAAAAAGGTTATAAGGATTTAAATACTAAAAGAAACAAAACCAATTATTTATATATACTTTAAGACATATGAAATCAGCTAAAGCTAGATTCCAAAAAAAGGAAAACAATTGCTTTAATTATATTTGCTTTAAATATATTTAATTATAATTGCTTTAAATATACTTCTTAGCACGAAGAAAAATGGAAATAAATATTCAATTCAATAAATATGAGTCAAATTGTCATATTATTCAATTAGTATAAATTTTAATGCAATTTGTCTTCCTTGCTTGCAATTAGATGCTGTCTTAAATTGATGTAAACAATTTCTTGCTCTCTCTTTTGGCCACCCTGCGTAGTTTGTGTGATTTTAGCTTTGAGCCCAGGGATTGAAACCTGAACCCAGGCACTCGGCAGTGAGAGGATAGAGTCCTAACCACTGGACCACCGGGAAATATAGTCCAAAATTATTATTTTAAATGTGTTTAAATTAAATATTATTATGCATATCCATTGTTAATTATGCAAATATTTTGATGGCAAAATGGCAGTTAAAAGTCAACATTTTATAAAGATTCTTTTTGTAAACATTTATTTTAGTTTTTTAACATTATTTATTTAGTTTGTTAGCATGGCTGCACTGGGTTTCATTGCCACTCATGGGCTTTTTCTAATTATGGTGAGTGGGGGGCTACAGTCTAGTTGCTGTGTGTAGGCTTCTTATTGCAATAGCTTCTCTTGTTGCGGAGTACGGGCTCTAGAGAGTAGGCTTAGTACTTGGGGTGCATGGGCTGAGTTGCCCTGAGGCATGTGGAATCATCCCAGACCAGAGCTTGAACCCATGTCCCCTGAATTGACAGCTGGATTCTTAACCACTGGACCACGAGGGAAGCCCTATTCTTGAAGCTTACTGTGGGTTTAGTAACCTTCATCTTCTAAATTTCCCCAAAATAAAAAATAAACACAATCAAAATGAAAATGATTTGCACTAATTCTTAGAGGTTGACTAATATCTGAGAACATGATATGAATAATTTACTTGCAAAATTTTCAAATTAGTATTATTCAGGCTGCAGAATATTTCTTTCAATAAATAATTGAATATATATGATTCCATTTTCTATCAAGGTGTATAGGCAATCATTGATTAAGATTATTAAAGCCATGAAAGTTGGGTTCATCTTATAACTTAAATGCCATCATAAGATATAGTATCTAAGACACTAGAACTCTGAGGAAGTATATAAGTGTGGATATAAAATAGATAACTCAGACTGGCAGTGAATTTGCCTTCAATGTAATTTTTTAGCTTTATAACTAAGATAAAAAGAAAGGAATGTTAGTGGAGAATATTTATTACTTGAAAATTTTTATATAAAATTCCATTCTGTGGCTTCTTTTGAAAAATTGATTATATTACAACAGAAGTCCACTGGTGACAGTCAGAGGAAACTGAATAGTCATAGCCCTATTCAGGCAGGACAGGCAAGCTCACAGGTCACCACCAACTCTTGACTGTATTTTCCTAATACGTTCTCTCATCTGCATGGCCATATGGGCATATTATCCCCATTTTATATCTAAGGAGAGAGAAGGAAAATGTTCAGAATTTGAAATACTGCGGTTTGGATCAAGTTCTTAGAGGAGCTGAGAATGCTGTAAGACATCAGTATTGGAGGGAAAGACTAAAACAAAAATATCCATATTGATGGTTGAAGTACAGAAAGTCACTTTTTCAAGAATATAAGCAACTAGAAATAAATAGGATGTGTTTTTATAGAACCTTTTAATGTTCATTTTAATTTCCTTATATGTGCTTTGATACCCAAAACATTCAGAATCTTTGACTCTTTATATTTCATCTATTTCTAAGTCATTGAAATTGGTGGTCCATGTGGTGAACATAAAGTAACTTACTATTGAGCAGAATATTCATTTAACCAGGAAAAACATTTCCCTTAAAGATTCATGTACAAAGACTATAGTTTAAAAGGATTACATAGTTCTTAAAAATCCTGTAAATTATTCTTTTCCTAAGGTACATACAAGTTGTTTACACAATAAAAAAATGTCACAATGGAAGAATAATAAACTGTATCTTATGCCATGGTTGGGTTACAGAAATTAAGCTCATTATATTTTCAAGTCCATTAGAATATTGTGATTCAAAGTGAAAGCTATATTGCTAAAGCATTAAGTTTTCTTTAGCCTTGGAGTGAACACCTATCTGGTGTTGTCAAAACAATAAGATTTGGAAAATTCTCTTGCTCTTCATGTTTATTCATTTAAAAAACTCAAACAGAATTATTTTCCTATGAATAAATGTTTAAATTAATGATTATACACATAAGAAACTGCAAACTTAAAATAGATTTCTTAAAGAAATTATTTAATGGGAAGTGTCCCTTTGTATATTTGACATAGAAGAAATGAGTAAAGCTTAATATTTAAACAAAGGACTGTTTGAAGACCAGTCTTAAGAATCTGGTTGAAATATACCAGAATGACAGATGAATTTAGAAAGGAGAAATATGTATTTTCATCTGTATGTTAATTTTTACACAGCAAAAGAAACAAAGGAAGCCAGGAAATAGATTATTCTCTAAGAATTTTACTAAATGTGCCCTAATTCACTTCTGGGTGTGCATTTGGTGATCATAAGTATATGATTCAAAAGTATAATTCATATGCCCTGATATCAAATATATATATATAAATCTATTTTAAAACCCAATTGCTAATTATACCTATCTTTGTGCATAATTAAATAATGTAAAAAATGCTTATGTTGTGTGCTTAGTCATGTCTGACTCTTTGCGACCCCTGGACTGTAGCCTGCCTGGCTCCTTTGTCCATGGGAATTCTCCAGGCGAGAATACTAGAGTAGGTTGCCATGCCCTCCTTCAGGGAATCTTCCCAAAACAGGAATTGAACTGGGGTCTCCTGCATTGCAGGCAGATTTTGAACCAGTTAAGCTACCAAGGGAGCTCCCCACTCCCACCCCCCCCCCAAAAAAAATGTTTCATTGAGTCAAATTAATTCAACAAGCAGTTTTTAACTACCTAGTTAGTATATAGCAAGAACTCTATTATATATGGGAGATAACAAAATAAATATTCTATGGCATTTGTTATCAAAGTGTTCACATTCAAAAATTGGCATCTACCAATCTGGGAGATGGTGTGGACCTTTCACTGTGAAAGCATATATTCTAAATTTTTAATTTATATGTGTCATCATGAAGACTAAAATACATCACTTTCCATTATGAAACTTGTACCTATGTCCACTGCTTATCTTTTATTCTAAGACTGCTTTTATTCCCAAAGAAAGGCAATGCCAAAGAATGCTCAAACTACCACACAATTGCACTCATCTCATACGCTAGCAAAGTAATGCTCAAAATTCTCCAAGCCAGCCTTCAGCAATATGTGAATGTGAACTTCCAGATGTTCAAGCTGGTTTTAGAAAAGGCAGAGGAACTAGAGATCAATTGCCAACATGCTCTGGATCATCAAAAAAACAAAAGAATTCCAAAAAAACATCTATTTCTGCTTTATTGACTATGCCAAAGCCTTTGACTGTGTGGATCACAAGAAACTGCAGAAAATTTTGAAAGAGATGGGAATACCAGAGCACCTGACCTGCCTCTTGAGAAACCTATATGCAGGTCAGGAAGCAACAGTTAGAACTGAACATGGAACAACAGACTGGTTCCAAATAGGAAAAGGAGTATGTCAAGGCTGTATATTGTCACCCTGCTTATTTAACTTATATGCAGAGTACATCATGAGAAATGCTGGACTGGAAGAAGTACAAGCTGGAATTAAGATTGCCGGGAGAAATATCAATAACCTCAGATATGCAGATAACGCCACCCTTATGGCAGAAAGTGAAGAGGAACTAAAAAGCCTCTTGATGAAAGTGAAAGTGGAGAGTGAAAAAGTTGGCTTAAAGCTCAACATTCAGAAAACGAAGATCATGAATCTGGTCCCATCACTTCATGGGAAATAGATGGGGAAACAGTGGTAACAGTGTCAGACTTTATTTTTTGGGGCTCCAAAATCACTGCAGATGGTGATTTCAGCCATGAAATTAAAAGACGCTTACTCCTTAGAAGGAAAGTTATGACCAACCTAGATAGCATATTCAAAAGCAGAGACATTACTTTGCCAACAAAGGTCCATCTAGTCAAGGCTATGGTTTTTCCATTGGTCATGTATGGATGTGAGAGTTGGACTGTGAAGAAAGCTGAGCACCAACGAATTGATGCTTTTGAACTGTGGTGTTGGAGAAGACCCTTGAGAGTCCCTTGGACTGCAAGGAGATCCAACCAGTCCATTCTGAAGGAGATCAACCCTGGGATTTCTTTGGAGGGAATGATGCTAAAGCTGAAACTCCAATACTTTGGCCACCTCATGTGAAGAGTTGACTCACTGGAAAAGACTCTGATGCTGGGAGGGATTGGGGGCAGGAGGAGAAGGGGATCACAGAGGATGAGATGGATGGATGGCATCACTGACTCCATGGATGTGGGTCTGAGTGAACTCTGGGAGTTGGTGATGGACAGGGAGGCCTGGCGTGCTGTGATTCATGGGGTCGCAAAGAGTTGGACACGACTGAGCGACTGAATTGAACTGATAGTAGGCAGAGTAAATTCTAGCAGAGGATGTGGCGTTATTTGCCAAAGGTTGGATCTTTATCTTGCTCTGAAAAATTGAACATGATTTTCATGTAAAACATACTTAAATGTTATATTAGCATTCCCCAAATGTGTCCCCTTTTCATCTGTGTTGATAAGTATTCAAATATATCCACTGAAGACTTTTTTACATTATTTCCTCAAATGTGAGCCAATTTTAATTTAGCAGGCAATTATTTTGAGTGAATGGAAGTGACTTTTTACCTAATTTACTCTGGTTAATATTAATTCCTAACTAGTAATTGCTTCAGTAACTGTAAAAATGAAGGAGCTTAGGGGACCCCCTGCCTGCCTACCAAACACACCGACAGAGTAATGCTGAACTCGAACCGCCTGCCATCCTCCTGGAGAAAGAGAACTGAGACATCAGTGAAACATTCTGTTCCCTTCCTGTAAAATATGTCTTATTTTCTCAGAGGACTTTCTAGAATGAAGGCAGACAGTGAGACTGAAACAACTGATAGCTGAAAATATAAGGAAATGATAAAAGACACATTACAAAATGCTGAATCAGTGATTCATGTCTGTTACTTCTTCTAAGACATGGTCCACAATTCACCTTTTAAAGAGAGCTTTTCTTCCATCCCATCTGTGAGTAAGGTGACCTCATAGTTTACTGTCTAACTAGAATACTGTTGAGAGTGAAATAGGGCAATAAATAACAGGGCTGAGACAACAGGCATAAAGCTGACTGTCCCTGCTAAAGTGCGATGGATGGCCTCCCTATCCATGAAGTGGGCAATATTCCCTCAAGATTCTAATAGTATTTACTGCAAGTTTTACTTGTTTGACATTCAGCACGTGATACAGGGGGTTCCTTATATTCTACGTGTACGTTCTGTGGCCTTGACTTGTTTTATAATATCCTTTGTGAGCAGAGAGAATGGCATTTATTTGTTTGTTTCTCTAGATCCTAACACAAGCACTCAGGAGATATGCTTAAGGCAGTGTATGAAGAGACTTAATGATTAATTAATGTTTGTTGAAGGAATCTGCATTAGTCAGGGCTCTCCAGACACAGCCAATAGTTTCTGCTATCTATCAGTTCAGTTCAGTTCAGTAAGGGCATTGAAACATGTATATTATCATATGTGAAACGAATCACCAGTCCAGGTTCGATGCATGAGACAGGGTGCTCGGGGCTGGTGCACTGGGATGACCCAGAGAGATGGGATGGGGAGGGAGGTGGGAGGGGGGGTTCAGGATGGGGAACATATGTATACCCGTGGCGGATTCATGTCAGTGTATGGCAAAACCAATACAATATTGTAAAGTAATTAGCCTCCAATTAAAATAAATTTATATTAAAAAAAGAAAAGGCAATAAAATAAAATCCAGACCTCAGTTCAATTCAGTTCAATCACTCAGTCATGTCCGACTCTTTGCGACCCCATGAATCACAGCACGCTAGGCCTCCCTGTTCATCACCATCTCCCAGAGTTCACTCAGACTCACGTCCATCGAGTCCGTGATGCCATCCAGCCATCTCATCCTCTGTCATCCCCTTCTCCTCCTGCCCCCAATACCTCCCAGCATCAGGGTCTTTTCCAATGAGTTAACTCTTCGCATGAGGTGGCCAAAGTACTGGAGTTACAGTTTTAGCATCCTTCCTTCCAAAGAGCACCCAGGCAGGTACACAGAAATAGATTAATAGTAATTCTTATTTTTTGATACACTGTTTTCTTTGGTGTCTACTTAGCCTGCATTTATTTCATTTATTAGTGGATTTATTCATTTATAATGAGCACCAGTGAATCTACCACCCAACCCCAGAACTGTAACCTCAGCAAAACCTTACATCTGGGTGTTCCTACCTTGCTTGCTCACACCCCTAAATTTAGGGATTATCACTCCTCTGTCACCTTTTTTTCCCTGTGTGGCATGTGGGATCTTAGTTCCCTAACCAGGGACTGAACCCGGTCCCCACATTGCAAGGTGGATTCTTAACCACTGGACCACCAGGGAAGTCCCCTCTTTAGCCAGTTCTCCTGACATTTACAAGTGTATGGTTTTTTTTAACAAAGAATCTGTTCTGGGGCTGAGTCTAGAGTTGAATGAGGCCCAAGAACTTTGGTCAAGTGACAGTCAATCCCTTCTGCTGGGTAAATCGTCCGCCCACCTCCCCAAGATGGTTGTGTGGCCCTGGCTCAGCTCAGGCGGACTGACCACTCCTGGGCCGAGCCCCCCGCCCCCTGCTGGCCCTCCACTGCTTCTGCTGCTGCTGCTGCTGCTGCTGCTAAGTCACTTCAGTCGTGTCTGACTGTGCGACCAAAGAGACGGCAGCCCACCAGGCTCCCCCGTCCCTGGGATTCTCCAGGCAACAACACTGGAGTGGGTTGCCATTTCCTTCTCCAAGGCATGAAAATGAAAAATGAAAGTGAAGTCACTCAGTCGTGTCCGACCCTCAGCGATCCCATGGACTGCAGCCTTCCAGGCTCCTCCATCCATGGGATTTTCCAGGCAAGAGTACCGGAGTGGGGTGCCATTGCAACGGCCTCTCTCTAGTTCTAGCAAATCTGACCAGTCTTGCCTTTGATGGAAACTACAGCTCCCTATCCTCTCCCAGATGGAGACTACATTACTTTGTCTAATGCCTGTGTTCCTCTTTTTCCCTTTTCCCTTTTGTCCATCTCATACTCAACCTTTAGACCCTCTTCAGTCATGCCAGACTCTTGACCATTCCCCAGTCTCACGCTGCATCTCTGCACCTCTCCTACTTTTGCCCAAGATGTCCCACCACCCAGAATGCCCTTCCTCTCAATGCCTTATCCTAAAGCT
The DNA here is from genome assembly GCA_006410635.1 of Cephalophus harveyi. NCBI lineage: Eukaryota > Metazoa > Chordata > Mammalia > Artiodactyla > Bovidae > Cephalophus > Cephalophus harveyi. Next base: position 58,385 of record SJYT01030189.1, read on the forward strand.
ATTGAAGAACTGACCCATCCTTTTGGCTCAGCACTTACCTCCTCCTGCACAGGCAGAATCCATCCTTCCTTCCTAGCCCACTCTATCCCAGCCCCGATCCCAGCCTGACCTGTGCCAGATTCATTAAAGACTCATCCATCCCCCCTCTTGTTAGACAAGAGGTCCCCTAAAAGCAAGGACAGAATCTGTGTCATTTTTTTCCAGTCCTAACCCCTAGCACAGTATCTGCTACTTGGCAGATACAGGACCAGGGCGTGCGTGCGTGCTAAGTACTTCAGTCATGTCCAACTCTTTGTGACGCTATGGACTGAAGCCCACCAGGCTCCTCTGTCCAAGAGATTTTCCAGGCAAGAATGCTGCAGTGGGTTGCCATGCCCTCCTCCAGGAGATCTTCCCGACCCAGGGATCAAACCCATGTCTCTTATGTCTCCTGCATTGGCAGGCAAGTTCTTTACCACTTGGGAAGCCCAGGGCCAGGACACCTGGGCTCAAATTTCACCTGCGTGAACCTCAGACAAATTACTCAACCTCTCTGTGCCTCGGTTTCCTCATCTATAAAATAAGGAAAAATACCCACACCATTTGGTTGTTGAAGGGATTCAATGAATTAACCCATGTAAAGGGCTTAGGAAGTTCAGGCAGGACGCTGGCAAGCTTGGCAAATGCTAGCCAGACATGGTAGAAGTCTGTGGTTGAAATGACTTCCCAGGTGGCTCAGTGGTAAAGAATCCACCTGCCAAGCACGAGACACGGGTTCTGTTCCTGGGTCAGGAAGATCCTCTGGAGAAGGAAATGACAATCCACTCCAGTATTCTTGCCTGGAAATCCCATGGACACAGGAAACTGGTAGACTTCAGTCTATGGGGTTGCAAAAGAGTTGGACATGACTTAGTGACTCAACAGCAACCTCACTCTAAAGAATCTTCATATAAAGGGGGGGATACTTTCTACCGATCTTCAAGAGGCATCCTTAAGCAAAGAGACCCTCTAGCCTCTCCAGTTTCCATTAAGGGAGGGGGAGGCGCCCACCAGAGACCATCTGACTCACCTCCCTTCATTCTCAGCATCAAAATAACCTTGAATGTCTTCCTCCTTCAGGAAGCCTTCCAGGATTGGACTGCCTCAAGGAGCTTCTCCTTCCCTCTGTCTTCCTCTAGTGTGAAGGCCATCCCCACCGCACTCCTGCGCTTCCCTATCTTCACTTGCTCTCCTCTTACTCTGCAGTGGATGTAACCGTCTCCAGACCCACTTCCAGGCCCACATGAGGTTTTACTGTAGATGAAGCTGGAGCTAAGTGGGGCCCTGGAGAGAGAAGATCTTGTCCAAACTTCCCTGAGGTGAGGTGAAGTCTCTCAGTTGTGTCCGACTCTTTGCGACCCCATGGACTGTAACCTACTAGGCTTCTCTGTCCATGGGATTCTCCAGGCAAGAATACTGGAGTGGGTTGCCATTTCCTTCTCCAGGGGATCTTCCCGACCCAGGGATCGAACCCAGGTCTCCCGCATAGGAGGCAGAGGCTTTAACCTCTGAGCCACCAGGGAAGCCCCCAAACTTCCCTGCCTCCCCTGTTTTACATATGAGTAGGGTAAATCCAGCTCGCTCCGTTAAATCTGCATTTCAGGTGAGCATGGATAACCTTTTCTTGGCTGCACTGGGTCTTCGTTGCTGCGTGCAGGCTTTCTCTGGTTGCTGCAAATGGGGTTGCTCTCTAGGTGTGGGGCTTGGGCTTCTCATTAAGTGGCTTCTCTTGTTGTGGAGCACAGGCTCTAGAGCGCATGGGCTTGAGCAGTTGCGGTGCACAGGCTTAGTCTCTCCATGCCGCATGTAATCTTCCCTGACCAGGGATCAAGCCCATGTCCCCTGCGTTGGCAGGAAAATTCTTTTTCCTTTCTTTTTTTTTTTTTCAGTTTAAAAATTTTTTTTACTTTTAATTGGAGGATAATTACTTTACAATGCTGTGTTGGTTTCTGCCATACATCAACATGAATCAGCCATAGGTATACATATGTCCCCTCCTGCTTGAACCTCGCTTCCACCTGCCACCCCTTCCCAGCCCTCTAGGTTGTCACAGAACACTGAGTTGAGCTCCCTGAATCATACAGCAAATCCCCCCGGCTATCTGTTTTACACTTGGTAATACAAATGTTTCAATGCTACTTTCTCCGTTCACCACACCCTCGCCTTCCCTTACGGTGCCCACAAGTCTGTTCCGTGTCTGCATCTCTATTGCCCTACAAATAGGTTCATTAGTACTATTTTTCTAGGTTCCATAAATGTGCCCTAATATATGATATTTGTTTTTCTCTTCTGACTTACACTTTGCTCTTTCACTCTGCATAACAGGCTCTAGGTTCATCCACATCACTAGAACTGACTCAAATTCATTCCTCTTTATGGCTGAGTAATATTCCTTTGTATATATGTACTACAACTTCTTTATCCGTTCATCTGTTGATGGACGTCTAGGTTGCTTCCGTGTCCTGGCTGTTGTAAATAGTACTGGCAGGTGGATTCTTAGCCACTGGACCACCAGGGAAGTCCTGAATTATCTTTTAGTATAAGTATACCCTGGAGAAGGCAATGGCACCCCACTCCAGTACTCTTGCCTGGAAAATCCCATGGACGGAGGAGCCTGGTAGGCTGCAGTCCATGGGGTCGTGAAGAGTCGGACACGACTTCACTTTCATTTTCACTTTTCACTTTCATGCATTGGAGAAGGAAATGGCAACCCACTCCAGTGTTCTTGCCTGGAGAATCCCAGGGACAGGGGAGCCTGGTGGGCTGCCGTCTATAGGGTTGCATAGAGTTGGACATGACTGAAGTGACTTAGCATACCCTAAAGAAGGCTTCCCAGGTGGCGCTAGTGGTAAAGAATCTGCCCACCAATGCGGGTAGACATAAGAGATGCCGGTTCAATCCCTGGGTGGGGAAGGATCCCCTGGGGGTGGGCGTGGCAACCCACTCGAGTTCTTGCCTGGAGAATCCCATAGACAGAGGAGCCTGGCGGGCTACAGTCCATAGAGTCACACAGAGTCAGACACGACTGAAATGACTTAGCATGCAAGCACACACATACCTACATAGTGCATGAGACATACTCAAAAAATATTTCTTATTTATGACTACTTTTTGGCCTGTCCCTTTCGTCTCTATGGGCTGCTACCCTGTGAGTGTCCAGGGTGTTTGCCGGATGAATGCTAAGAATCAGGAGGAATGTAGGGACCCAGAAGGGGAGGTCACACAAGGGAAGGTCCGTGGGCCCCAGGAGGCGGGGGGGATGAGGGAAGCAGGTTCAGGAAGGTGGTGGGGTTCAGGGAGGAGGACAGAGCCTCAGGGATGAACACACAAGGTGGGGAGGGGTTCCGGGGAAGGACAGGGTCATAGCAAGACACAGGGACCCAGCGGGGAGAAAGGATGTCAGAAAGAGGCTCCAGGAGGAACCGGAGCTTAAGGAGGTAGAGGCTGTGGAGGAGGAGGTTGGGGAAGTAATGGGTGGGGTGTGAGAAGGGGAGGGCTGCTCTGGAGGAATGGGAGTGGGGATCCTAAGGGTGAAGGGAAATCAGGGACAGAGGGGGTTGGAACCCAGCACCGCATGGAGCTGGCGTCCAGGGGAATGAATGGGTCAGATAGCCTGATGGGAACTCAAGAGACCCAAGAGGGGCTGGGGCTCAGGGTGTAACTGCGGCCTCCCAGGCCCTGCCTTTAGGCTGAGCTGGCTGTCACCCGTCCACAGCTGGTCTGACAAGGCTTTTTCCATCCCCAAGTCCCCTGGTGGAGGTTGTTCTCTGTGCCTGGAGCACCTAGTTCTTTCTCTAACACCATGTGCAGAGGTGTTGGCTAGGAAGGAAAGATGTGTATAAGAGACAGCCCCAAGCGGGCGGGGAGGGCGGGGGCTCCGGCAGTGCCAGCGTCCACACCCGCTGCTAAAAGCCCGGCCGGCGACTCCGCAGCGCACAGAGCCCTCTGCCGCCGGCGTAGAGAAGACACCGAGCATCCCGCGTGCGCCCCCGACGCCGCCCGGGGAGACCCGTGGCCCTGGCTGGGCGCCACCCCGCCCGCAGATAGTGCGGAATCCAAGTAAGGGGCATGGAGGAGGGGCGGGGGGGGACAGGTGCTTAGCCCGCGGGGAGTCGGAGCCTCGCTCACGCGAACCTCAGTCTCCCCACCTGTCAAAGGGGGAGGGGCGCTCCTATGGCTCTGCCGAGCAATAGGGGTTAACAGTCTCGCGAACCTGCCTGCCTCCCTGAAGTTCCGCTGCCTCGAGAAGGAGGCAATTTCATACCCTAGAGAAAGCTCGAGAGCAAGAATCGGAGAAGAGTTCATCCTGCTGCCCAGGCTCCCGGCTGTCTCCTCAGTCCCACCAGCTGGGTGGCACTGAATCTCGGGCCAGGGGTGAGGATGGGGGGAGGGCTCAGGTGCCCAGGGGGCTCTCCAGGGAGCTGAGTGTGGGCCAGGGAGCAAGAGGAAGAACCTTCCTCCCTATTGTCGCCCCCTGCCCTGGGCGGGTGTGGGTGCCTGTAGAGAAGCTGGTTCCAGGTGGGCCGGTGGATCAGGGACAAGGACCCAGACTCCTCCTGGCTGGACAGGGAGAAGCCGTGTGGATTCCCAGCCACTGGGCTTCTAGCCAACAGGCAGGGGCCAGGCAAGTGGTGAAAGGCACCCGTGCTGGCTCCTACCTGCTTGGGAAGGAACTTCCCACCAGCTCCCCAGCCACCCTGTCCCCTGCCACCCTGCCCCCGTCCCGGGTCTCCTGAGTCCACCTGCAGGGTTAGAAAGCCTAGTCTCTTGTCTGTGGCTGGCTGTGTGACCTTGGGCACGTTACCTCCTTTTTCTGGGCCTGGCTCTCTCTCTTGTGACTTGGGGAGGCTTGTTCCTGGGCCAATGGTATAGAAACAGGGACAGAATAAATTGGGGCCACTTCAGAGGACCGGGCAGCCCCCTCCAAGCCAGGTGGGTCTGGTCCTTGCCAAGGGGGATGATGTTGGAGGCTCAGCTGAATCAGGTGGCAGTCGGGGCCAAGGATCTAGACCCTGCCTCCATCTTACCCAGATCCTCTCAACATCTGCTCAGATCCTCAGAAGAAGGGCCTGGGACTCTCAGGCCCACCCTAGGGAGGCTCAGCGCCTCAGCCTCAGGGCAGGGACAGCTCCTGGAGGAGAGGAAGAATCCCACTGAGGAGCTCTGAGCTGTGGCAGCCAGGAGTTCCCTCTTTTGCAAGGGTGATTCTTCTGACTGTGCCCCTCCATTAGGCCCTCTTACGCCCTAAGTCAGTTCAGCCGCTCAGTCGTGTCCGACTCTTTGCGACCCCCTGAACTTCAGCACACCAGGCCTCCCTGTCCATCACCAACTCCCGGAGCTTGCTCAAACTCGTGTCCATGAGTCGGTGATGCCATCCAACCATCTCTGCCATCCCCTTCTCCTCCTGCCTTCAATCTTTCCCAGCATCAGGGTCTTTCCCAATGAGTCAGTTCTTCGTATCAGGTGGCCATTGTATTACCCTTTTAAGGACACAGTCTATCTGAGACCTGGGCTCAGGGCTCGGGCGGGGATCAGGACTCAACCTGGGCCTAGGTGAGAGGGCTGCTGGGAGCTGCGGTCAGGGCCCCACCTGAGGTCCTGGAATGCTGTGAATGAAACTGTCTGACACGGGTGCAGGTGACTTTTGTAAACTGAGGTGGATGGTAATAAGCACCGGCAAATGTGAGGGGCGGCTTTTTGGAGGCTCCATGACCTCACCTGTGAAAACACTCAGACTCCCCTCCCAGGGTCCTCCTTCTGAAGCTGCCCTTGACCCTGATGCTGGCCCTGTGGTGGGCAAAAACAGGTTTTGGAACTGTCCGGCCGGCAAAAGCCATCTTTAGGTCAATTCTCACTCCTTGATCAGGGCTGAAGAAGAGATTTGGGCTCAGATGTGAAGCAGAGGAAGGAGGCTCAAGGGAGCTGGGAGTTGGAGCAGGAACCGAAATTTCCTGTGCACCTACTGTGTGCTGGGCACTGTGTGGGGCTTTTCCGTCGCTGTTTCCTTCTTTCTGTTAACCTGAGATGGAAAGGGTGTTCTATCCACTTACCGATGAGGAAACAGAGGCTCAGAAAAGTCAAGGCACTGGCTCAAGGTCAGGCAGGGCTGGAATTCAAACTCAGGCAGCCTAATTCCAAGGCTTCTATTGCCCCTGCTGCCTCTGACTTTTCTCCAGGTGACGCTGTCCTCTCTGCTCATCTATAGATGACTCTGCTCCTCTATAACCTGGGTCTAAGCATTCTTACCCGGACTGCTGGGCAACGTGGGTGAGTGTGTGTTCTGCATTCAAAATGCAGCACACCAGAAGGGGTGTGTTCATGGGTGCTCGTAGGTGCCCTCATGGCCTGTGCACCCCGCATCCATTTCCCATCTGTCTTTCCTCCTCCTGAGATCCAGGGACAGCAGGCAGCTCCTGTTGTCTCTCCTTTCTGAGCTGACCTTAGGCCTTCCTAGGTGGTGCCAGTGGTAAAGAACCCACCTGCCAGTGCAGGAGACGAAGAAGACTGTGGGTTTGATCCCTGGGTCAGGAAGATCCCCTGGAGGAGGGCATGGCAACCCACTCCAGTATTCTTGCCTGGAGAATCCAAAGGACAGAGGACCCTGGCAGGCTACAGTACATGGGGTCGCAAAGAATCAGACACAACTGAGGCAACTTTGTGCACACACGAGTTGACCTTGCACAGGGGACCCTGGCAGCCCCCAGCCGGAAGGAACAGGGCATTCCTCTGGCAGGGCCTGGTGCCAACAAGTAGGCAACATGTCCCCTTGGCTGGCCCTGGGGGTCAGCTGGCAGGTGGGTGGGCAGGTAACGGTCAGCTGCTGGGGGACCCCATCAGCTATAAGACTCTGGGTGAAAAATGTGCCTCCCTGGGACCCCTTTTCCATGTCACTCCAGGGGCCTGAAGCCCTGATGGAGCTGGTGAGGGGCCACACCTGGTGTGACTCCCAAAGCTCCCCAGCACTGGAGGGACCGGGGGATTCTGGGCAGGGCTGAGCTGGCTGTCACCCGTCCACAGCTGGTCTGACAAGGCTTTTTCCATCCCCAAGTCCCCTGGTGGAGGTTGTTCTCTGTGCCTGGAGCACCTAGTTCTTTCTCTAACACCATGTGCAGAGGTGTTGGCTAGGAAGGAAGGAAAAAAGAAAGGGCAGGGGTGGGAGAAGCAGAGAGGGAACGAGGAAGGAAACCACACTTATCAGTGCCGACCACTGACTGTCACTCGCTCACTTCATTTAATCCTCACAACAACCCCCTAAGGTAAATATAACATCATATCACACACCCATTTTATTTATTTTATTTTATCAGCCTGGCCACACAGCATGTGAGATCTCAATTCCCTGACCAGGGGTCGAATCCCCATCCCTTGCATTGGAAGCCCAGAGTCTTAACCACTGGGCTGCCAGGGACGTCCTGCCACACCCATTTTAAAGATGAGAACCAGTGCTCAAAGCACTCACTCCTTATACAGGGGTCGCACTCAGAGCGAGGCCCAAAGTCACAGATCAGGGGGAGCTTGGGCACCACCGTCCACATCTCTGGGCCAGGGAGCCCCAGACGGGCCGGGCATCCTCTGGCCCTGACGTTTCCCAGCCAGGCAGGGATCTGAGGGGCCAGGGAGGTCTCAATGATGATGATTCCACCCCTCCAAGATACCCCCCTTTCTACTCTCCAGGGACTGACCCTGGGCAGCCACACCCAGACTTCAACGTGGTACACACAGGTGGCCAGAAATGTACAAAGGAGACTGCGCACCTCTCTTTCCTCCTCTGTGGAATTGTCTCCGTTCTACTTCTCCCAGCCTGCTCTTGTGAGACTCCAGTGATGCAGCATGGAGGTTCCAGAGCTGGGGGCGAGGAGGGCTGGCATGGTCACTGACGCACCATGCCAGTGGTCTGAGACAGCCCCTGAGCCCAACCAATCCCCACTCTCCCTCTGAGTAACACGAGGTCTGTGGCCCTCGCTGACTTACAATCTTCTAGATCATGGATACGAGTTTTGTGCAGCTGATGACACCCTGAACCCTGGAGAGTGTGGGGAGGACTTGCCAATCCTTTGTTGACTCAGCAAGTACTCACAAAGTGCCTACTGTGTGCCGGCTGCCCCTTCCACCCTGGTATGTGTGCCTTCTGCTACTTGATGTTTGCAGGAGGTCAGGTCAGCCTTCAGTGCCTCCGAGCAGCCCTGTGGAAGGACACACTGGGACTCTGGCATCAGACACACCTGGTTCAAATCCAGGCGACACTACTCATTAACTGTATGACCTGGAACAGCCATCCTACTCTCTCTAACACATGTAAACAAACAACTCCAAGCCAGGCTTGCTCTGTAAACTGGGAACCATCAGCCCTAGGTGACACGTGGTTGAGTGTGTTGATTAGACAGGAGACCCAGTGTTCAGAGCCTGGCAAGCCACTGAGAGGCCTGGTTGTGGTACACTGGGAAACAGACATACCTGGTTTTTGTCTCCCAGTTTCTAGCACACAGCACCTAAAACCCCTGGAATCTTCAGAGTCTTTTGTATGTTAATAGATGACTAGTGGCCCCTAGATAGCTTTGAGCTGGTCACTAGGAGGATCAAGGCACTAGAAAGATCAAGATCAAGGTTAGAGAACTGGAATTTCAGCTCCAGGGTTGTGGTGGGGGGACAGGGGCTGGAGATTGAGTTCAACCATCAAGAGCTAATGATTTGTTTTTATATTCATTTCTACTTATTTATTTGGCTGCACCCAGGTCTTAGTTGTGGCACACAGGATCTTTAGTTCCTGCGGGGATCTAGTTCCCTGACCAGGGGTCAAACCCAGGGTTCCTGCATTGGGAGCTTGGAGTCTTAGCCACTGGAGCACCAGCAAGTCCCCAGGTTTATATGATTTAATCAGTCGTGCTTATGAAATGAAACCTCCATGAAGATCGCTAAATGAAGGAGTTCAGAGAGCTTCTGGGTTGGGGTACTGGGGGGAGTGGTGCCCCAGGGGGGACATAGAAGCTCTGCGTACCCCTTGCCCCTATACTTTGCCCTATGCGTCTCTTCCATTCACATCTCCTGAGTTCTCTCCTTCATGAGAAACCGCAAAATATAAGTAAAGAGCTTTCCTGAGTCCTGTGAGCCTTTCTAACAAATGATGGAACCTCAGTCGGGGGTCAAGGATCCCCCTGTTTATAGCCAGTCGGTTAGTACTTTGGTGTCTGAAGCGGAGGCAGGCTTGCAGGACGGAGCCCTTAACTTGTGGGATCTGACGCTAACTCCGGGTAGACAGTGTCAGAGCTGAATTGAATTGGAGGCCACCCAGCTGGTATTGGAGAACTGGAGAAGACATCGCACATTTGGTGTCAGCAGTGTTGTGAGTACAAACTGCCCACTGACAAATGGCAGCCGTCGGCATTTTTACAGACGACAGACTCTTGGCATAGCGGCTCTTCTCGGTGAAGCAGCAGCTCCGGGCTGGCCCCCCTCCCTCCCTCTGCTCTGATGCCAGTGGCGCATTCTGCTCCCCTAGCTGTTCACAACACGCCAAGAGGCTGGGCTGCTTCTGCCCATGTTGCAAGGAGGGCAGCTGAGGCCCAGAGAGGGAAAACGGCTTGTGTGAGATGGCCTAGCCTCCCCGATGAGCCAGCCTCCCGGGCCTTGTGCCCTGAAGAGATGATGTCCCCATGGGGTCCAGAATGAGAATAAAGTGTCAGACAAGCTGTGTGGAAAGCTGCACCCTCCAGTGTCTAATCAGCCAAAACAGGGAGCCTTTTCTTTTTTTGGGGGGGGTCATGCCTCAAAGCTTGTGGGATCCTAGTTCCCCAATCAGGGATCAAACCCAGGCCCTTAATTCCCCAGGGAGCCTGTTTGGGTAGCTTTGATCTCTGGACTTCCCGGTCCTCAAGAAGAGGGGAGGGGGTTTCTCATGCCATATATATATATTTTACTTTAGTATTTATTTGACAGCATGCAGGATTTTAGTTGTGGCATCTAGTTCCCTGACCAAGAATCAAACCCAGGCCCCCTGTACTGGAAGCCTGGAGTCTTAGCCACTGGATCACCAAGGAAGTCAGTCCCTCTCATGCCATCTTCTACTCCACTATCTCCTCTTGTTTCCTTTACTGTTTTGGAGGACTTTTTCCCCCTGGTTTCAAAAGCAATACACAGGTATTACTTTAAAATTTATTGAGATTTACAAAATAAATGTCTCCCTTACCCTACCCTCCACCAAAGACCACCAGTGTCATCATTTGATACTTGTATGGCCAGACTTTCCTTCTTTTTTACTGTGTATTTACTATTGTTAATTTACTCAAAGGAATCACATTTCTCATTTCTTTTTTAATCAACATTGCATCTTTCCCTATTTCTACATCTATAGTGATGGTGACAGCTGGTGTTACTATGGAAGCATTTTGCAGGTATTAATTCACAAAATCCTCATGAAAACTATGAGAGACGGATCCTATTATTATCCCTGTTTTACACATGAGGTTGTTAAGAGCTACATAGTATATCACAGTAGGGATTTATCAGAATTTATTCATCCATTCTCTGGTTTCTCAGTATTATAAACAGTGCTGCCCGGAACGTCTTTGTACATCTTTGCACACTTATGGAGATATTTCATAGGACAGATTCCTACAGTTGAACTTGTTGGGTCAGAGTACCAGCATTTTTGATGTAATAGATTTTGCCAAATGGTCCTGCAAAAATAGAATCCCATGTTACTGGTCTGCCAACAGAAGAGGGGGAAAGCTTGTAATCTGGCCCATGGCATTCCTGCCTCCTCCTGGCCTGGAATAGGGTTCTCTGGCTGCCGAGGAAGCAGCCACAGAGCTGGATAAAGAAGTTTCCAGGCAGGGAATTCCCTGGCCAGCCAGTGATTAGGACTCCAAGCTCCCACTGCCGAGGACCTGGGTTCAGTCCCTGGTTGGGGAACTAAGATCCCACAAGCTTCAAGGTGCAGCCAAAAAGAAAAAGAAAATTTCTGGGCTGATAACCCCTTCCCCCCAGTCCCGCCACAGGCCACTGTTTTCTTCCCCCTCTCCCCCGGGCTGGCCCTGCACACCAGCCACCCGCTCCCTGCCCTACTAGGGGCTGCACCCCAGGGCCCTATGGAAATGGCTTCCCTCTCTCCTCTACTGTCCAACTGTACTAGTGGGCCTTGCCTGGCCGTCCAGTAGCTAAGACTCTGTGCTCCCAACGCAGGGGTTCTATACCTGCTCCAGGAACTAGATCCCACATGCTGCAACTAAGACCTGGCACAACCAAATAAAAGTTTTTTTTTAAGTATGAATAATATGACCTTACTTGTAATATCACTAACTGTAAATATAGAAGCAGAAATTCTGTAAGCAAGAAGTGTATTTTTGCCAAGGGAAGTGACTTTTTTCATTCCTCCTACAATAAGATATATATATATATATATATATATATATTTTTTTTTAAGATTTATTTTATTTGTTTTACTGTGTTGGGTCTTAGTTACAGCACACAGACTTAGTTGCCCCATGGCATATAGGATCTTAGTTCCCTGGCCAAGGATTGAAACTGCATCCCCTGCATTGGAAGGCAGGTTCTTAACTACTGGACCACTAGGGAAGTCTGAGACTCATATTTTTTGATAGAATGCTTGAGTGCTTCTGATATGAAAAATCATTCAGTCCAACTTCCTCACTTTGATATAGTCATATTTGTCAGTTTTCCCTTTGTGACTTGTTCACCCATTTTTCATATACAGAAACTGAGACCCAGATAGCGGAAATGACTTTCCAACTTGCCACTGGTTAGAGACCCAGCTAAGACTCCTCTTTCTCTCACCTACCTCTCCATCCTCTATTCCCTCAGATCACTCAGTGATTTCTCCTCCTGCCACTACTAGATGCCCAGTCCATTCCCAGGCAAGGCAGGCTTCTGTGAGGCTGCACATGCAAACTTAAGCTCTCTCTTCTCTTTTAAAAATTTTTGTGGCCGCACCAGGATCCTAGTTGCATCAGGCAGGATCTAGTTCCCTGACCAGGGATCAAACCCAGGCCCCCTGTATTGGGAGCACGGAGTCCTAACAACTAGACCTCCAGGTAAGTCCTTTAGTCTCTCTTTTCAAAAACTTGTAAGTCTAACATCCATATAAAAACTGTTCATAAGTGTCCAGTTCAGTGAATACTCACAATGAACACGCACATGTTTCCTGAGCCCAGATAAAGAGACAAAATGTTAGTGGCCTCTTCTTGATCCCCTCTAGTGACCCCAAGGCTAAAACACAGCCTAATACCAGGGATTAGCCTCTTCTGGTAAGTGCATGCTAAGTCTGCTGAGTCAGTTGTGTCTGACTCTGTGACCCTATGGACTAGCCCGCCAGGCCTCTCTGTCCACAGGGATTCTCCAGGCAAGAATACTGGAGTGGGTTGCCATGTCCTCCTCCAGATCTTCCTGACCTAGGAAACCTGCATCTCTTACGTCTCCTGCATTGGCAGGCGGGTTCTTTACCACTAGTGCCACCTGGGAAGACCAGCCTGTTTTGGAGCCTTATGTAAACGAAGCCTTACAGCATCCACACTTCCACGTCAGGCTGCTTTTGCTCAGCATGTTGTCAGTGAGATTCATCCATATGGTTGCATTTGGTAGTAGAGTGTTCATCTCTTTGCTGTGTTAAGACTCTGTCGTGTGTCTGCGCTGAGATATATTTATTCATTCGCCCACTGATAAACATTTGCATTGTTTCCAGTACTGAGCTAATAAGGCTAATGCTGTTCTGAATAGTCTCGTACATGTCTTTTGGTGCACATACGTGCACATATCTGTGGAACTGCTGGGTCATAAGGTACACGGATGTTCAGCTCTGGTGGATACTGACTAATAGTTTTCCAAGACGATTGTGCCAAGTCATAGCAGTGGTGGCAGTGGAGGAGGTTCTGCACACACTGCATCCTCACAAACAATTGCTTGTCTTTTCTTTTTTTTAATTATTTATTTGTCTGCACCAGGTCTTAGTTACAGCACGTGGGATCTTCGATCTTCATTTCAGCATGTGAGATCTTTCAGCTGCAGCATGCAAACTCTTAGTTACTGCACGTGGGATCTAGTTCCCTGACCAGGGACCGGACCTGGGCCCCCTGCATTGGGAGCGTAGACCACCAGGGAAGTCCGTTAGTCCTTTTAATTTGAGAAATTGGGTATTTGGGAGTCAGGCTTCCCCCATCAGATTGCCTGGGATTGAATCCCATTCTTTTTACTCATGACCTTCAGCAAAGCCTGCTTTTCTTGTCTACAAAATGAGTTGAAAGTCATGGGACTGTTAGAAAGATACCCTAGACCAAGCAGTTTAGGCTCCATAAACATTAGCTATTTATGGTTAATTCTCGTAACAACCTCTGAATCACTTCCCTTTCCAGAGCCTGAGTTTCCCCTTCTGTAAAATGGCAATGAAAATACGAACACACTCACACACACAGTGGAGCAGATTACCAGTCAGTTAAATAATATATTAAATATAAATATATTAAAGTACCTAATTTTTTTTTCCTGAAATATAATACACTTCTTGGGGCTTCCCAGGTGGTATTAGTGGCCGTGCAGTGACCAGTGCAGGAGTCAGCTGGAGACGCAGGTCACGCGGTGACTGGCTAGTGCCGATGCAGGAGACATGAGACTTGGCTTCAGTCCTTGAGTCAGGAAGATCTATGGTTAAGATTCCATAATTCCAATACGGGTGGTATGGGTTTGATCCCTGGTCAAGGAACTAAGATCCCACCTCGAGGTGTGGCTAAAAATAAATAAAAGTGCCAGATCTTTGCCTTTTTATGTTTTTTAACTAAGCAAAATACTTAGCACTGGGACAGGCTCATAATGTGCACTTAATAAATATTATCTATGTGTGTGGATGTGGATGGATGGATGGATAGATAGGGAGAGCACACTTAGTCTAAATAGAGATAAACTCATTCATTCAGCAAATACCCATTTCCACATTTGCACTGGAGAAGAATTTGGTCCATGGAGAGTGAGATGTGATTCTTGCTTTCAGAGACGCTGCCATCTAGTGGGAAAGAGAAGCATGTGCATGTGAACCCAGGGCCGAATGAAATTGCAGTTGCCTCTGAACAAGAGTTGTGGTAACTTGGGGAAGAGGCCAGAGCTCTTCTAGGATGGGTGAGCTTTGGATGGCAGTCTCACAGGTGAAGGAACCTGGACTTCTGAGTCAGATCTGGCTCTGTCTTTTCTCCACTGGGGACCTTGAGCGACTGCTTTCCCTCTCCAAGCCTGTCTCTTCAACTGTAAAATGAAGGTAGTGATACCTAACTTCAGTAGGTTAGAGATATTTCAAAAGTGTTGGACGCAGGGACTTCCCTGGCAGTCCGGTGGTTAGTACTCTGAGCTTTCACTGCCGAGGGTGCGGGTTCAGTCCCTGGTCTGAAACTAAGATCCCACAGCCATGTGGCACAGCTGAAAAAATAAACTCCTTTTAAACGGTCAACAGATCGGTTGGAGGAGACTAGACAAGGCGAATGAAGCATATATCCAAGGCCTCAGCAAGGTTAAGGCATTAGAACATTTTTTAAGTTTTATTACTTGATGCACACATTTTTTTAAATTGAAATGTCATCATGGGAGAAGTCAGAATTTGTGGACTCCATTTTTTTAATCCAAATAAATGAATTTTTAAATTTTTTCCCCAAATTCATTTGGGTAACTGTTTTGTATTTTGGGAGTCAAGTTGTTTTTTGTTTTTTTTAATTGAAGCATAGTTGATTTACCGTGTTGTATTAGATTGTTAGGTGTACAGCAAAGTGATTGAGTTACACACACACATATGGGCTTCAGAGGTGGGTTAGCAGTAAAGAATCTCCCTGCCAGTGCAAGAGATTTGGGTTTGATCTCTGGGTCGGGAAGATCCCCTGGAGAAGGAAATGGCAACCCACTCCGGTATTCTGCATGGGAGATCCCACGGAGACAACCTGGTGGGCTGCAGTCCATGGGGTTGCAAAAGAGACAGGACTCAGCGACTAAACAACAATAAAATATACACATACATACACATATATATTCTTTTTCAGATTCTTTTCTGATACAGGTTATTTTAAGATAATGAATATAGCTCTCCATGCTATAAAGTAGGGTCTCGTTTATTGTGGACTTCCTTTTATTTCGTGCAGTGTTGTTTTGTTTTGAATTATGTGCAGAGGGATTATATTTTCAGTGTTCAGGCCTCAGGAGTACAGAGATGGGATACAGATGCCTGTGGAGAGCCAAATGATGTCTGGGCAAAAAGAGAGGCATGAAGTAAGGGAGATAACCCACCCTAGTGAAAACTAGCTCAGAGGAAAGTTTCTTTTGGGGGCTATGCTCTGTAGCATGCAGGATCTTAGTTCCCCGACCAGGGATTGAACTTCAGTGGCAGCATGGAGTCTTAACTACTGGACCAGCAGGGAAGCCCCCAGGGGAAAGTCTTCTGAGCCACAGAACAGTACTCTTAGGTTTCCTCCTGGGACAGGAGGTTGGAGGAGCATGGGCGTGTGAGCTGGAATGGTGACAGCAGGGACTTAGAACCAAGAGTGGTTCAAGTTGCAGGACCCTAAGACAGCACTGAATTCAGCTTCCCCCTTCCAGGTGGCTCAGTGAGTAAAGAAAGTGAAAGTCACCCAGTCGTATCCAGCTCTGCAACCCCAGGGACTATACAGTCCATGGATCCTTCGGGCCAGAATACTGGAGTGGGTAGCCTTTCCCTTCTCCAGGGGATCCCCTGTCTTAGGGTCCTACAACTTGAAACACTCTTGGTTCTAAGTCCCTGCTGTCCTGCAATGCAGGAGACACAGGAGACCCAAGTTCAATCTCTGGGTTGGGAAGATCCCCCCCTCACTAGATCCCCTAGTGAGTTGCATGGCAACTCACTCCAGTATTCTTGCCTGGAGAATCCCATGGACTGAGGAGCCTGGCGGGCTATAGTCAATGGGGTCGCAAGGAGTCGGACACGACTGAAGTGAATGAGCAATACACTGAGCACATTTTACAGACAGATTCTCCATAAGACACAGACTTGCCCAGGGTCATTCATGGAATTAGTGGCAGAGAAGGATCAAATCAGATGTCTGTTTTAGCTCAGTCAGTAAAGAATCTGCTAAAGAATCTGCCTGCAATACAGGAGCCCCAGGTTTGATCCCTGGGTCGGGAAGATCCCCTGGGGAAGGAAATGGCAACCCACTCCAGTATTCTTGCCTGGAGAATCCCATGGACAGAGGAGCCTGGTGGGCTACAGTCCATAGCGTCACAAAGAGTTGGACACGACTGGGCGACTAAATCACCACCTGAAGCGAGGAGGCTCCAAGGGAGAGGAGGCCCTGCTTCCCACCCCTATCCCCACAGTGTGTCCCCCAAGTCCCTGGGTGCCCAGTGTGGGGGCTCAGATACTCCCGGACACAGTTTTGCCTCAGGGCCCAGAGGCCAGAGGGGAAGTCAGACAGGCACGTGAGGGATAATTCACTGAGCCAAGGATTCCAAAAGGACCATTTAGAGATAGCCCTCTCTCCAGAGGAGGGCAGGCTGAGGTGGGCACGTGAGGACCCACCTCCCCAGAATTTGGGAGAGGAGGGCAAGGAGAATCCACCCCCTGCAGAGAGCAGCAGGGAGGAGGTGGTGCAGGGTCGCCGGGGCTCCTGGGAACATGTGGTGACTGTTCGGCAGGGACAGAGGGAACCTATCCAGGGGACGTGGTGGGTGGAAGGGCTGGCCTGTGACCAGCTTGGGTAACCGTTTCAGCACCTGAAGCGGCCCCAGTGGCCCTCAGGGCACTGCCTTTCTCTTCTGGGAGCTGTGTGGCCCTGCCATGGGCTGGAAGAAAGTGTGTGGGGTGCCTTGTCCAAGCCTTCAGTCCCCAACTGACCATGTCCTCCCTTGGTCTGCCTGTGACTTAACATAGACCACACCCTCCACAAAGTCAAGGGAGGTTAACATTTGCTTCCAGCCCTCACCGACTGCCCCGCCACCACCGCCATCAGAGATGGCCCTGGGTGGGAAGCCTGGAATTCTTCCAGGCTTGTTTCCATGCCTGTACCTTGGTCTGCCTGTGACTTAACATAGACCACACCCTCCACAAAGTCAAGGGAGGTTAACATTTGCTTCCAGCCCTCACCGACTGCCCCGCCACCACCGCCATCAGAGATGGCCCTGGGTGGGAAGCCTGGAATTCTTCCAGGCTTGTTTCCATGCCTGTGGATTCTGGTGCCCCCTCTGATGTGGGGTAAGAACCCACCCTAAAGGTTGTTAAAGGCGCCAGTGAGGTGACAGGTGTGAAATGCCTCAGACCAAACGGCCTAGTTTGTCTCTTCTGGGTGAGAACAGGGCCTTTAGAAACGAGAACACAAGCTGGACCGCAGGGTCGATGAGAGGAGGGGCCCCAGAGCGATGGGCTGCCTAGGGGGTGTCCAGGGGAGGGTGACCACGGCTCTCCTTTCCCCTTCACCACTGGTACGGACCCCGCGTGTCCAGGCAGGGTTCACACTCAGGTAAACCCCCCAGGACCTCTGGGCAGGTGCAGTGATGGTTACAATGATAACTGGAGGTATCCGGACCTTCCTGTGGGTCAGGCCACGCCACACTTGGTGCTTTCAGCTGTGTGAAGCACGGAGAGGGAGTGAATATGAGCCGGGAGGTCAGAGAGGGCAGGGGGTGAGTTGATGAGAGGACCCACGGGAGGGCGACCCGGGGAGCAGGGATCCCTGGCACCGACGACTTTCTGGCTCAGGCGTGAACGACTCTTCTTGAGAGCCCTTTTGGTGACGTAAGGGCGGTTCCACCAGGACTCCAGGTGATCACAGCATAAGGAAAGAAGGGAGAGGAGATAAGAGACCCCCTCTTGACCAAACTCTAGATCTGCGGGAGCTCTGACCCGGCGTTCTCACACCCGCCGTATTGGCTGTTAATATAAGTCCGCCCAGTCTGCTCCCGCGCGCCCCGAGACCCCGCCCCCTCCAGCGACCTATCGCGGCGGGAGGGCGGGGCCATGCTAACAAGCGGTGGGAGGGGCTATGCTAATGAGCCGGTCTGGCCACACGGGTTGCGCCCGCAGCTGCCCCGAGCCCAGGCGAGGCGGCGGCGGCGATGACCATGGCCGGGGCACTGGCGGGTCTGGTCGCGGGCTTGCAGGGCCCGCGGGTCGTCCCCAGCGCGGATTCTGACTCAGACACAGACTCGGAGGACCCGAATACCCGGCGCAGCGCGGGCGGGCTGCTTCGCTCGCAGGTCATCCACAGCGGTCACTTCATGGTGTCGTCGCCGCACAGCGACTCGCTGACCCGGCGGCGCGACCAGGAAGGGTCCCTGGGGCACGCCGACTTTGGGCCGCGCAGCATCGACCCCACACTCACCCGCCTGTTCGAGTGCATGAGCCTGGCCTACAGGTGAGGGCGGCTCCGGGGCCGACAGCCTCGGCCCTCCATGGCGGGACCTCGCTCTGGGGCTCCTGGCCAACCCACTCGGCCCCAAGCCTTGGTCCCGGCTGTTCTCAGAGACTCGGTCCACATCCTGGATCCCCTCTTCTCCTCCACCCCGGAGTGTCTCTGATCCCGCCCTTTCCACTTAGCCCCCCGACTTGCATCCCTCTCGGGTTCCCATTTCTCTCCACCAAGACTCTCTCCGTAGGACAGGGACCTCCTGCCCTCCGCCTCGACCTCCGGAGGCCCCCCTCCGGTCTCTCTCCCCGAGTCCTGACCCTTCCGCCCCCAAAGAATGCCAACAGGGCATCCCTCGCACTCCCAGAACCCTAGGCGGTCCTAACATCCCCACCGTTCACCCCGGGGGTCACTCCACCCGACCACCTGCAGCCTTCTGCTCCCAATACGGAAGCCCCTGCCCAGGCCGACTCTTCTTGCACCCGCGCGATTCTCCTCGCGCCTTGGTTGTCCCAGTTCATAGCCAACGTCGACTGAAACCCAGTCTCTCGTCCACCCTGCACCACTCGATTGCGGGACTATTAACCTGTTCTTAACCTGCTGGGTCGAGGGTGGCGGGAAGAGAGTGCCTGGGCGGGGTCCGGCATGGGGTGATACAGGCTGCGCAGGGCTGGTCCTGGGGAACCGGGGTCGAGG
>SJYT01030220.1:0-88114 GCA_006410635.1 Cephalophus harveyi
TCTTTGGGGACTTACAGTGCAGGTAAAAAATTTACATACAGGTATTATTAAAAATATCCTTAAATATTAGGTACAAATTTTCAATTCAGACTACATTACCCTCATTAATGCAATCACATAGAGAAATGTTTATCAATATTAAATCGGTGCTATTATTAAGACACAACTCTTTTTTTTAAACTTGATGACCTGTAGTAGATTCCCTTGATGTGTGCGTGCTAAGTCACTACAGTCATGTCGGACTCTTTGTGACCCTATGGACTGTAACCCATCAGGCTCCTCTGTCCATGAGATTCTCCAGGGAAGAATACTGGAGTGGGTCCCTCCTCCAAGGAATGTTCCTGACCCAGGGTACCTGAATCTCTTACATCTCCTGTATTGGCAAGCAGGTTCTTTACCACTAGCACCACCTGGGAAGCCCCATTCATAAAGAATTACAGTAAATCTTAGTGACTGTTTTAAAGGGACAATATTTGGTTTTAGATGAAACAATACCTATAATTTATTCAATTTCACAAAAGTATATGCTTCATCCCCACATTCTAGAAATTAAACTTTCAGAGATCATTGTTAATAGTCTTTTGTTGGTAAGTTTATTTCCCTCCAAAACAAATGTATAAACTCTAGTGTTAAAAAAATTATTTCTTTTTTTTTTTTTGTACTTCAAAAACAAAGAATTGTACTTTTGAAACAAAATGAAAAGCTCCCATAAAAAAAGAACAGTTATTTTTATAACTAATATCCAAATCATTTATTTAACTTTCTGTATAATATAACCTGGTGTTTATCAACCAGAGGAAAGTTTAACTCCCAGAGGACAATATTAAATATTTGGAGACATTCTTGATGTGATAATTGAGGGTCAGGTAGTACTGACATCTAGTGCATAAATGTCAAAAAGATGCTAAACATCCTACAATCACTAACCAATGCCCCATAACCAAGAGTCATCTAGCCCAAAATGTGCTTAGAGCTGAGGTTGAGAAACTCTCCTCTATTAAATGATGTTGGTTAATTATGATCAAAAAGAGGCATCATGCAATAGGGTTTTATCTTTCTTTGTCTTTTTTACAAATTTTCTGAGTTTTAAACCTTGATCAAGTTCTCTGTTTCAAGTAAGAAAATTCTAAATTTGGACCATGGCTTCTTCCGTCTTTAACTATGCTTCTTCATATATGAAAACTTCACAACTCTGTCAGAAAATACGCTTTTGTTTTACTCCTATATATGTTCTAAACATTCTCATCTCTATATTTTTTCTAAATTTTAAAATGTCTAAACAGTAACAATTAGAGAAACATAAAATGGAAGGTGTACCTAAGGATAACAAAGAGAGACCATAAATGAATAAACTCTAGTGTATCTACTTTACCGTTCACATTGGTGTGCTCAGGAACTGGGCTCCATTCATCCTCAGGAGGAGGAGGAGGAAGTGCGAGAGATGGTTCCAGGTCCACAATAGGGATGGTCTCTGTCTGCTCTGTATTTTCTTTTAACACAGAAAATATATCATAACTTTACAACTTTGTAAAACAAATGAGATTAGAATTTGAGACCCATTACTATTTCCAAAGATCCCTAGAAATACAAATATTATAGAAATAAAATCAAAGATACTCAAATCACATTTCCACTCAACAGCCCATCCAGCTTTCCTAAAAGTATTTAAGCTGGTTGATTACACTTTGGACCAAGTCAAGAAATAAGATAATTATTTTTTAAAATATGTTTAAAAGCACTCTTTCAGGTAATCTGGGAAATGTTAAAAATATAATGCTCCTAGAATAATCATAACTAGCATTAGATCAAATAAAAACAACCAAAATTGTACTTTCATTAAAATGGCATAGGTCATTTAGATTTAAAAAGAAAAAATACCTGGAGATTGTTCATAGTCTGAAGTATCTGACATTCTAGAGCCTTTTGGATTGTTTATTTATCCCAAGTGTGAAGAAGAGCTTACAAAGATGTTGGCAGATGAATGAAGAGTTATCTTTTCCACTTTCTTCCTAGAGTTGATGAGAAGACCACACATAGCCTCAGGTGGGGCAGCTACTTACATTTCATGCAACTGTATGAAACTAACTAAATTTGGCAAAAAAAAAAAAAAAAAAACCCCACAGAGGAAATGTGAATCTATAACTGGATATTTTCTAATAGGTATACAGAAATAAAGTCACCCCTACTTAACTAAACTATATACAACAAGCTTTTAAGTATCATCTGGTTTGTTTAGGTAATAGTCCATCACTCCAGAAATTAATTAGGAAAAGCCACTATCATAAATAATATAACTGAGCATTCTAGAGTGAAATGTTTCATGAAACTTGAGTACGAGGTAAGTTCAGTTCAGTTCAGTCGCTCAGTCGTGTCCGACTCTGTGACTCCATGAGTCGCAAAATGCCAAGCCTCCCTGTCCATCACCAACACCCGGAGTTCACTCAGACTTGCATCCATCGAGTCAGTGATGCCATCCAGCCATCTCATCCTCAGTCGTCCCCTTCTTCTCCTGCCCCCAATCCCTCTCAGCATCAGAGTCTTTTCCAATGAGTCAACTCTTCTCATGAGGTGGCCAAAGTACTGGAGTTTCAGCTTTAGCATCATTCCTTCCAAAGAAATCCCAGGGCTGATCTCCTTCAGAATGGACTGGTTGGATCCCCTTGCAGTCCAAGGGACTCTCACAAGTCTTCTCCAACACCACAATTCAAAAGCATCAATTCTTTGGTGCTCAGCCTTCTTCACAGTCCAACTCTCACATCCATACATGACTACTGGAAAAACCATAGCCTTGACTAGACGGACCTTAGTTGGCAAAGTAATGTCTCTGCTTTTGAATATGCATTGTAGGTTGGTCATAACTTTTCTTCCAAGGAGTAAGTGTCTTTTAATTTCATGACTGCAATCACCATCTGCAGTGATTTTGGATCCCCCCAAAATAAAGTCTGACACTGTTTCCACNTCTTGGCAAAACTCTATTAGTCTTTGCCCTGCTTCATTCCGTATTCCAAGGCCAAATTTGCTTGTTACTCCAGGTGTTTCTTGACTTCCTACTTTTGCATTCCAGTCCCCTATAATAAAAAGGACATCCTTTTTGGATGTTAGTTCTAAAAGGTCTTGTAGGTCTTCATAGAACCATTCAACTTCAGCTTCTTCAGCATTACTGGTTGGGGCATAGACTTGGATTACTGTGATATTGTATAGTGGCTGCCCGGGCGCAGGAGGGCCTAGAGGAGCCATCCCATGCTGAAGGTCAGGAAGGGCGGCAGGAGGAGATACCCCTCATCCAAGGTAAGGAGCAGCGGCTGTGCTTTGCTGGAGCAGCCGTGAAGAGATACCCCACGCCCAAGGTAGGAGAAACCCAAGTAAAATGGTAGGTGTTGCAAGAGGGCATCAGAGGGCAGACACACTGAAACCATACTCACAGAAAACTAGTCAAGCTAATCACACTAGGACCACAGCCTTGTCTAACTGAATAAAACTAAGCCATGCCCACGGGGCAACCCAAGACGGGTGGGTCATGGTGGAGAGGTCTGACAGAATGTGGTCCACTGGAGAAGGGAATGGCAAACCACTTCAGTATTCTTGCCTTGAGAACCCCATGAACAGGATGAAAAGGCAAAATGATAGGATACTGAAAGAGGAACTCCCCTGTTTGGTAGGTGCCCAGTATGCTACTGGAGATCAGTGGACAAATAACTCCAGAAAGAATGAAGGGATAGAGCCAAAGCAAAAGCAATACCCAGCTGTGGATGTGACTGGTGATAGAAGCAAGGTCTGATGCTGTAAAGAGCAATATTGCATAGAAACCTGGAATGTCAGGTCTATGAATCAAGGCAAATTGGAAGTGGTCAAACAGGAGATGGCAAGAGTGAATGTCAACATTCTAGGAATCAGCAAGCTAAAATGGACTGGAATGGGTGAATTTAACTCAGATGACCATTATATCTACTACCGCGGGCAAGAATCCCTCAGAAGAAATGGAGTAGCCATCATGGTCAACAGAAGACTCTGAAATGCAATACTTGGATGTGATCTCAAAAATGACAGAATGATCTCTGTATGAAGTAAGGGAAGATACAAATATAAGGAAACTAATTAGAAAAAGGAATAACACTGGAAATGACATCTGTTCATCAAAGGTAAATTTAAATGACTGCCTATATAAAATGGCACTTGAAGATGGAAATCACAAAATAAAATCTGTATGTTCAAATAGTGACAGACTGGCTTAAAGTTTTTTGATACTACCCCCACCCAACCTTGTTTCAACGGGAAAGCAAATTCTATTAATATAAATATGGTTGGGTTAGCCACCGAAATCAACCTTTTACTCTTCACTGCTCAACTGAAAAAAAATTCAATATTTGCAGTGGGAATAAATAGATACTGTACACAAACAAAAATAGACATAAGATTTTTCTCATTGGGTTTATAACCTCACAGAAACTAACGTATGTTCAAGTCTGGTTGAAACCACACACGATACCTCAAATACAGGCAGTGGTCATAAGTTTCCCATCCTCCTATATCCAGTTCAGATCAAATGGTTTTACAAGTAATCCTAAAATAGATCTTTTAATGTTTGAAATGCAAGATTGGTTGACTAAAAAGATTATTATAAACTTACTTTTCAAAGATCTCAGTAAAGCCAGGGATGGAGAAAGCAGAGACTTCATAAAAAATATTCTACACTGACTTTCTGCCTATATTGTAATTCAATTTTATCTTGTTTACTTTCTAACTCTATATTTAAAAATTTGATTGTGTTGCTTTGGGTCAGGATTCAGTTAAGTCAGAAAAAAGCAAAAGTATTCATCGTTAATGTGTGAATGTCACTTATAAGCCAATATTTAAATATTATATGGACACAGTATCCTGTTCTTGGGTAGTTCTATTATATTAGCATGAAATAAATTTTACTGTACTATAGCCCTGTGATATGATTAACCACCTCTCCACTTGGGTGGTTATATATCCAGGTGTTTCAAAAAGAGAACACTTTAAAGAATAGTTAGAAGGAAGGTTCTAATATGTTTTGTTATGTTTAGGAGCAAAAATCAAGTAGCAATGTAGTGGGCATTTATAATAGCATATAAAAAAGGGAAAAAGGAAGGAAAATGAGGGGAACAACATAAAAAGAAGAATAAAAAACAAGAAGAAACAATATATGCAAATATATTTAATTCATGTGAATATAGAAAATTATTGACACTGGTGATCACAGGCAAATGGACTGTGGATAAGAGAAAAAAATAGCCCATATTTATTTATTAGGCCTCATATTATATTGCATATTTATTTATCATATGTTAAAAGAAATTCTAATAGATATAGGGAAATAAAAACAAAGAGTGATTTGGCATTAAAAATTTCATGTTGTGAACAAATTTTCTTAAAGAACACTCATGAAAGTATTATATTTGAGAACCAGAAATACTCAAAAATATATGTCCATAAACTAGGGATTGGTTAATTCCTTATTAATATAATGAAATACTATACACCCAATATAATCACCTTATTGAAATCTTCTTTATGACACAGGCATATGTTAATGTAGGAAAATTTACTGAATTAAAAAGACTATATCTAACTAAAAAAGTTTCTGCATATCAGGGCAAATGAAAATACCAACAAAATGAAAAGAAAAACCTCAAAATAGTAGAAAACACTTGCAAACCATATATCTTATGAAAGTTAATATCCAAAATAGATTTCCCAGGTTGCACAGTGATAAAGAGCCCGCCTGCTGATGTAGGAGACACAAGACACTTCGGTTTGATCCTTGGGTCAGAAAGAATCCTCTGGATTAGAAAATGGCAACTCACTCCAGTATTCCTGCCTGGAAAATCTCACGGACAGAGAAACCTGGTGGGCTACAGTCTGTGGAATCACAGAGAGTCAGATACAACTGAGTGACTGAACAATCACATACACAATACCCAAAATGCATAAGGGACTCATACAACTCAATACAAAAAGAAAATCCGATTTTTTTAAATGGTCGGAAAAACTGAACAGACATTTTTCCAAAGACACGCAGATGACCAACATGGGAAGGTACTCAGCATCACTAATAATCAGGGAAATTTAAATCAAAACCACAATGAGATAATATCTCACCACTGTTGGAATGAGTAACATCTAAAAGAAAAGAGAGAAGAGATATTAGTGAAGAAAGGAGAAAAGGAAAACCTTTTGCATTGTTGATGGGAATAAAAATGGATGTGGCACTATGGAAAACAGTATGGAGACTTCTCAAAATATTAAAAATAGAACTGCCATATGATCCAGAAATTCCACTTCTGGATATATAACCAAAGGAAATGAAAATGGGAATATGAAAAGATATCTTTACTATTATGTTCATTGTAGCATTATTTATTAACATTAATGGCCAAGATATGGAAAACAGTACAAGTGATATATATTATACATATATGTAATGAAATATTGTATAACAAATATTTATAACTGTATAAGATCCCTTGGAGAAGAGATAGGCTACACACTTCAGTAATCTTCAGCTTCCCTGGTGGCTCAGATGGTAAAGAATCTGCGTGTGAAATTGAACTGGGGGCTAATTTCTAAAGAGAAAAGTTGCTTTCAAGAAAAAAAGGCATATGGGAAAGAACAAAAAGCAAATTCATATATTTCACAACATACACTATTAGAAGTACTTTACATACTGATTGCAGCCAAAGGACAGTTGTTCTTTAGGTTTAATTTAATGCCATTATTAAGAAAAAATGAGGTATAATTTTCCATTGTTAGTCCAGGAAATAAGCTAGAAAACAGTGAAATTCTCCCATATATACACACAGTGTTTTGTTTCAAAGGCATCAATATACAAGGATAGTTTATCTGAAATCATGAAAAGGATTACCAATAAATATCTATCAGAGTAATGGTACTTTTCCTCCTGAATATACAGAACAATGGAGAAGGGAATGGTAACCTACTTCAAATTCTTGCCTGGAGAATCCCAAGGACAGAGGAGCCTAGTGGACTACAGTCCAAGGGGTCACAAGAGTCGGACGTGTCTGAGTGACTAACACACACATGCACATAGAGTACAACTTTTTTTTCTAATGTTTTGTTGCTACTATTATTCTAACTTTTTAAAGAAATTGCTGAGGAAGTTTTAGAGTTTATTTGAAAACTGTACCACACAATCCTACAGTTTTCACCACTTAGCAAAAAAGACAGTGGGGAGATAGCTTCAAAATTGCTCTCTTAGATATTCATATAGTTAAGATGGTTATTTATTAACACCCTCTGATGATCAACCAGTGTGTCTTAGATTGTCACCTACCACTTGATTGTACCATGAAAAATGGATTCTGCTTTATAAACTGATCAATTGTCATGCAAATATTGGCAGGGGCACATAAGATAAATGGAGAAGGCAATCTCACCACACTCCAGTACTCTTGCCTGGAAAATCCCATGGACGGAGGAGCCTGGTGGGCTGCAGTCCATGGGGCCGCGAAGAGTCGGACACGACTGAGCGACTTCACTTTCACTTTTCACTTTCATGCATTGGAGACCAAAATGGCAACCCACTCCAGTGTTCTTGCCTGGAGAATCCCAGGGACGGGGGAGCATAAGTGTGCTATGTCTTTGAACCTGAAACACCTACCTAAAGAACTGATGCTTTCAAACTGGGGTGCTGGAGAAGACTCTGGAGAGTTCCTTGGACTGCAAGGAGATCAAATAAGTCAATCCTAAAGGAAATCAACCCTGAATGTTCACTGGAAGGACTGATACTGAAGCTGAAGTGCCAATACTTTGGCCACTTGATGAGAAAAGCTGACCCACTGGAAAAGACGCTGATACTAGACAAGATTGAGGGCAGAAGAAGAGGGTGACAGAGGATGAGATGGTTGGATGACATCGCCAACTCAATAGACATGAGTTTGAGCAAGCTCCAGGAGATAGTGAAGGACAGAGAAGCCTGGTGTGCTACAGTCCATGGGGTCTCAAACAGTCAGACATGACTTAGCTACTGAACAACAACAACTGTTCATTGTATGCCTGCTGTGTGCCTGGTACTATTTTCTGGTCCCTGAATTCCTCTTCTTGGTGATTTAGCTAGTTTTTCACCACTATCTTTGTTTTAACCAATAAAAAAATAACAATAATAACTGAAACGTCATTAATACACAGCTAACATTTATTATTTAACTCTATTAAATGTCAGGCAATAACTGTTTTATAGGTATCAATTATTTAATTCATATGCCAACACAATGAAATAAGCACAATTATTTATCTCCATTTTATAGATTGGGAAACTGAGCTCCAGAATGGTAAATACCAAATGACTTGTTTGCACGTCTCATGGCATACAAAGGTACACCAGCAATGCAGACACAGTCTGACACTGGAAACCACACATCCCTAGTCTTAACGCTGAATTTAATCTTCGATTTGAGCTTCAGGGAGTTGAAAGAGTCTGTGTTCACACATTCAGGAGGCAGAAGAGTTAAGCTTCTAATTCCAGTTAAAGCCTCAATTTTCAAAGGAAACTAGCTCTACAGATTTCAAGAGGAATCAAAACCTCCTTGTGCTAGCCTTCACTTTGTAACTAACTAGCTGTAATTCCAGGAAAGCAGTTTTAACTTTCTGCCCTTTTAGTTGTCAGCAGCACACTGATGCTGGGGTTCCCAAGTGGTAAAGAATCTGCCTGCCAATGCTGGAGACAGAAGACCCGGGTTTGATCCCTGGGTTGGAAAGATCCTCTAGAGGAGGAAATGGCAAGTCACTCCAGTATTCTTGCCTGGGTAACCCCATGGACAGAGAACCTGGGGGACTACGGCCCATGGGGTCGCAGAGAGTTGGACATGAGTGAGTGACAGAGCACACACACAACACATCACTGCTACCTTAGTTAACAGGTCCCAATTTTTGTGTCCCAACACACTGGATCATGGTGACTAGCTGTGAGTTGAGTTACAAGTATTTCTTACCCAAAATGGCTAACATATAAAAATCACAAATTCAAAGTCGTTCCTATCACCCTCTTACTGGTAATCCACAGAGGTTCCTTTAGCAGGAGCAAAGGAGAAGGAGAGTTGCCAGGCTTGGACAGATGAGCAGACATGATGCGGGGAAAGTAATTCATGGTCTCAAGCCTAGGGCATATTCCCACCTAGGCATCTGCTCCAGTTTGCTGCCCTCCAGCATCACATGGCTCCAGGACTGAACGATCATACAAATGACTGTTGTTGAACAATCCCAGGGAGATCTATACGGCTCTAGCCATAAAATGAATAAATTTGGTTTTGTGTTTCTCTCCCTCTGCAAGTTGGTTGTACCCCCACCTCCCTTCCTGGAAATCAGGAACAGAATATTATCCATCTTCTAATCCCAGCCACTTTCACATACTTTCCATCCATGTGGCTGACTGAAGGGAAATTTAGAAAAAATGAAGGGCAGTGGGGAAAATGAAGAGATGTGCTGTTAAGGAGTATCACGGCAGTGGAAGGGGCAGCTACACACAACGTCCCAGTGAGGGGAGCTACAGCCAATGGATCAAAGTCCTAAAGACACACACTGTGGATGAGAACACTCCTCCTCTACTCTTGATGTGTTTTCAATGTGGAGGGACATCCACTAGCTTCATACTTCCAGCTCCTCTCCATCCACTTATTGAGCAAATGGTGAGTTCTGGATAAGAAATTAGGTTCTTCCTTGGATTCTCCCTCTCTCAGTAGCAAGTCCACTCTCAGCCCTGGGGAAGCCTGGTAGATGAGAAGGTCTTCAAGGGGGGCCTGCATTTATCTAGCATGGCTGTATCTGATTAAGTAAGCAGTTGATTCTGGAGTTCAAGATCTGGGAACCTCCTTGATCAAATAATATAAACCAAGTGATCTCACATCTTCATTTTAATTCTGTCTTATTATTTTGTCTTATTTTCCAATTAGCACAGCACTCAGCTGGGGAGAATAAGATATTGTGTAGCAGTTTCTCTTCACACCTAGCAGCTCTGATCTCCTGTGATGACACTAATTCTTCCCTGTGTCATATTACCGGGGTGCTCAGGAACACAGGGCACAAACAGAAGAGTCGGTCAGTGTAGGCTGGAGGGTTAGAATAGATTAGTGGATTTCAAGCGCTATTTTGAGAAGTCATTGGTTCACCACAGCAGCAGCCAAGGGGCAGGGTGGGTGAGGCCCCCACTTCATCAGAGCTTTCTGTTCACAGCAGTTTTATGTTGGACTCTGTCTAGGCATTCATTTGAAAAAGAAGTCCTTAGTTAAAAAAAATAAATAAAATTTGAAAATCACCGCACAAAGCTAATGCCCCTGAGTGCTCAACTGTTCTATTGTGGTCCAGAGGACAAGCCTAAATTGTGTGGCTGAAAATCAGACCTCAACAGCCTTTGTTGTTTATTGTTTAATTTCCTGATTCTCAATTATTGTTTTCTTTCTTCTTTACTCACACTGCCTGTCTTAAACAGCAGTTTTTAAAAGACTTTAAAAAGTTTTTAAAGGGAAAGAAATGACCCCAGGTCATTTCTGTAATTCCAAGTTCAATGAATTTTTATGGAACTCTGTTGCTTTACCCCACAAAAATTAAGAAAACACTGAGAGGTTACAATCCTGCTTTTGCTGCTCACCAACTTCAGGACCTCGGACAGTAGCTGACTGGCCTCATTGGACAAGAGTGGGGATAAAGGAAAAATGCTCTTTGTCTTCTTTCCTAAAGCACAACAAACACCAGCCCATTAGTCTTCTAATCATTATTGGTAAGAACTCCATATGAATTCTCCCACAGATGCACTTAAGGGATGGTATTTTCTTTAATTTTTTTTTCAATCTCCATATCACCAAGAGATTGTGACTTATTTAAAAGTTTAAAAAGTAATAACTCATTGGTTATTAGATAAAATGACATATTGGCTCTGAATAATTCATAACTATCTTCAAAGTTTCCTTAACGCCTATTAAGTAATTTGGGCAAATGCATATACTGCTGTTTTGGATCCACTTGACTTCAGAGAACTGTGTCCTTATATTAGAAGTACTATGACTGGAAGTCCCATTGGGTGTCTTCAGCACATCAATAGGGTCAGTTCAATCTGGGTGATCATCATGATCCTAATCACTCTATGTTCGGTGCTCCCTGTGTGCCTATCATTGTGCTAAGCACTTGAGCTCCAGACATTAGCACACACTGCCCTCCTCCTCCTGGAAGAAAATAGTCTCAAGTTGGAGGAACCAGGGACATGAATGCAAAATTGTCGTGCAACATGGCAAGCATACTAGACAAAACCTTGGGATGCTATGAGTGTGTGGAAAGGAGCAGCTAGGGAAAGCTTCTTGGAAGAAGCGGTGCTACAGTTGAATCTCAAAAGGCTAGGTGGGTAGACTACGGATGAGGGAGGGCACCAGAACAGTCATAAACAAAGGCAGTGAGGGAACAAATTAATAAAGTGCAGGGAAATATAATCAGTACTTTGCTGCTAAGGTAAATGAGTCAGGAGAAACAAGCAGGAGATGATTCAGGACAGACAGCCTGGAGTCTGATCACAGAGGGTCAGACATATCATGTTGTGTGTGCATGCTAAGTTGCTTCAGTCATGTCCAACTCTTTGTGATGCTATGGACTGTAGCCCCACCTCAGGGCTCCTCTGTCCACAGGATTCTCCAGGCAAGAATTGGAGTGGGTTGCCATGCCCTCCTCCAAGGGATCAAAAAACAGTTCCCTGGCACAAAGAGACATGTAAGAAATGGACAATACATGGCTGGTATGCCCATCAGTGGGGGATGGGGAGACACGTTTAGCCCTCTTCTATGACTGGCTTCTCATTAGTCATTGCATCTGGCCCTCCAAACATTCAGGGAAGTTGAAATCATGATGTAAATATGCAAAAATGGAACAGTCCCAGAGATGTTAAGTAAATAGCCTGAGGTTCCATAATTACTAAAAGACAAGTCTAGGATTCCAAAGCAGCACAACCTTGCTCTGTTCTTCCACTGGGTCCTATTCTAAATTCACCAGAAACAATATCTTCTCAACTGAGGATAAGACAGCAAGAACGGGGACAATAAAAATGGCAGAAGTAAGGTGAAATGGCCATCAGATACACTGGGTTAACTATGTAGCGTATTAAGGGTCAAGCAATTAATACTTCCATCCCAAGGGACTAGTTTACAGATCAGAAACCCAGACATATCTGCAGAATAAGTAAGCAGTCAGTCTCAGCGCCTTGGGATATGGTGACCATGGTAAATGTTTTTACTTAGAATGCTGGAGGGGTTCACTACAGTCTCTTAAAGATGTAAAAGTCTATGCCTTTGTGACTGTAATTATCAAAGGTATTAAATTCCTTTAGCTGGCACAGGAATTAAGTCAGCATAGAGTCAGCATCAATAATTACTCTTCTATTTTAGAGTCCTGAAGTCTCCTGTGTGAATTGGGTCCTTATCTTTCTCCCTAGTACTTCAGGTGGACTTTCTATTATACACAGCTCATTCAATGGGGAACCAGGAAAGAAGACCAGAATAGGGTGACACGGAAAAAAAGAATCTATGTTCTGATAGCGAACATAAAAACACCACCCATGTGGCTCCTTATAAACCTTATCTGAGATACACAGCATTCAGAGTCATTTCTAAGTGAGGTGGGGGACGACTGGCTCAATGTCACATGGAAGGGACAGGTCATGGCTATGGCTGGAATGACATGTAACTATTCACAGAGCCCACTTTTCTAACCACCACCAATTCCAGCCTCTCTGGAGCAGACACTGGTTCTCTCTTTTTTACCTCTGCAGAAAACAGATCATGCTGTTCTCAGAGATTATTAAGGCAAACGGGAGGCCACTGAACCAATACTGTCATTTTAGAATGTTTACTTCTGTAAGAAACCGGCTCAGAATACTTCTGGCTTTTATTGGAATGATTATAGCTATTGCAGAAACCAAAATAAGAGTGTTTGCATAAGAAGTCATAGTATAACTAGAGCTTTTAAATCAATCCTATAAAGGATGTGTCATTATTATCCTCATTTTATAGATAAAGAGACAAAGTGTCAGGTATTGAAGAAGAGCTTCCTATAAAATACTATCAACATTTATAGACCAATAATAATCTTAACACATGTTCAGTAAAATCTGGATTGTGTCCACAGCCACGTTGCATTCAAATATTGCTGTGCAGTTTATGTAGCTGCATTTTCCTTAGCTGAACTGTTAAATGTAAGGCCACTAACGTGACAGCATTAATATTGCAACACTTCTTAACTGAGGCTAGGGCAGTTGACTTATTTTTATGCTGGTCTATACTCATCGTTGTTTCGTTGCTAACTCTGTGACCCCACAGACTGCAGCACACCAGGCCTCCTTGTCTCTTACTATCTCCCGGAACTTGCCCAATTTCATGTCCACTGAGGTGGTAATTCTATCCCACCATCTGTACTTATTGACTGCATATTATTTGCTATTACTCTGTTGAATACGGTGAGCACCTTCTGTATGACATATAGCCCAGTCTGCATGTGTGATTAATACCTCACCTACAAAACAAGAATAGTAAGAACAATTACCACCAAGAAATATAGTGAGGAACAACTGAGACAGGCAATGGAAGCTGAGTACTTAGAAGAACATCTGGCCAAGAATGAACATCTCACAAATAACAAGGACTTGTATTACGGCAATACAGGAAAGGTGCACGTATGCCACTTCGTAGATGTGGGAGGACAGATGACAGAGTTCCAGCTCACACAGAGAGGACAGGCCAGAGAGCCCAGAAGCCAGCATGATGCTGGTGGCCACTGTGCTGGTAACCACACTATACAGACACTGTCTCCCTTTTCTCTGTGCCAAAGAGATCAAGGCATAGAAATGGGAGGTGAACCAGAATCCCACATCCCTGCTCTCTTCCAAATACAGGTGATTTTTTTTTAATTTTTAATTTTAAAGTTTATTACAGACTTCGTTTGAGGGGATGAGTAATACTGGTTTTGTTTTTAATTAGTTTCTGTGTTTTGGCTACATCGTGTGGCATGCAGGATCCTAGCCTCCTGAGAGGGATTGAACCCATCCTCCTGGCACTGAAATTGTGGAGTCTTAACCATCGCACTACCAAGGAAGTCCCTAAATATGGGTGATTTTGATTTTCAGAACTATAGACAGAGCCTTCAAATGATATGAATAGGCCACTTGAAAACTGTGTGTACTAACGAGGATTCTGCGGACAGCAGATTCTTTAATTAAGGTAACTGGAGTCACTACACATCATTACAATGCAGAATATCCTGAAATATCCAACATTTGAAAATGCTGAATCTCTCCATTAAAACATTTATAGCTTTGACACTTTCATTTTCTAGTATTTTACTTCCATTTGTTCTTCATTAAGAGCAGTTCCCCAAACTGTGTGTAACGTTCAGCAATTTTGCCAGCAGTTGGCAAACTGGATGCTTAATATTTAATCTAATTGAGAGCAACATTACACAACTCAAACAAGCAATTTAGTTGTCAGATCATCATAAAAACCCCAAACACCTTTCTGATGAATGTCTTTATTTTTAAAGTCTGGTTTGAAGGAAGGCTCTGACTTAACTAAATAACTATCCATCAATGCAATTGGATACATTTTAAAGCTCTTTAAAAATTCCCAAACAGTTGCTAAGTGTGACATTTTAAAAACACAAGAGACCACGTGTTGAGTGAAATGACCATGCCCTCCACTGTCAGGGTCAATCTGAATTGACATGTTGGCGTAGCAGATTTTAACCTCATCAGGGCTCCACACTACATGTTAAATCACTGAATCTATCTGTTAAAAAAAAATTGGAATGAGATGCCATCCATAATACAAGATTGATGACAGATTTTAGTTATGTAATAGATCAAGAGCCTGGTAGATATTAAGTATACCAGATGGCCACTCCATAAATAGTAGGTACAATGAATAAATAATAATGATGACTGTTATCACTATCACAGCTAATTCTATTATTTTTATTAATAATATTTTAGTGTTAATATAATATCATCTCATTTCTCCTCATAATCAGATCACACTCAAGGGTTACAGGAAGCAGGCAGTGGAAGCAATGGGAGAGGTCAGTTCCACTTTGGGCATTATTTCTGATTTCATATAACTCTTTTTTTGTTTCACTTGATGCCTTTGATTCTTAAAGACTTGACTCCCTGCTCTGGCATGAATATCTTTTGGGAATCGGATTTTAGCTTGTTCAGGATCAAATACTGAGGAGGTTTATCTCCCTTGAAAATTGCTGTTTGTGGATTTAAGCAAAAGAAGGGTAGAGCAAGAGGAGAAAGGAAATAGAGTGCAAAGGAGGGAAAGTTTGCTGAGCTTGATGAGCAGCAGAGAGAAAGCCACCAGCTCCACTGGGCTGGAGCCCATGCAGAGGTTGGCACCAAGTAGGCACCATACAGAACAGGAGGGCTTGATGGGTATGAATCCCTCATCAGCCCTGGAGACCAGTGGCTGGACGCCTGGCTTTCAAGCTCACTCACAGTAACTTGACAAGTGGGCCCCCTGGGTTTGTATGAAAGCCACTCTAATCCAGAGACCAAAGCCTGGGCCCTCTGCCCATGGTTTCCCCTTGCTCTGACTTCAGTTGTCCAGACACCAGCCTGTTCTGACCCTGAATCCAGTCTCCCATCCCCACCTGCTAACATCTATATACCTTCACCTCACCAAACCCAAGTCACAGATGCCCTAGGGCTGGCCACTTGCTGCTTCTCAACAGAAAGAAAGAAAGTGAAGTCGCTCAGTCATGTCCGACTCTTTGTGGCCCACAGGACTGTAGTTTACCAGGCTCCTCCATCCATGGGATTTTCCAGGCAAGGGTACTGGAGTGGGTTGACATTTGATCCTAGTAAATGAGAGCTGTTCTATTTTTCCAAATACTCCACCATTTCCCTTATGCAAATGTTACTTTTAGTAATACTTCTACACCCAGACAAGAGAAACTTTCAAGAAGAGTTTTGGGTGGTCTTAACCCTAATTATGCTTGATATTATTACAAAGAGCCATTATCTTAGAATGAAGAAGAATACATCTGGTCTTTGTTGCTAAATCATGTCCAACTCATTGCAACCTCAGGGACTGTAGCCTGCCAAAGGCCCTCTGTCCACGGAGTTTTCCAGGCACGAATACTGGAGTGGGTTGCCATTTCCTTCTCCAGGGGATCTTCCTGACCCAGGGGTCAAACCCAGGTCTCCTGCATTTCAGGAGGTCTATTTACCAACTGGGCCACCAGGGAAACCCAAAGTAGAATATACATACATAAAATATTCAGCATGGTGCCCAAATCAATCATGTATATAGCTTCTTCAAGAATCATTTATTGGGCATTGTTTCTGGGCTAAGCACTAAGCAGAATGTTGTTAGAAAATTTAAAAAGATTATTGGTACATAATTTCTGGATTGAAGTCCCTTGTAGTCAAGTGTGCAAGGCAGCACACAGATGAATGATTTTGGCGCAGCTTGACAAATGCTGTGATAAATTTATATATAAATGCTACAGCAACACACACACACACACATACACCCACACCCACACACACACACACACAGGGTATCTGTATCATTCTTGGGCAAGTCAAGAAAAAAAGCCGTGTAAGAAGTGACCCTATATTTTAAAAGACATAGTCATTTTTTTTTTTTTTAAGGAGGATGAAAATTCCAGGGATGTATGTGAAAGCTCAAGTAAAGGAAAACATTTGGCAGAAGTGAAAAAGATTTCAGCACAGTGCACATGTGGGGAGAAAGCTGAAGATGAGTGTAGATTTAAAGACGTAAAATAAGCGAATATGACATCTTCTCTTGTTTGCCATGATGACACACTTACGGTTCATCATCTCAAATCAGCCTGGGTGAGGAAAGTAGAGGGAAGAGGATCAGAAGATGAGTGACAAGTGGGGAAGCTGTGCATTTTCCAGGTAAAAGGGCATCTGCTGGGGCCGTAGAAGAGGGATAAGGGAGTGAGGAGTACAAACTAAGACTCCTGGAGTTTGAAAGAATCAGTCACTGATGAGGATGGAAGGGAGAAGGAATCACAGGTGATTTTGAGGTTTCCTGTGACTCACTCAGATAAGCAACAGAGAAAATGTGTTTGGGTCTCTGGAAGATGACCCCAACTGAACAGATGTAATGGCTAAGAGCAAATCTCTAGAGTCTACCAGCGTGGGCTGAAATTCCAGCACCGTCACTCAGTCTACCTGGACTTGAGCCAGTTGCTTATCTCTGTATGCTTCAGTTGCTGTGTCTGTAAAACGAGAAAAACAACAGGCAGCTTCTTCATAGGGTGCAAGCAAAGAGCACATCAAAGAGTATATGCAAAGGCTTAAGACAGTGCCTGGAAAAGATATTTTAGTTAATATTATTAGTATATTTTAGCTAATATTATTCTATTAATTCACAGAAAGTACAGAGTCTGATCTGAATCTTAGTCACGGAGCAAAACTCCTTACAACTCTGGATTGAATTCCCTGCCATGATCACCAAGACAACTTGCGCGGCAGACAGAACACTGAATGCAGTCTTAAATTCAACATCTGAAGTTTACCAGATGGACAGTCCTAGCAAATCACTTTCCCTCTCAGGGCTTCAGGGTCCCTGTCAATGAAAGGGGCTCAGGAATCAAAGGGCTGTTAAGTAAAACAGGATGAAAGGGCTTTGGGACAGAGAGCACACTATGGTACTCAAGGATCACGGTGCCGAGGCTCAAAGCATCAATGATAAGTCTCAAGAAGTGTAGCTAAGGCACTGTGGGAAGTTCTCAGGGGCTCTCCACCCTCCAACCCTGCCTCCCTCTCATGAATGTATCAGAGCCTACAAGCAAGGCTGAGCCAAGGTTGGAGTGCTCCCTCAAGCCTCCAGCTGATATCCTGGCAGCCACAAGCAGGCATCATTTTCACTGAAAGTTCTCTTGGGAAAGACAACGAGATCAATATGGAACAGGACTCTCTGTGCTATCCAGAGGCAGCAGCCAATGAGGCAGAGAGGATGGCAGAAGTCAGCGAGGAATGAGATTCAGTTCCAACAGTTATTAGTGGAGCAGACTGTTAAAGTGAGAGGTATGGTCTCGCTCCCCGATCTTGGCCAACCCAATACCATTCACTCAACAGTGGCCATGTGCCCATCATTTTAAATACATTAACCTGGAGAACAATCCACGGGGGCCAGCATTATGCTCAGAACCACAATTTAGTTTAGTGCAAAACACAAAGAAAAGCAATCACTTCAAAACTGCATACAGGTGGTTTAGAATTATGTTTCAAATAAGTGCCCTTAGGAAAAACGTTTGGCCTCTCAGATCCTTAGTATCTTCATCTATAGAATGGGATTTATAATGTGAAATGTTCATGGATCTTACAAGTCTCAGAAGAGAACCTGTTTGCAAAAATTGAACATTCTGTACACCATACAGCGCTTGCTCAATAAAAATCCCTCTCCAGTTTTACTGGATTTCTTGCTGCCTATAGTGTACTAGAGCTGTTGAGTCTACACTCCAGAAATCCTGTTCAATGACGTGCTTCCCCCAGAAAAACACATACACACACACACAAATAAAATGTTTCTCATAAGACTAAGCAACATCGCCAAGAAATATCTTACCAAACACTGGCAACATGCCCTTCAAAAAAATTAAACGGAACCAAACTAGAAAATAAAACCATTTATAAAATCCCAGTGACAAACATAAGTTAAAATGAGTTGAACACATTGCAGGTGATGATAAATATCATTTGCTTACTTACCAAGCTCACTCAGTGTGCCTTATATGAGCAGATGCCATTAATAACCACACAGCTGAACACTGATGATTTGGTCTCCATGGGAACAGAAGGTAATATCACACCACTGTTCTTTGATGGATCTTTTATTATTTCAATATTTGAAAAGTGATTTTTCAAGATGATAGAAACTATCAAATACATTCAATTATGCATAACACTGGAGATAGAAAGTATGGAGTTTTGGAATATTCCATTGGTCCTGCTCATTTTTCAGTGAGAAAAAAGGGACACTGGTTAGAACAGGCTGATATGTGGGCAGGGGGGAAACATCACAATATCCAGTTTTCCTGTGATTTCTAGAACTGCTGAGCCTGGAACCTGACCTAGGCAGCTTTCATCGTGGGCTTGAACTGCTGCCTTAAGTCATGTTACAAAAACCCACCAGGTACCCGTGAAGGTTCAGAGCCTGTAAACTCAGGGAACACTCAGCAATCATACGGTAAAAAGCATCAGATCTGGTTAAACATTGGAGATGAAGATTGAGAAAGTACCAAAAAAAGAGTTTAAGGGAATAAATGGGAAAAGCTATATATACCATTCCCAATTATCCAAAAACAAAACCAGAGTTGTCTTTGAAATTTTTTTCTCCTTCACCCAGATCTATTTATTCTCCCTCCAAAATTCCTCTCAGCCTTTACACTCCTCCTCCCACTTCCTGGGGTTACTACCTGGGGGGAGCTTCTTCCCTGGATTATTGCAAGGCCCCCCTGCTTGTTCACCTGATTCACCCTTTCCCTCTAGGAGCCCTCAGGTGGCGGCACACAGGTATGCATGTGCTCATGATAAGTTGTTACTAGGAACTAGCACATGTGTAGCGACTTATGGAAGGCTGATCTTGTACCTGTGCTATGTTACAGGCTTTAATATGTTAACACATTGATTTCTCATTCCAAACCTATAAACTTTCCATATTAATATTATTTATATTTTACAGATGAGTTTAACTCAGGTATAGAGAGAACAGGTGACCTGTCTAAAATTGGTGTGTGTGTGTGTGTGTGTGTGAGTGTGTCTCTCAGTTCTTACGTTGTAAACGTTGGACCTAGGTCTCAGGTCCCAAGTACCGTCTATGACATCTGTGAATTTGTCCATACATAAAACTTTACGATCCCAAAGAGTTTCTACTAGTATATATTGTTCTCAAGAGACCGTGTATCAACTTAGTAGGATTTGTCCTGTATTTGTACTGTGTCTCTCTTGTGTTCTCGTTAGTGAACGAGATGAGTAAAAATTGAGAGTAGTGTTAATATTACATACTAAATTGTTATATTACCCGAAGGGACCATCGAGTCTACTATTTCTTTGACGGACATTACGTCCTCTGGACCCAATTTAGGGACCCAGTCCTTCTAGGGGACCTCTTCCTTTACTGTTGGGTGAGATCATAAGGACGGACCTCTTAAGGTGTCTGTCCCCTCGGACCACTTGACGTCAGGTACCCCAACGTTTCTCAGTCTGTACTGACTCGTTGATTGTGTGAATTGTCAATTACTATATTAATAAATAAATTTTATATATGAGGTGATCACAGGACGAACAGACACTGTCTTCCTCTTGTACACCAATTGACGTCAGAGTGATTTTTACTGGTCTATGTCCTTATACCAATCTACCGGTTCAATGACTAATACAATTTCTTCTTTCCTTGTTCATAATGACAATGAAAGGACTGGTCCCGAGGCTTAGAGTCTTCCAAGTGACTGAATGAGTTCTTGTTTTCGATTATTTCCAGTCTCAGGTTAAATTAATACCTAAAGAATTGAGATTCAGGTCCCGTACGGATTCTCGGTCTTATATTTTACTAAGAAAAGTCATTGAGAACGGTTCAGAAATTGAGGAGTTACTCATCAATACGAGTTTAATGTCAAAAATAAAAGAGTCTACCTCGTTAATACTTATGTCTCTCCAAGCCCCTCGTAAGGAGGATATAAATCCTCCTTCTTTGTAAGATATTTCGACGTCCACTCCCACCTCGTTACCCTACCCGTTCCACACCGTCCCACCGTCCGACGACGGTACTTGTACTCCAAGAATACGTGACACCTGGTCCAGGGATGTACCCGTTAAAGGTTCCGATCCGTGTATCCACAATCTGTGAGAGACGGTGTGACCCAAGAGGAGACTTCGAAACGTGGACACACTGGATTACTGGATTCGGAGTTAAGGAGTACAGGTTTCATGTTCACTACTAAATCGAGTCTCCCAATAGTACCTGTAATTTATCCTATTTCGTATCTTTCGTAGTTCTCGGCACACTGACCCTGGAGGACCACCAAGTGACCATTTCTTAGACGGACGGTTACGTCCTCTGTGTCCAAGCTAGGGACCAGACCCTTCTAAGGTACACGGTGCCTTGTTGATTTGAACAAACGGTGTTGATGATTCGGACGGACACGAGATCTCGGCCCTCAACGTTGACAACTTACGTGTACGATGTTGGTGGTTTCTGACACTCGGGATCTCGGAAACGAGACGTTGTCTCTTCGGCGGTGTCACTCTTCGGACGTAACCACAGCTGGAGGGTAGCCCCTGCTTGCAGCAACTACAGGAAAGTCTGCATAGCAACGAGGACCCGGCACAGCCAAAAATCAACTAATTAATTAAAAGAGTCACTTGACAATGGCTGTTCACATAGGGTTCTTTCTGGGCGGAGGGGCACCTGTTGGTTTGAAATGACACAGTGAATAGTAACTGCCCCCAATACTTGCAATCTAGAAAGTTGAAGTCTCATGAGAGACTGGCTAGACAATGAGCAATGACAATCAACTACAAAGTCTGTGATGATAAGAATGAGCAAGAAGATACTGGGGTCCAGGAAGGGCCTCCTAATGCAATCTGGGGCCAGAGGAAAGAGTGGAAACTGGAGGGAAGAAATGCTACAATCAACAAAGCCTAATTAGAATATGCAGAATCATAGATATTAAAGCTTGGATTGCCTTCTTCACGGACTAGACCAAATATCTCAATTGAAAAGGGAGGTCATTGAGCTTTGCCTCCAAATTGAGCACTTGTGTGTATACATTATCCCAAGCTCAGAGAGGTGATGAACTCAAGGACTAGAGTGACCTATCATGGGTTTGTACCCAAGTGAGCCCAACTCCAAAGTCTGTACCTTCTGGTTCATTCCAAGAGACCTCCACTCAAGGATACACCAGAATCAGGGGAGATTTTTTTTAATACTGCTCTCTAAGCTTCACTCTGATTGAGCTGGATCACAATCTCTGGAAGTAAGACTCAGAAAACATCATCTTAAAAAGAAGTGCTTCCCAGGAGATTCTGATGTGCACTCCTGGTTAATATAATAGCTATCCCCAGCTATAGGCCCCAGGGAAAGG
Source organism: Cephalophus harveyi (assembly GCA_006410635.1). Classification (NCBI taxonomy): domain Eukaryota; kingdom Metazoa; phylum Chordata; class Mammalia; order Artiodactyla; family Bovidae; genus Cephalophus; species Cephalophus harveyi. The sequence continues at coordinate 22,126 of SJYT01030220.1, forward strand.
CACTCTCTGCCTGTGACCTGGTACCATATTCAAGGTTGTTTACTGCCAATAAGCTACTAAGAAGTGTGGATAGGACTTCCCTGGTGGTCCAGAGGTTAAGAATACACCTGCTAATGCAGAGGACACAGGTTCGCTCCCTGGTCTGGGAGGATTCCATATGCCCAGGAGCAATGCAGCCCTTTCTCCACGACTACTGAGCCCGCACTCGGCAATAAGAGAGGCTGGAGCCTTGCAACTAGAGCGTAGACCCCACTTGCCACAACTAGAAAAAGCCGCACGCACAGCAACAAAGACCCCAGCACGACCAAAAGTACAAGTAAATAAATGCATTTTTTAAAAGTGCAAATATCCTGAACTTCTCATGTCTATACTATGGTAACAAATATAGCTGAGAGCTAAGAAGCCATGGAGCTTGACAGGCACAAGTTAGCAGTGGACAGACCTGCGTTTAACAAGGGGTTTGACAGGCTGAGCTGAACTGGACACTCTTGAGCCAGTTTATTGGGGGCAAGAGCCACGTACGTCAGCTCTCACGGTTTCACTTTCTTTCTTTTCAATGCAAGAGCACCTTCAGTCCAGGGCAAGCCTTGGGGAAAGGAGGAAGGAGCAAAGAGGCTAGCTGTGCTTGCAAGTTCTGCCCGCATTGCAGCAAGAGGCCCTTGATCACCCTCCGGTTACCAGGACTCTCTCCAGCCATCTGCCTGCAGCAGCTGCTCCTCCTCGGCCAGCACACATCTCAGACCAAAGACAGAAGCCGGGGCCTTGGGAAAATAAGTGTGCACTGCCCTGCTTGTTGGCTGATTGCGTTCAAACCAGAGCACAGTGACTTTGGGGGGACTACTTCATCTTTCCTGCAAATATAACCACACATGGCCGTGCAAGCACGTGTGTGTGTGTATGTGTGTGCATGTGCGTGCACACACCACACTCACCTGGGCAACAGTGTCACCAGTCAATCAGCCGGTTGCTGTGTATTTTCATTACTGGAGAAAGTCACTTAAAGGAGGGTCGCTGGGTTCACGCCGCCGCGCGCTCTCAGCATCACAGCTTAGGTTAGGGCAGCCGCTTCTAGTCTCTTCCATGTGCTTTTAAATCTGCTTCATTTCTTTGATTTTCTGCCTCCAGGTTTCTCTTAGGAACTAAATGGAAGTTGACTTGAAGGTTTCTGGGTCGATACGTAGGAGATTTGGAGCATTAATCTGATTTCTGCCCCCAGTCACTGTCACTTTTGTTTATTTATTTATTTGGGCTGTGCTGGGTCCTCATGGTTGTGCGGGCTTTTCTCTAGCTGCAGAGAGAGCGGGCTGCTCTTCACTGTGGGATGCAGGCTTCTCACTGTGGGGGCTTCTCTTATTGTGGAGCACGTGGGCTCATGGGTTGCAGTTCCTGGGCTCTAGAGCACGGGCTTAGTTGCTCTGAGGCATGTCGGATCTTCCAGGGCCGGGAATCAAGCCCTGTCTCTTGCATTGGCAGGCGAAGTCTCTACCACTGAGCCAACAGGGAAGCCCGCTGTCATTTTATTTAAATGAGTTTTCCTGTCACACACAGTTTGTGCTTGCTTTTTAAAATAATCATCTTAATGTTTGTGTTCAAAGAGAACGAGATTTTCTAGCTTTGCCATCCCCCAAACTTCTGCACAGACTCTCTCTTCCTTTCCATGTGTGTTTAGAAGACAGTTACTTCCCTCCTGAGCTCCCCAGTTCCCTGTAACACCTCTCCAAACAGAGCCACACGCAGTACAGACACGCTGCTGCTAACTTTCTGTTTTCCAACCTCTTTCCCCAGAGCAGAGGTTCTCAGCCAGGGAAAATGTGGCCTCCTGGGGGACATCTGTCAATGTCTGGGGATATATTTGGTTGTCACAATTGAGTAGCAAGTACTAGGGCATCTAATGGGCAGAGACAAGGGCTATTGCCAAAAAGCCTGCAACACACAGGATGGTGAAGAATTACCCACCCCCCAGTGTCCCCAAATGTCCCAAAATGTCAAACATGAGTCTGAGAAACCTCCCTTCAAAGATATGTTTCAGCAAGCTTGTGGTCCAGATGTCCTGCCACCTGGAACATGGGTCCTCACAGGTCCATCTTCTGATATCAAAGTCTCCGTTTCTAGATTACAGATTGCTAAGGTCAGTGCCATGCATGTTTGGATTTCACTGTGCCTGACACATAGAAAGGAACAAATTTTTCTTAGTACTAACTATATAACAAGCAACCGCTACATCTCACTTTCTTAATGTTATCTTTTTTCTTTCTGTTTTCCCAAAGTCTGATAGAGGTCAGAGAATCTCGTGTGTGGCTCTCCTCCTAAGGGCATCTCTAGATCCAAATTCTTCTGTTTGGTGCCACTGCCCTCTTAAACACATGACCACTGAGGTCACCATGGAAAGGAAAGAAAGACCATCAAGCAAGATGTTTTAAGAGTGGGAAAAGAGGCCTGTATCACTTCTGTTCCCATTTAACCAGAATCCAGTCTTAAGGTTTAAACCTAATTCCAAGTGTGCCTGGGAAATGCAGTCCTTAGAGATGCCTAAAAGAATGCAGTAAAAAGGAATGAAATTGTGCCATTTGCAAAACACGGATGGACCTAGAGACTGTCACACAGAGTGAAGTAAGTCAGAAAGAGAAAAACAAATATTGCATATTAACACATACATGTGGAATCTAGAAAAGTGGTATAAATGATCTTACTTGTAGAGCAGAAATAGAGACCCAGACGCAGAGAACAAACGTAAGGGAAAGAGAGGGGTGAGATGAACTGGGAGACTGAGATTAACATATGCACACCATCAATACTATGTATGACAGATGACTAATGAGCGTCTGCTCTACTCAGGGGTCTGGAGTGGCCTGAATGGGAAGGAAATTCAGAAAAGAAGGGACGTATGTATAACATATGGCTGATGCATTTTGCTATACAGTAGAAACAAACCCAACATTGTAAAGCTACTATATTCCAATTAAAAATTAATTTACAAAAAGAATGAAGGCTATGTGGGAACATCTCTGCAGTTTCTTCCAGACCTCCATCCACCCAGCTCCAAGGTTCTGCATTTCCATATTTAGACCTTCTGCATGGGTGGGCTCTGCTGGGGTCTCTCAGCATAGACACTGGGGAAATCAGTTCTAGAATCTCCAGCTTCTGGCTCCTGCCTCAGCGTCCCTTCCACTAAAACCACAGTAAATAGAAACGGCCTTCTCTCTGACATCAAGACTTCCATTGGAAGATATCTGCCCAGCTAGATGTCAAGAAAGAACCAAATGAATAACCACTATGTTGGGCAACGTCAGTTACAGGCCCTTGCCATCTATCGAGAACCAGCTGAGAGAAGTGGGTCCCACAAATCCATTAACAGTGAAATGCTTTATGTTCAGACCTTGTTTTCACATTCACACAATGCTAAATATATCCTGGCAGAATGAGAGCCAACACCCAGCCAATTGCCTGTGTGGCCGGAACAGTGTCCTCCTCTCTAATTTGGTCATTAGTATTTGCAATGGTCAAGTGTTTGGGCTCCATTTCTTTTGGCCCCCAATTTCCTTGATGTAGACGCCCCCCACCATGACCTGTCATTATATCCACAAAGAGGACAAAGGCAAAGAACTCTGGACACTGTCAGCTCACTCCTAGGGCCCTTAATTCCTTTTCTGCTTAAAATTCTGGTTATCGACCAAGTCTGTCATCTGTTTCTTCAAGGGGCGACCTGGTTTCACCCTGAGTAAGGAGAGTAAAATGTCCTTGGAGTGATTTAATTTTGAATATTGAGATGAATGACTATGCCCTCACGGAATGCTTTCAAATGATGGAACAAAAGAGACTCATTAAACAATTATTACTTTCAGGCAAAATGAGGGAAGTATGCTTAAAGTGCAAATGTAGGACAGACAAATCAGCAGCTTAGGGTTATCTGGGGTAGTCAAAGAAAGCTTCGTATAAAAGGTAATGACTGAATTGGGTTTTGAAGGCTAACTAGGAGTTCTCTGGACAGAGGGAGTGAGGGGAGGGGTCAGAGAAGGATATTCTGGGCAGAGAGAATAGCATATACCCCCTTTTGTGAGATAAACATTCATCTTTTTAAATGTAACTCCTAGATTCAGGTGAGTAAATCTTCCCCTTTCTCCTTTGCCTTTTGCTTCTCTTCTTTTCCCAGCTAGTTGTAAGTTCTCCTCCGACAACCACTTTGCCTTCTTGCGTTTCTTTTTCTTTGGGATGGTTTTGGTCACTGCCTCTTGTACAATGTTATGAACCTCCTTCCACAGTTCTTCAGGCACTCTATCAGATCTAATCTCTTGAATCTATTCGTCACCTCTACTGTATAATCATAAGGATTTGATTTAGGTCATACCTGAATGGGCTAGTGGTTTTCCCTACTTTCTTCAACTGAAGCCTGAATTTTGCAATAAGGAGCTCATGATCTGAACTACAGTCAACTCCCAGTCTTGTTTTTTGCTGACTGTATAGAACGTCTCTTTGACTGCAAAGAATATATAACCAATCTGATTTCAGTATTGATCATCTAGGGATGTCCATGTGTAGAGTCATCTCTTGCATTGCCAGAAGAGGATGTTTGCTATGACCAGTGTGTTGTCTCGGCAAAATTCTGGTAGCCTTTGCCCTGTTTCATTTATCCAAGGCCAAACTTGCCTGTTACTCTAGGTATCTCTTGGCTTCCTACTTTTGCACTCCAATCCCCTATGTTGGGGCTTTCCTGTTAGTTTAAATAGTAAAGAATCCACCTGCAATACGGGAGACCTGGGCTCGATCCCTGGGTTGGGAAGATTATCTGGAGGAGGGCATGGCAACCCACTCCAGTATTCTTGCCTGGAGAATCCCCATGGCTAGAGGAGCCTGGTGAGCTACAGTCCATGGGGTTGCAAAGAGTCAGACATGACTGAGCGACTAAGCACAGCTCCTGTGATGCAAAGAACATCTTTTTTGGTGTTAATTCTATAAGGTCTTGTGGGTCTTCATAGAATAATTTGACTTCTTTTGGCATTAGCAGTTGTGGCATAGACTTGGATTACTGCGATATTGAATAGTTTGCCTTGGAAACAATCCCAAGATCGTTCTGTCATTTTTGAGACTGCACCCAAGTACTACATTTCAGAATTTTTTGCTGACTATTAGTCTTCTGCTGACTACCATTTCTTCTAAAGGATTCTTGCTCACACTAGTAGATATAATGGTCATCTGAATTAAATTTGCCCATTCCCATCCATTTTGGCTCACTGGTTCCTAAAATATCAATTAGGGTCACCTAAAATGGGTTTTCTTGCCTGGAGAATCCCAGGGACGGGGGTGCCCGGTGGGCTGCCATCTATGGGGTCGCACAGAGTCGGACACGACTGAAGCGACTTAGCAGCAGCAGCAGCAGCAAAATGGATTGTTCCAGCCATTCACACTTGAGTGTGAATCAAATTTACTAACTCTCTTTGTTAGGAACCAAGCTCACAACCAAGTTGTAGTGATCCCTGACCAACAATTATTTTGTTGATTATTTGTAGTGATCCCTGACCATCCACTTATTTTGCAAGTCTCCCCATTCTACTTCAGCTGCAGTTCTGACATACATTTATCTTTCTTCTCTGCTCAACTCACCTCTGCATTGCCCAGGGAATTGTTCTGTTCTTTCCCAGACCACTGTGCTAGCCTCCAACCTTTCCTCTCTGGCCTCACCTCCAAACTGTCCTTCCATCAGTCCTCTACATAACAGCAAGGATGACAACCCATCCTGTCATTCCAATCCCCGACTTGCCATATTTTTGTGGCTAAGCTAGCTTCCAGGGTTCCTAATGATCAGACCACTGTGACCGTCCCAGCCCCATGTCCATCCACACTGACCTCCCTGGAGTCCCCAGATGCACCCTGCCCTCTCACTCCCTGCTATCACTCCTCCCCACTCCCCACCCCCTCAGCTACAATTGACAATCCACTCATTTTGACTCAGATTAGAGACACTTCACTCTGAGAAGTGTTTCGTGACTCTCTCTGAGTTCGGGAAGTCTGACCCTCTTTTGTGCCTCCCTAGCAGACCCCCAGCCAAAGACTGACCCCTTGTGATGTGGAGTCCTCATCTCTCTCTTGGCCGTGCTCGTCTAATCCATCAGGAGGGCAATGAAAATAGATATTCTATAGAAACATGCTAAATAAAGTAATACATAAAAACTCCAAGCAAAGGATATTCTCTCAAAAAAAGAAAGACAGACCATATGCTTTTGGAGGCCCCTAGTGATGCCTACCTTTGGAAGATGGAGGACTTGGGAGGCCACTAGTCATGGCAAAAGATGGATCTAAATTCAGTCTTGCATCCTGAGTACCTTCTAGCTGAATAAGCAGATTCAATTTCCTCCTGCAGAGAAGCCTGCCCTCAATCAGTCTGAATTTTTTTTTTTTTTATGAAAGTGAAAGTAAACTTGCTCAGTTGTGTCTGACTCTTTGCGACCCCATGGATTGTAGCCTACCAGGCTCCTCCATCCATGGGATTTTCCAGGCAAGAACACTGGAGTGGGTTGCCATTTCCTTCTCCAGGAGAACTTCCCAACTCAGGGATTGAACTCGAGTCTCCTGCATTGTAGGCAGACTCTTTACCATCTGAGCCACCTTGGTTTCAGCACGTAGGATCTAACTGCCTGACCAGGGATCGAAATCAGGCCTCCTGCATTGGAAGCATGGAGTCTTAGCCAATGGACCATCAGGGAAGTCCCACCCCAGTATCCTTGGGACCAACCCCCCACCCCATTACATGTTTCAGCAGAGCTACAGCACCGTAGATGACGCTTTCTGAAAGTTTATCTTGCATGAAATTATTTTTTCAGTATTTTTTCCTGGCCAGATTGTAAATTCCATGAGACTAGAGATGGGGCTAATTTGTTCATGGTGACATCATTCAGCCTCACACTTGAGCATTAACTAAAAACACTGTTTGAAAAAGTACGCACAGAATGGCTTCAACTCGGGTTCTTCAAAAAATATTATTATTTGCAAAAAAGGAGCAAACATTAATATAATTATTGATTCTTAAGACATACCTGTGTTGAATGCTTGATGCCAAGAGTGGCAGATGTGGTCCTTCACTTACTGGAAGATTAAAGGAGACAAGCAGGTGGATAATGATTCCAAGTGGACAGAAGGCAGGGGTCAGGTGCAGTCATTCCTGGGCTTATGTGCCAGGCCTATCAGGGACCTTCTGCCTGGTGCTGAGCTATTTGCTGAAGTTGTTAGAGCTTTAGTTTCCTCAACTATAGCATGTGAAACTATGCAGGGAGCTGAGAGACAGCATATTAAAAATATCCAACAAGAGCCTAACACGGGGAAGAGTTTGATATATTTAACTGGTACAATTATGTTAGAAGGCAAATGGGATTCATGGTGTTATGATTTCATCATCCCTGGAGAACAGGATGGGAGAGAAGATGGTAGAGAGAGAGGGGTATGCTGAGGGGGAGCCCCCTCTCCCATCTGAACCAAAAGCAGAATTTACAATGTGAGCAGGTTTCTTCTCTTGAGAGTCCCTTGGATTGCCAAGAGATCAAACCAGTCAATCCTAAAGGAAATCAACCCTGAATATTCACTGGAAGGACTGATGCTGAAGCCGAAGCTCCAATACTTTGGCCTCCTGATGCGAAGAACCAATGCATTGGAAAAGACCCTGCTGCTGGGAAAGATGGAGGGCAAGAGAAGGGGACAACAGAGGATGAGATGGTTGGATGGCATCACCAATTCAATGAGCATGAGTTTGAGCAAACCTCAGGAGCCAGTGAAAGACAGGGAAGCCTGGTGTGCTGCAGTTCATGGGGTCACAAAGAGTCGAACATGACTTAGCGGCTGAATAACAACAAAAGACAAGAAGAAACAGCTCAGAGAGGTGAACTGACTTGCCCAAGCTCTCACAGTTCACCCAAGGAAGAACCTGGCCTTAGCCCTACCGGGTTTTCTTCCTCCAAATCTGGTGATGTTGCCTGCATGTGCTGCTGCAGCCACATCCTGTATTCACTCGGTATGTGTTTATTTATTTTAATATTTATTTATTTGGCTGCATTGGCTCTCAGTTGCGGCACCTGGACTCCAGCTATGGCTGGTGGGCTCAGAAGTCACAGCACATGGGCTCAGGTGCTCTGTGGATTGTGGGATCCTAGGTCATCAACCCAAGATCAAACCGGCATCTCCTGCACTACAAGGCAGATTCTTAACCACTGGACTGCCAGGGAAGTCCCTCGGTATGTGTTTATTGAGCGTCTGGTGCCCTGGACCCTGATGATGCAGTGAGGAAACGCAGGGTGGTCTGGGAAGGAGGGTACCATCCTCTCCTTTCCTAGCTGACACCTCCCATCATGCCTTGACTCTCTGGAGAGGAGCAAGGCATCTGAAAGCAGGCAGTGTGGAATAAAGCAGCTCTTCACTAATGAAAAGGGTGGTGCGTAAATAATCAATACTGTAGACTTCGGCACGAAAAGCCCATTTCCACTGATTTATATCCTCTTTTAGAAATAACCTGTTCAATTATATTGCATCCATAAGCAGACTGATGTAACGGAAAGCCCATCATAGCCTGGGCACCATTTGCCAACCTACTATTTAGTCTCCAGGATTTTAAGGAAATTCGATAATCATTTAAATGAGACTGCTGAAACTGTTTGGCAGAGAGGGAGAGGGAGAACACAACAGCGTTTGCCAACTTAATTCTCAAAATAGTAGAAGGTGGACTTCCCTGGTGGCATGGTGGATGAGAATCTGCCCGTCAATGCAGAGGACACGGGTTTGATCCCACATGCCCTGTGGGGTAGCTCGGCTCATGCGCTACAACTGCTGAGCCCTCCAGAGCCCACGGGCCATAACCACGGAGCCCATTCGCCACAATTCCTGAGGCCTGCACTCTCTAGGGCCCACGAGCCATGACCAATGGGCCCCTGTGCTGCAGCTGCTGAAGCCCACGCGACCAGAGCCTGCGCTCCACAGCAAGAGGGGACACTGCAGGGTGAAGCCTGCACGCCACAGCTGGAAGAGTGGCCCCCACTTGCAGCAACAAGAGAGAGCCAAGGAGCCAATGAGGGGACTTCCCTGGCGGTCCAGTGGCTGAGACCCTGCCCTGCAATGTGGGGGAAGGAGGCTTCAATCCCTGGTTGGGGAACTAAATCCCACCTGCCACGGAACAACTAAGTCCACATACGACAACTAGAAAATCCAAGCACCTCAATGAAACATCCTGCATGAGACGACAAAGATACCAACTAAGACCCAGTGCAGCCAAGGGAATACATAAATAAACATTAAAGAAAATAATCCAGTGAGGTCTCATTTCAACTCAACTGTGCCTCCATCATTAACTGAGCACCTGTGATGTGTCAGCAACTCGGATGGACACCGAGGGCAACAGATAGGCCAGCATCCCACGAGGTGGGAGTTGAGGCTGCCATTTTTGTTCACCCTACATCACCATCCTTGTGCAGAGCCTGAGACACGGGAGGTGCCTGATGATTATCTGATTAGTGAACAAACCAACAGCAGTTTCTCTCCTTACGGCATCCTAATGAGGTGTTAATAGTAATAACAAACGTCCATGTTTTAACCCTCATAACTCCGGATTCCCTCAAGAGGGACCTGAAGATGCTGACAACAAGGAGCAAGGGTGTATTTAGAGCAAAGGGTACAGAGAAAAGAACCCAACAGAAATGGAGCAAAAAGGAAAAAAATAAAGAAGAGCACAGTGCATCTGGGAGAAGGGAGATTTCCACTTGGAAGTCAGGCCTGTGCCTCAGTTTCCCTCCACATGCCCACCCCTGACAGGCACACGCCTCGCATCAGTGAGGGCAGGGCTGTCAGGCCACAAAGCTCAGCACAGAAGGACTTGCAAAGCCACGCACATGCGTGCACGTGCTGGGTGAGAACCATGCCCTTCAAGGAAGATGCTGCTCTTCATTTTTCAGTGATCCAAACAAAAGGCAGCCGGCATTTCCTCTCAAGGACACACGTTCCTCCGTCGGAGGAAGCACCTTCTAAGGGAAGCGGAGGAAGGAAGGCTTTCACGTTGGCGGCTGGCGTGCTCCTCTGAGGCACAGTCGTCTGCTCAGGCAGCACGTCTTCTGTGATCTCTGCTGGTGGGCACAGGACCGGTGAGGCTCAGAGCACCAGCACAAAACAGATCTGGGGGAAAGTTAGAGGCCTAACTGTCTCCTGGCTGGGACTTTTGATCTCTTTCATCCTGATATCCTGATTCCAGGATCTCAGCCACTTTCACTCAACAAAGCCTTCCTGAGCATGTGCCCTGTGCAAGGCGCACCCACGGGAACCAATCAAACACTCACCCGCCTGGGCGGAGCAGACAAGCCCAAGCCCTTTCTCTGGTTAACATCAACCTAGTGGCTGATTAACCAAGGGGCTCCCCTGGTGGCTCAGTTGGTAGAGAATCTGCCTGCAATGCAGGAGGCCCAGGTTCAACCCCTGGGTCAGGAAGACCCCCTGGAGAAGGGTATAGCAATCCACTGCAGTATTCTTGCCTGGAGAATTCCATGGACAGAGGGGCCTGGAGGGCTACAGTCCACGGGGTCACAAAGAGACATAACTGAGCAAATAATACTTTCACGTTTTCAGCAGCTAAAGACGGGTGGGGAGTTGGCATCAGGCTGAGTTAAAATGCCAGCTTGGCCCCTGCCCAGCTGTGTGACTTTACAGATATGGCTTAACCTCTCTCTAAGTTTCTTCAGCTGTCAAAGGAAATAAGAAACTGTTTTGAGGAAATGGATGGAATCCACGTTCATCAGTGGTTTAATAGAGTAACTTGGTGTAAAGCAGTCATTCGGAAATGTGATTTCAGGGATTTTCCTGGTGGCCCAGTGGTTAAGACTGTGCTTCCAGTGCAGGGCATGTGGGTTCAATCCCTGGTCTGGGAAGTAAGATCCCACATGCTGCACAGTGAGGACAAAAAATAAAAATAAAATTTAAAATAACATGATTTCAAATGATGAGTATCATACTTTTCACTTGGAAAAGTGAATAAAAATGCTCCTTGGAAGAAAGGTTATGACCAACATAGACAACATACTAAAAAACAGAGATATGACTTTGCCAACAAAGGTCTGTCTAGTCAAAGCTATGGTTTTTCCAGTGGTCATGTATGGATGTGAGAGTTGGACCATAAAGAAAGCTGAGCGCTGAAGAATTGATGCTTTTGAACTGTGATGTTGGAGAAGACTCTTGAGAGTCCCCTGGACTGCAAGGAGATCCAACCAGTCAATCCTAAAGGAAATCAGTGCTGAATATTTATTGGAAGGACCGATGCTGAAGCTGAAACTCCAATCCTTTGGCCACCTGATGCAAAGAACTGACTCATTCAAAAAGACCCTGGTGCTGGTAAAGATTGAAGGCGGGACAAGAAGGGGAAGACAGAGGATGAGATGGTTGGATGGCATCCCCAACACGATGGACATGAGTTTGAGTGAACTCTGGGAGTTGGCGATGGACAGGGAGGCCTGGCGTGCTGCAGTTCATGGGGTCTCAGAGTTGGACACGACTGAGCAACTGAACTGTCTGACACGTTTCACACAATCATGGAATTTAAACATTTCAATTACTCCTCTGCCTCACACACTAGATCCCATGACCCACTGAGGGTAAGGACTGAGTTTTGTTTGTTTTTGTCCCTGTGGCACACAGAGGCCAGCAGAGTGGAGGGCTGAGTAAAGGACTAGCAGATAAGATAACAGACACCCAGATTCCACTGCCCAAGGAGGCCGAGCTCTGAGAACAAGGGGAGTCCTAACGTCTGCATCTCTCCACCATGTGGTTCTTCCTCCCCTGGGCAGTGGAGCGACCCCACTTCTTTCAGCGAGAAGAAAGGGAGTGTGCCCCAGCTCCTGAGGAAAAAAGGCTTCCTCCCGACTGTGAATCACTGGATTCCTGACCTTCAGGTAGAGTCTGTCAGACCCTGAGCACGGACGGTCAATTTTACGTGTCCATAGGGCCCATCCATGGTACCCAGATTTACAGTCAAGCATTATTCTGAACATTTCTGTGAAACTATGTTTCGGAGGAGATTCACATTTAAATCATGATTTGAATCATGGGTAAAGGTTATTCACCACACCATGGGTGGGCCTCGTCCAATCAGTTGAAGATGCTTAAAAAAAAGGGCTGACACACATATTACCCATCCTCCCCACTCTAAAGAAGAAGTTGGTCGTTCGGTCAGCAGATGGCCTTTGGACTCAAATTGTAACTCTCCCCTGGGTCTCCAGCCTACTAGCCTGATCTGCAGATTTTGGACTTGCTGGCCTCCATATTCACATTAGACAATTCCTTAAAATAAGTCTGTCTATCTCTCTCTTTATACATGTGTGTGTGTGTGTGTGTGTGTGTGTGTGTGTGTGCACATGTGATCTTATTATCCTATTGACTCTGTTTCTGTGGAGAATCTGAATACACCAAGCACACGTCGAGCGTCCCCAGTTGTACCAGGAAGTGTCAGGATATCACAGTATAAGAGAGCATAGCGAGGACTGAAGGAGGCCTCCAGAGTGATCTTATCCAATCCTCTTTCTAGACATTGAGAAACTGAGGCCCAGAGAGGGCAATTATCTGGCTCGGGGTCACACAGTGGGCTGGAGCGGAAGCCAAGAACCGGGAACATCTAAGACCCTCCACGTCCCTCCCACACGACAACACAAGGCTCTTGGAGTAACATTCAATTTAATTATGTGGATAAACTCAAAGAAAAATAAGACCAGCAGAGGATTTTATTGAGCACTTTTGTGCCAAGCTCTCCGCTGCAGGATTTTATACGCTTATTTCATTTAATCTTCTCAGCAGCCCTGCGAGGCAAGCATTAGTATCCTCTTTGACAGATAAGCCATGAGTGGGAGAGGGAAAACAGTTCCCCTGGGGCAAAGCTGCTGGTGTTTCTGGAGGTGGGAGGGGAAGGGGATGCAAGCTCCAGCTTCAACCCTAAATTTGAAGCCCTCTTTGCTTAAGATGCTGCAGGAAAGAGCAAGGTTGCAGGATCGGAGACACCTGGGCTCCTGGGGAAGGGGGCGTGTCACGTCATGGCAACCCTCACCCCCCGAGGATTTGTCATGCCAATGACCTTACTTTGCTGTGAATCTCTAGTTCCTGCACATGGCTCTGCACACAAAGGCTTATTTTGAAGGGAACACCTGTTCCCTAATCGCTCCAGCTGATGCTGCAATCTCCACGGATTGTGATGTTATTTGCTAATGTGCTGGGCTTCTCAGGGACTTGAAGGCACAGCCAGCGAGGGAGGCGGGGGAGTGGATTTTATTCCTTGCTTGGCAGCCCTTGCCTTGCAGGGGGCGGGGGGGGGAGGCACAGGATGGGCATGGGCTCTGAGCCCACATAATCGGATGGGACCCAAATGGAACTGGTCCTGAAAATAGCCCATTGAGCTGTGAGCAAGTTCACCACTGAGCACCCACCAATAAGCTATTTTATCTGACTCTTGTGAAAGACAGAGATGTCTTCTTTGACACACATCCCCAAAAATAGCCAAGAAAAGAATGGAGGGGAAAAAAAAGATCTTGTGCCTGCTGTGAGCCTATTTCTGCACTAAAATCCTTTCTAAGATATAGGTATTGTCCCATTTTAGACTGGAGGAGCCTGAATTTTTACAGGGTGAATAGAGTTTACCACATCACAAAGTATTGAGCAGAGCAGATATTTGAAAGCATAGCCTTCTCTCTGCCTCATCACTGCAGTGATGCTCGGCCTCTCCAGATGTAACAGAATCAGACAGGCTGAAATGATCTACACTGTTCCTCACCCCACCCCACACCAGGTCCAGGGCTTCTGAAAGGTCCCCGCTTGGCATCCAGGTGTCCATGGAGATGCCTCGCTCTCCCCCTGCTAGCTGTCTGCTGTCATATAAGGCAAGGGACCCCTCTGTGACTCAGCTCTCTCACTGCTCAGAGTTCTATATGAACATGACCAGGTACTTGGATCAGTCATCCATCTAATACACATTTCCTGAGGGTTAACCGCATGTGCCAAGCATGGTGCCAGGCCCTCAGGATGTGGAGTTGAAGGCACTGGGCTCTGTCCCCAGCTGTCTGGAGCCCAGTGCAGGAAAGACAGAGATGCCTAGAGTTGACTGTAGAGAAAGCATTTGGGAGGGAGAATTTCTTGCTAGGAGATCAGAAAGCGCTTCTCAGTGGGGGTGGCATCTGAATGGGGCATTCGAGGATGTGCAGACAGGCACCCAGGAGTTCCTTCAGGGCAGACACCTGATCACCATCATACCCTGTGCTCCTGTGGTCCCAGCAAAGGCTCCTGTCTGGGGATGGAAGTGTCGTCAAAGACGCATTGAACTGATCTACAACCCCTGATATGCCCTGATGTTCCAAACCATGTTCCCTGGAAAACAGAGTCTAGGCTGGGGATTTTCAGGTGGGTCTACTGGGGAGGTCTCAGAGGCAGAGCATACGCAGGAGTGAGAAGCAGCATGGGACAGAGGGAGAGGCTGGGCTGTGATGATAAAACCTCCGGTCATGATAAAGGTCATGATAAAGCCTTCAGTCAAGCCTTGGGGGGTCTGGAGCAGGGATGGAACTTTTTACCTATTACAGCAATGAACACACATACTCACCTGTGAGGTTATTAAGTATCAGCAACCTCACTCTACAAGTGGGAAAGCTGAGGCTCAGAGAAGGGAGCAAATGAAGGATGGAGCCAGCTTTTGAAATGAAATGAGCTTATGGTCAAAGGGCTTTTGAGTTTCCACATGGTCCAGGGGAAGCCCCTTACGTGTCCCATGACCTCCATGGAATCATATTTTTCAAGGGGCCATATGACAGGGGTACCATGTGAAGACTCTCCTCTCTGCAACTACTCTGGGGCCTGGCATTAGGAATTTGTTTGATAAATGTAGCAGCCAACCAAAGAAGGAACGGATGGGTCAACAAGAGATAAGGATGGAGGGAGCAAAGAAACCCTATATGCAGCATCTGAAATGAACAGAAGTCTCACAGAACAGACGCAGCCTCCCAAGTGAGGTCTGCAGTCTTGGGGCCGCTGTCCCCGTGCAGACGTTACCTCTGAGGAGGTCGGCTTGCAGTATCCAGCTCCGAAGACCAGGTTTTCCAGGGTAAGGCTAGACTGCTCTAGTCCTGTGTCTGGGCCGCCTTTCCCAAGCCAGGAGCCTCTTCCTGGGCGAGTAAAACTGTAAAGAAGGGAATTGAAAGAATTGAAAATGTGTCTAATTTTTGTCAAAGGATGTAAAGGAAAAGATGGTGCCATTAATTCAGCCTCCTTGATCCTGTTGCTGGGGAGCCTATGAGATAAGCCATTTAGAAGAGATATCAGGTGGTCCTAGAGATAAAGAACCGGCCTGTCAATGCAGGGGACACAAGAGATGTGGGTTCATTCCCTGGGTCAGGAAAATCCCCTGGAGGAGGGCATAGCAACCCAACTCCAATATTCTTGCCAGGAGAACCCCATGGACAGAGGAACCTGGCGGGCTACAGTTCATGGAATGGCACGAAGTCGGACACAATTGAAGCGACTGAGCACGCACCCACAGCTCACCCCCGAGGGATGCTCGGGTGGGACATTTATGGATGCTGCCAGGATGAGTGGGTGTAACTGGCACATGAGCTTTGGGGCCAAGGATGTCACACATCCCACAATGTCTATAAATGCCCACAACCTGCCTGATGAGACGCACGGAGGCAGCAGTGACTTAACCACAGGGGAAGGCAGCATGGGATCTTGATCAGAAAGACAAGGGGAGGCTCCATCGGATGCGGTGTGAGCCCTGCAACTCCTCCTGTCATTGGTAGAACCCAGAGTGAAGCCCTTCAACCCCGAGGCCCCTCCTGAACCTCTGTTCTTCTGTGGGAGAAGGGAAAACAATATCCACCTCCACGACATGACCACAAAAAAGTTTCATAGGATTGTGGATGTCAAAGATTTTCACTGTGTCGACACTAGTTAGAAACTCTGTACCTGTTCCGCAGACAAAAATACAGACCCTGCTCAGCTCTGCAAGTCATCACAAGATCAACGAGCACAGAGAGATGGCAACCATCCATTTTAGGATCAAGGGAGATGAGAAAAGCCCATGTGAGCTGGTGGTGGTTTAGTTGCTAAGTCATGTCTGACTCTTGTGATCCCATGGACTGCAGCCCGCCAGGCTCTTCTGTTCACGGGATTCTCCAGGCAAGAATACTGGAGTGGGTTGCTATGCCCTCCTCCAAGGGATCTTCCTGACCCAAGGACTGAACCCCTGTCTCCTGCATCTCCTGCAACTGCAAGTGGATTCTTTACCCACTGAGGCCTACCAGGGTTTAAATTCCAGCAGCCATCTCCATGGGGAAAGTTTTAAACCTCCCTGTATCCTCATAAGTCAAAAAGGTTGATACCAGCACCTTAACAGTGGGGTTGTCTGAGGATCCCATGAGTTTAGCCAAGTGCAAGTACAATGTCTGGCAAAGAGCAATGATTCAATAAATGCTAGAAGTTCTTGTCAATAATACCACAAAATCATAAAATCTAACATAACCATTATTCCATTTATATAGCTATTGTTGATAATACCACAAATACAATCCACTCTAATAGAATCATGTCTTGGAATTGTTTAGAACTGAGATTTGAAGCAACTCTACAGTTTAGCTAGAATGTGGATAAATGGAACACTGCAGTAGAAATGGGGAATTTGTTATGAGCTGTGATGCTCACGGCACATTCAGAGGACCAACTGCATTTAGTCACTAGAATAACTCATCACTGACTTCAGTGTGACCTTGAGCTGCTGAGTCTTCTCGGATGAACTCCAGTTGTACCCAGTTGAGGGTTAAACACTGAGGGTTAAACAGACCTGAGTCCTGAGTCTGTTTCAGGGAAGGATCTTTTAAGGTTAAATTTTCATCCCATACCTGCTTCTTCCTGGCTGGATTTAACAACTGATGCTAAAACTGCTTTTCTGGAAAAACTGGAGCTTGCCCTACTTGACAGGTATTTCCCATAACCTTAAAGGGTTCCCAACCACTGTGAGTGAACTCATAGGAATCCTTCCTGCAGAACCCAGAGAACAGAAGGCAGCTCTATTTTTACCCCCATCCCTGGAGAAGCCTCAACTCTGCTGGTGAATTTCTATCTGCGCCGCTCTCAGGCAAGGCGGCTGCAGACAAACTTGCAAAGAAATTATTTCTGTTAGGAGGTTAAACTTTCTACGCAGAGGAGCTGAAATAGCCCCATTAGCGGGCAGAGCCCAGGATGGAGCTCAGCAAGCAGATGGGCATGGTGACCGGGGAAGCACAGAGTGGTCACATCACTCCACCAAGATCTCATTTCCTACACGCTGACCCCAGCAGGCAATCAGGACACTGACCCCTACCCAGCCATGAGTGGAGACTGGAGTCTCCCCCACCTGCATTTCAATCCCCAGCACTGAGAAGTGTCCTGAAAAGGGACATCAGGAAAGTTCCCTTCCAGAAACTGCATAATACAAGATTCCATCCCTAAATATCTTTCTGCTCACGTGTGTAACTCGCACCCTCATGCATGGGGGAGGTTTGAAGCAAGCTGATGCCACCTCTGGGCCTGCCAGGCATTTTGGATGAAGATGCCCGGGTATCATAGGACATGCTCATTGTTGTCAGTTTGGTCCCTCGGTTATGGCATTCATAGAACCTCAGTGCACCTTGAGGCCATGGAGATGCTGGGACAATTCCCTGAAGAGAAAGCATGGGACCACTCAGGTCGTCCTACCCTTAAACAAACAGCCACCGGAGGAGGGGGCAGAAAACTGTCCTCATGTGAGACTCTCTGAAACCTGTGTGGACAACCCCCATAGTGTCCTGGCTTAGAGACAGAGACCGTGTATCTCAGAGATGTTAGGTGACTTTTCAAATAAGGCACGGTTAGACAGAAGCCAGGTCAGCTGAAGACAGCAGGTCGAAACCATTCAGCTCTGAGGTTCCCCATCCATGTCCTCCCCTGCCCCCTGTCCACCTCTCCTTTGCCCCTCAGGGAGGCTCAGAGCTGAAGTTTGCAGCCTGGGGGAGCTTGTCTGGTCTGGGCTGATGTCCCCTGGGCAGCTCTCAGCATCTCAGCCACATGGGAGACTCAAGCGTAACAAGGAACCCGAAGCGGCCACTCTGCCCCCAGAACCCCAGGACGTATAACCTCATACCTGATCAGCGGCTGCTGCAGGGCCACCAGGGCGGCATGGATGGTCACCGAGATCACCGACAGGTGGAAATAGTCGAACATGACGGGCACCTGGTGATGCAGGCCTCTCCGGGGGTGGAAGTGCAGGCCCAGCACACGGCTGCTGATCACGGGGACCCCGGCCATGTCCCTCAGCCTGGAAGGCAGGCAAGTGAGTTACGTGAGTGGTGGTGATGGGTCCCTGCCTCCAGGAGAGTCCACATGGCAACCTTGCCCACACACAAACACTGTGCGCCCATTGGCTTATCCAATCCCTCCCTGCAAATAACTCTGCCAGGTAAAAACTTTTTTTGCCATGATGGGAAAATGAAGCAACCGAGGCTCGGAGATGGAAAGCAACCCCCAGGACCTCACACAGCTGCTATGCGGCAGCGCTGGGCTCACACACAGATGCCCAGCTCACCTCGCAGTGATGAAAAGATGACCAGATGCTTTTCCAGGCCCAACAGTGAAGCCCTCCTGGACTCCCATGTCCCCGTGTGCTCGTGTATTTCACCCATGGGCCCCCAGCACAGCACTTCCTTGGTACCACTGTGTTTTCTACAAGAGTCCTACCTCTTAAAGGCAAGAACTGTGACTAATTCACTGTTGAATCCCTAACACCAAACACAGAATTGAGCACACAGCAGAAATCTGTCAGATATTTGTTTATCAAAAGGGATATGTGACTGAATGAATAAATGACCTCTAAACAGCAATCGAGTCTGTTCAGTTTCATCCAGGATTCCCCTTACCTTCTCTCTAGTGTTTTGTAACTTATGGAGACAGAATTCAGTTATTTGTGGGGGGGTGGGTCTCAATATAGAAAAGGACTGAACTGCCTTCAATCTTTCCCACCCTAAGGCTGGGAAAGATTGAGGGCAAGAGGAGAAGGGGGGTGACAGAGGGTGAGATGGTCGGATGGCATCACTGACTCAATGGACTGGAGTCTGAGCAAACTTCAGGAGAGAGTGAAGGACAGGGAAGCTTGTTGTGCTGCAGCCCATGGGGCTGCAAAGAGTCAGACACAACTGAGCGAAAGAACAACAGCAAAACAACAAGGTGGGAGAAAACAGAGATGAACTGGATGGCACTGAGAAGAAAATGCTTAGGTTCTTATAAAGGAACTAAAAACCAACCCCGAAAATCAAACAAACACAAAACTCAGAGAAAGAGCCCTGGTGTTTAACTGGAGGGGAAGAGATGGCATGAAGAGTCTTGTGTGTCCAGCTGAGATCTTTCATGTGTAGCTTCAAGGACTGAACCTGAGAGCAACTGAGGGAAGGCACAGAGGGGTGACCTGCACCTTGAAGTAAAGAGGAATGTCCTGATAGGCAGGGCTGTCCAGGACAGGGTGGGATCTGTTGGGGAGAAGTGAGCTCCCCATCCCTGTGCAAGCACGTGCTCATGGGCCTTTGCAGAGCAGCAGTTTCAAATGCGAGGTCAGGCTAGAGCAGGTTTCCCAGCCTCAGTGATACAGACCCTGGGGAGCTGAACAATGCTCTGCTGGGGAGTGGGGTGCAATCCTATGCATCATGGGATGTTTAGGACTATCCTTGGACCCCATCCAGTAGAAGTCAGGAGCACCCACCCCCTGCCCAGAGTGACAATCAAAAATGTCCCCAGAGGGACCTCCTGGCCATCCGGTGGTTAAGACTCTGAGCTCCCAGTGCAGGGAACATGGGTTTGGGTTCAATCCCTGCTCGGGGAACTAAGGTCTTGCATGCACGCTGTATGGCACAGCCAACAAATTAAAATGTGAAAAAAAATTTTTTTAAATAATGAGAAAATGTCTCCAGATTTGGCCAAATTCCCCAGGGCACACGATCGTCCCACCCACACTGAGAACCACTAGGCAGGGTGGACATTCAGAGCTCTTGCGCCTCCGACATCGCCTGGCATGCTCCTCTGTTTTGATCCTGCTCAGGCCTAAATGGCTTCAAAAGAAGCTGACTGCCTGGGTCATGTTTCAAAGCCTGAAGTCTACCCCCAGGATATAATAGAGATGCTTTGTCATTCCTAAACCCAATTTATGAAAATTAAAAAATATGGCATTTTCAAGTCCTGCCCAGCCTCTGGCTTCCTGTTCCTCTTAGCTAATCTTATACTCCAAGAAAACACTCTGCTCTGATGGTTATTAAGTGCTTTGTGCTATAGGGAGGAAGTGACACACGGAAACTTGCCCCACACGCATCTAGGAAGCCACAGAGAGGAAGACGACACTGATCCCTGGGCCCGGCGCTTGGCCCAGCTTAGATATTCCCTCTCTTAATCCTCATAACAGACCCGTGAAGTACAGAACCTGTAATGAAGCCTGTCTTATAAAGGAGACTACTGAGATTTAGAAAAGTGTCAGAATGCACCCAGTGTCTCAGAGTCAATGAGCTCGGAGCCCATTGCTGAGTTACATTTGCTTTGGGCCAGTCCCTGGCATGCAGCCTCTCTGTTAACTACTATTCTGACGGCAACAAGGCAATACTTGATCATTTCCCACCCTGGAGGGCTGGGTAGGGGATGACTTCTAGGCTGAGTTTAGGAACAATGAAAGGTTCTGTGATCCAATGGAAAGGTGTGCCAGGGAGCTATGGATGAACACCTCTGAAGGAAGAGGCGTAAGAATATAGATCAGGGGGTCTTAATGAAATTAATAAAATGAGTGAATGATAGAAATCCTAGATAGTTGAGAGGGAACATGAGAACAATAGAGACAAGGACTTCACTTCTGAGTTTATAGCTTAGAAAGAAGGCCAGCTTCATGTGGGGCTTCTGAGTTTCACATGGTGCTAGAACAAGTCCTGGGGATGGGGTGAGGAAGATAAGATTTCTCAAGCATCCAAGATCCCTCTAAAAGGTAAGCAGAAGTGATGAGAGAAGCAGGTGGGCAGAAGGGCTTGGGGTGCAGATAAAGACAAGTGTGAGGAATCTGTGATGCTGAGCACAGATCCAGTGGCAGGCCCATGGACAGATCCTCCTGCCAGCCAAGCCATGGCATTACCATATACATCAGCAGGTGTCTATTCTCAAAGCAGAGACACAGTCAGGTTTCTAACATTTTAGTCACAGTCCCTCTGATTCAACGCCCCATGTTATGAAAACTCCCTCAACAATCAGACACATCTCAGGGATGGGACAGTCCTTAAGAAGGGAAGCAAAGCTCTAACAGGGACTCTGAAATTTTAAGGGTTTGGGAATCATTCCACCAGCATCAGCCCCTTGGCCATCTGATCTCCTATTCCCCACTGGTGAAGGTGAAGCATTTGCTGTGGAGTTCAGAAGTGAGGATTAATTTGCAGAAAGTGGTCAGACTGTGCTGAGATTGTGCTAATAAAACGAATGGAAAAGAAGCACCTCCATCTTCACCTTAAGCCTAATCAGGGGAGTCTTCAAGGGGGCATGCCCTGTGTCCCCTAGATTCGAAGGAACACAGGTCCTGGTGCCTGACGTATCCTGCAAAGGTCCTCAGGAGAGAAGCTGAAGGTAGCTGGGATGGCCAAAGAAGAGTGAACCACAATGGGGTGGGAGTCCCCACCAGCGTGAGATGAGGATGAAAGTGCTGTGATCATTATCCAAGAGCCCGATGTGCAGTCCCCAGAGAAGAATCTGCCAAAAGAGCATCTGACAAGGAGTGAACGACCCAACCATAAGAGGCATCATTATTTCAAAGAACTGAAGGGGGTTGGAGGAGAGGGGAACCAGCTAAAGGGCATAGCTCCAAGGAGTCACAAGCACACCCCGAGAGTAGATAAAGCAGTGATCCAGCACCTACCCTGTGAAGTGTCCTGCCTGCAACGGAACCCGTGAAGCGTGACCCCCGCGCCATGCGCAATCTCCTCCCTTCTCTTTGCCTGACCCTGAGAGGCCCACACAACCCAGGCGGAAGGAGGCAGGAAGCTGTGAAAGAGGCTCCACAAACCTTTTGCCGCAGTGGGAGTTTCCCACCCTGAGAAAGCTCGGAGCTGGGGTGCAGTGGAGCCAAGAGGCAGTGCTGATGAAAAGAAATTACATGCTGAATGATTGAGTTTGGGGAATACATTCTCCTGGACTTTTTCATACCTGAAAAAAGAACTCTTTATGACATGAAAGAACAGGTGTGACATGACTGTCTCACCTCTAGCGTAGAAGGAAGAGGCCACAGAACAAGCTTAAAGAAACCAGTTATGAGCAAAAGGAGGGTTTCCTCCTTACTGAATCAGTAGGTTATACATCAGTGGATTTTCAGAGAGTTGAAAAATCCAGTGTCAAGATGAGGATCCTGGCAGAATCTCCTCTGATTCAGAAGGGTCCTTGAGGTTTGTAGGCTTATAGAGTCATTAATCTAAAGACCTAATTAACGCTGCACTGCAAGTGTATGGGGGTGAGTGCTAGAGATAAGAAAGTGCTAGTGAATAAAGCTGGGAAGTCAGGAGTTGTCTGTGCCTGCAGCCACTGAGCAAGCTGCCTAAAAGGCACGCAGCTTGAAATGACCACATACATATTCCTTGTTCACGTTTCTTCAGCTGATCAGGAACCAGGTTTCTAAGCGAGGTTCTGAGGTTCATGGCTATCAAGATACCCTAGAGTTGGAGAAGGGCTGAGCAGAGGAAATTGTACCATCACGCTAGAAGGATTCCAAGGACACTCACTGTTGTTCACTGTCCGTAAAGTGCAAATCCACCTTGAGCTGGAAATCGACTTCACTTATTGCTTCTTCCACCTGGAAGAGAAACAACGTTTAAGGATTGCAGGAGTCAGATCTGGTCGAGAGGAGACACTGAGGTGGTCAATTTCCCAAAGTTAAAAAAAAAAAAACTCATTGCAAAATAAATATCATTTATGTGTAAAGCAGAATTTCCATGTTCTATGGAATTCTGGTGACACAGGGCATCTGTATTACATGGAAAACCGAAGGGATTTATGTAGTCAGATTTCAGGAAAAGCCAATTTACAGGAAAATAAATGTTAAGTCAGTTTTCTAGCTTTCAGGACGGTTGAGAAACTTATTTCCCAAAGAGATTTGATCTGGAATCTTCAGAAGCAGAGGTGAAGGGTTCTCTGGCACCTGCCTTGGAAAGGTGAAAGCAGGGAATTTCCACAGAGGAAACCCCACTGGGCTAGAGATGGAAAATAGCGGAGGCGGCATTACCTGTGGCCCCTTCGAGGGGCTCGTGCTATCCTTCAGGTTCGGAGGAGGAAATAAAGTCACTTCCCAAGGCAACTCAGCTTCACAAGAAAGGGGACCCTGCATTTTTGTCTTGCAATCCATTACAGTTAACCTTTTATGCTTTCAGACACTTCAGCATTTCACATCCTACCCATGACTGTTTCCATTTTCAGCTTTTAAAAAACCGTATTCATTAACTAGCACGGAAACCTATTTGTTCTACTCGCCAACTTCTCAGTACATCTAAAAGATGGTGGTGACCCCAGGAGTCACTTGCTAAAAACCAGATCTCATTGATGCCCCCATTCAGGAAACTCAGGTAAGTACCACACACCCGGGACAGTGGTCGTCTCCTCCTCACCCTCAGGCTGGTTGGGACCATTTTCCTCTGTGAACCACAAAATCCGTTGTTGTTGTTTTCTATCTTAGCATTCAATGCTTCTTATAAAATCGTCTCAGTTTTATAACTTTGGCGTTACAAGCCCATAAGACAAATATCAGGTTGGCCAAGAAGTTCACAACATGGTACATAAAAACCCAAATAAACTTTTTAGCCATCCCAATATTAACTTCTCAATGGACATGAATGTGAGCAAACTCCAGGAGACAGGGGAGGATGGAGGAGCCTGGCGTGCTGCAGTCCATGGGTTTGCCAAGAGTCAGACATGACTTAGCAACTGAACAACAGCAATATTAGCTGCAGACACCTGTGTAGTCTTCATCGCATTTCTTACTGTGTTTTGAACAAGCAGAAAACACTTGTTTGAACAAGCAGAAAACAGGCAGTTTTCACATTTCCATCGCAGGTTTCCAGCTTCTGAAAAAACAATCCCCGGATCTGGCCACGCTGAGCTGGCATTCAGAAGCTCCACTTGGCTCAGGGGACTCACTGAGAAACTCCATCTGCCTGTGGCTAAACCCCTCTGGCCATTTTCTTGCCTAGTGTCCCCTGTAATCTGGTATCATTAAGGGACAGACTAGGCTTAATCCGTTCTGGATCCACAGCTCCAGAACAATGCCCCCCTTGTAGAGAGCATTCATGAATAAATGCATCTCTTCTCCACCCCCACCTCTGGGTTCTGTTTCTTTATAAGAATGCCCTCATTCTGCAGGGATGGAAGTCTCCTACCCAAAAGCCTCTTCGGAAGCACGTTCCTGGTTAAGCATAACTCAAGCAGAGACATATGGATGGAATTTATCTTTAGCTTCCCAGGGTTTTAAAATTTGTGAAAAAAAAAAATTAAGCATTTCAAAGTTCACATTTTGCTGCATCCGAGAGCTATGAATAACTTCCTCTCCTGGCTTTGTTTTGCATAATCATGCACCCGCTTTATACACACAACCCAAGCAACTCAGCCTCTTGTCACCAGCTCCTGGGGAGTGAGACTGGCAAAACCAGCCCTCCTAACCACCTCCGAGCATGCATTTGCCTACTGAGCAAAAATTCACTGTAGGCTCCAGTTTTAAACTTGGTGCAAGGCTCTTTGGAGCAAAGAGAGAAATTCAGGAGCAGGATCAGCTGTCGCTAGATGGAGCCTGGCTATGACTTCACTGAGGTCCCAATACATCTTTAATTGCAAGATGCTCCAGAAGGCAGTCACTGGTTTCTTGAACCATTCACTTCTCTCATTTCTTCATTACCTGCCTCTCTCTCCAAACACATACACTCACATGTGCATGCGTGCGTGAGCACGCACACACACACACAAACTTGCCCTTCCATTGCCCTGGCTTATTCTGGTTAAAGAGATGGCTTCCTTTCAAGGGTGTTTTTTTGTTTAATTGAAGAAGAGCTGACTTACAATGTTGTGTTAATTTCTGCTACTTAGCGAAGTGATTCAGTTATGTGTGTGTATATACACATTTAAAAGAATGTTAGAGTACATACATATATATGTAAAGAATATATAAGTACAATATAAGTAAAAAATATAAAAAAGAATGTGTATACATATACATTCTTTTTTTACAGTTTTTTCATTACAGTTTATCATAGCTTACGAAATATTTCTCTGTGCTATACAGCAGGACCTTGTTGTTTATCCATCCTATATATAGTAGCTTACATCTGTTAACCCCAGCCTCCCAGGTGGGTGACTTTCTAGCACCAGGAGTCAGTTTTATACAGTAGTAGAAACAATAACCTAGCCAGGATTTACAGAAGAGTTACTATGTAGCAGACACTACATAGGACATGTACCACTGCCAAACACTATCTTATTTAATGTGGAAATAACTGAAAAAAGACATATTTTCCCCACTTACAAATGAAGAAATTGAGACTCAGTGCAGGAAAGTCACTTCCAAGGCTTAACTAGTTAGTGGCTTAACTAAAGCCCAGATTTAGTCAAGGGTTCCTCACTTCCTCAGTCTTCTCCCTCAGTCTAACCTGTGTTGTGGGTTGTACAGTCTAAGGTAACTGATTTCAACTCTACTTATAATAGTAAGTCTTGTATCTTCTCTTCCCTTATGAACCTCCTTTCTGAGCTGTACCACAGCTGAGGGGATAAGAAAGCAGCTTTGGAAGCCAAGTTACATGGGTGCAGATCTTGCTCTGTCTTTTAGCATCTGTGTGACCTTGGGCCAACCAACCTAAGTTTGTTTTGCATCTGTTTTGCATTGGGGGTAAAATGGTTATGCTTACTCCTTGCCTACATGCTAAGTTGCTAAGTCAGGTCTGATTCTTTTGCACCCTCATGCACTATAGCCCACCAGGCTCCTCTGTCCATGGGATTCTGCAGGCAAGAACACTGGAGTGGGTT
Source organism: Cephalophus harveyi (assembly GCA_006410635.1). Lineage (NCBI taxonomy): Eukaryota > Metazoa > Chordata > Mammalia > Artiodactyla > Bovidae > Cephalophus > Cephalophus harveyi. The sequence continues at coordinate 48,184 of SJYT01030220.1, forward strand.
GCCATGCCCTCCTCCAGGGGATCTTCCCAACCCAAAAGTTGACCCCGAGTCTCCAGTGGCTCCTGTACTGCGGCAGATTCTTAACCACTGCGCCCACTCAGCGGGGAAGCCCACACTCACTCCATAGATCCCTGCTTTTGTGTAACTATGCAAGAGAATGCACATAAAAGTGTGTGAAGAAAAGGCCATTCTGCACTTACCGCAGCACATGAAACTGTGTGCTGACTATGTCAGCATTGTATACGTTTACTGCTCACACCCAGGACTGTGTGCATGTGTGACCATGACGTCTGGCCTCCTGGCCATACACAATGCTTTGGCTACCATAAACAGACATTCCCTAGAGCTAATATATCCATTCCAGAGATATAGCTTTTATGAACGTATCCAATTAACTCTAACTGTCACTCATCCAGATGCAATGATTAATGATAACACTGTTTGCTGCCATAAAGATTAACCCCAACACAATAATAAATTATTAGCTTGTAAAGATAAGTGATTTTCCATGCAGAAGAAAACACAATATTCCATAGGAACATCTTGTACAAAATGAACACAGGACTAAGCGCTGCCAAACATACCCTGTTCGTGCTCAGAACATGGCTAGCGGCAACCTCATGTGATCTCAACTTGAGTGTTGAGTGCAAACCTTGAAAAGATTTGGACTCAAAGGGGCAGGAAAGAGAGTCTGATGGAATTCAGATGGAATAATGACTGAGAACCTGAGTCATGTCCAAAACCCAGCCTCCAATTATAACCATTCTGCCCAGGAAGCTCTCTGAGATCAATGGCCCATGAGAAGTCAAGTGACCTTCTCTTAGTAGAATTTGGGGAAGCTGAGCTTGAACATGCAGCCTAACCGGGAGTCCCTGAACCCCCCAAACCACCTCCAGCATCTTTTCCTAAATGGCCTGTACCCACCAGAGTCCAGGAAAGAAGTAGATGATGGATTCAGTTCATTAAACAGAGTTGATTTACAAAGGTGGGGGGAGAACGTAGGGAAAGCAACCAGTGATGATGGCTGGGTACCTTGGGGTTTAGTAACCACAGGATTCCTCACCACCTCCCCATTCCTACCTCAGGGCCTCTGTTCTGGCTGCACCCTCCTCCAGGGATGCCTGGCTCCAAGGCCTCTGGGCTTTGACTCATACTGTTCCCCCTCTACGGGATGCCCTTCATCTTTCTCTTAGTCTGACGAAGTCTTAGTCCCAGCATCTCAAAGCCAGCTTCTTTGTGAAGGCATTAATGTCTTCCTGCAGAGTCCATCTCCATCCTCAGTGCCCTGTGCTCACCTGAAGATGCAGCTGGCACAGGGCATTTCAGCTACCAGTTGTTGCTGTTCAGTCGCTAAGTCGTGTCTGACTCTGCAACCCCATGGACTACAGCACGCTAGGCTCCTCTGTCCTTCACCGTCACTTGGAGATTGCTCAAATTCATGTCCATTGAGTCAGTGATGCTATCCAACCATCTCATCCTCTGCCACTCCCTTCTCCTTTTGCCTTCAATCTTTCCCAACATCAGGTGGTTTTCCAATAAGTCAGCTCTTCACATTAGGTAGCTAAAGTATTGGAGCTTCAGCTTCAGCATCAGTCCTTCCCATGAATATTCAGGGTTGATTCCCCTTAGGATTGACTGGTTTGATCTCCTTGTAGTCTAAGGGACTCTCGAGAGTCTTCTCCAGCTACCAGCGCCTGTCTGTATGTCTTTTTTCTGATGAAGCATCCATCCTTTGAGGGAGTACTCCTGGTGCCTCTTCAGCCTTGCCCATCACTGAGGGCCCACCCCACATCCCTTCACAAAGTAGGTACTCAGCAAACACTCACTGATTGACCCACTGACAGAGGACCAGCAAGTTAGTCCACAGGATTCACTTGGTACATGAAATAAGCAAGTAAATGAACAAAAGCATGAGTACAAAACTGACTAAATCAGGAAGTGCAGGAATGCTCTAAATCCCAAGTCCTGATCTGTCAGATTGCAGAACAAACGTAGAGCATCTTCTTTGCACCCCATTCTCCTAGCAATGGGGCTTCTCAGGTGGCACAGTGGTAAATAAATCACCTGCCAATAAAGGAAACATAAGAGACACGGGGGGTCAGGAAGATTCCCCTGGAGGAGGGCATGGCAACCTGCTCCAGTATTCTTGCCTGGAGAATCCCATGGACAGAGAAGCCTGGCGGGCTATAGTCCAGACGGTTGCAAAGAGTCAGTGTAACTGAAGCGACTTGGCATGCTCCTAGCAATGGGTTCAAAAGGCACAGGAGGACTCAGCACTTGCGGCTGGCGGTAGGCTCGGGACTTACCCTTTCACCATCTAAGAGCAGATGAGCTCGGAAGATCACGGCATCATTGATGGGCACCTCCTCATTCCTGTATAAGATCTGGAAGACCCGGCTGCGCACGGTGCTGTCGTGGACGCAGGCTGAGTGTGGGCTGCTGCTGTCTGCAAAACAAGAACCGGTAGAAGTCCATGAACTCTCGTCCTGCCCTGGATCCTCAGCCTCCTGGGCTGTCAGTCTAGCTCAAGGAAAGCAATGGCCCCAAACTGCATTTCAATTCCCAAAGACCAGTGTCTACAGATGAACACAACTCCATCGTGGAAGATTTATGGTCACCAAATCTCAGAAAGAACATTGTCCAATCCTTTATAAGTCGTAAGATATTAGCGAAATCACTTGCCATCCCATGGGCAGTGCTCCTTGGCTGGACAGTGAAAGCGAGAAAGTGTTAGTGGCTCAGTTGTGTCCAACTCTGGGCAACCCTATGGACAGCAGCCCACCAGGCTCCTCTGCCCATGGAATTCTCCAGGCAAGAATACTGGAGTGGGCTGCCATTCCCTTCTCCAGGGGATCTTCTCAATGCTGGGATCAAACTTGGGTCTCTCACATTGCAGGCAAATTCTTCACCATCTGAGTCACCAGGGAAGCCCCTGGCTAGAAATTAGTACCTGCGAAATTCTTCTCCTGCTTACACACCCCTTCCTCCATAATGTCTTCCTTAATCCCCCTCTCCGAGAGATAATAACAGAGATAAAGACAGAAATTGCCCTTCCTTCTCCAGAGACACCCTAGTGCCCACAGAATCTCTCTCTCTCCTGAAAGTGTGGCTCTCATAGCACACAGGATATGAAGGATAATCTGTCTTTTACTTTAGATAAATGTATTATTATACTAGATATCCAGTTTATTAAGGAACCTGTTCAACTCCATGTCCTCCGATACATTCTGTGCGTGTGTGCTGAGACGTGTCCGACTCTTGGAGATCCTATACAAGCTGCTCTGTCCATGACCCTACACAGGCTACTTTGTTCACGGGATTCCCCAGGCAAGAATACTGGAATGGGCTCTAAATGTACCCTAATCCCTAAACACTGACTCAGAGTTAAGTTGAATTTCAGGATCTTCTCATGTCCACTGATCAGGATTACTATGGAGAAAAAAATGGGTGAATTCCTCCAAATCACTTAAACTGCACAGTTTGAAAAATATAGAAATCTTCTAAAATCAACAATATTAAATTTATATAAAGCAATCATTATGCATTCATAATAATGGCCAAACAAGTGATATTTCACAGCTTCCAACATGTTTTTCAAATGTGTTTCTTTCCTTAGCCCTTACAGAAAATTGCTGGGGTAAGTCCTCAGCACAGATAAAGAGACCAAGGCGCAAAGAGGAGGAGGCAGGTGTCCCGTCGGTTGCTATAAGAGGAGGTCCTGTGTGGACCCATCCTCAGATTTATCTGTATAACATCTGGGAAGAGAAGTCTCCAGTGAATGAGCGAAATGCTCCCATTTCAGACTTCCCTGGTGGCACAGTGGATGGGAGTCTGCCTGCCAATGCAGGGGGCACAGGCTCGGCCCCTGGTCCAGGAGTATTTCACACGCTGCGGAGCAACAGGGCCTGCGTGCCACAGCTACTGAGCCCATGCTATAGAGCCTGAGAGCTGCGATGACTGAGCTTGCTGCAACCACCGGAACCGGCACACCCAGAGCCTGTGCTCTGCACCAAGAGAAGCCACCACAAGGAGAAGCCTGCGCACCGCACGGCAGAGTAGCCTCCACTCACCGCAACTGAAGCCCACACAGCAACAAAGACTCAGTGCAACCCAAAATGAATAGCTACTTAATTTTTAAATGCACCCATTTCCTAGCAAAAGGTAAGTTTTCTGTAATGCTCTATTGAGAAACTGAACTAATGTGACTGCCAAAGGAAGCAAGAAAATGTTTTAAAAAATGAGCTCAACCAGCAAAGGGAAACAGCTTGAGTGCCTTGTGCAATGTCCCCAGCTGGCTCATACTGTCCCTCAGAAACAGGGACAAATGGTCACTGCCACCACCCCTTGCACAGTGACGCTCCACACCTGCCTTGTTGCTTCAGAGGAGGGAGAAAAAAAAAAAAATGTAAAATCCCAGGTTGTTTCCACGGCCACTCAGATTGACACTTCGTCATGAAGGAAATAGAATTACTGGCTCAACGCAGCCCCATTTAGACCTGTTGGATTCAAATTGATGTGGTTTTTAAACAGAAATGATCCTTGTGTGCAAGTGCCTTTCTGTTTTTATTTGCTGCACCAGCCCTTTCTCTATCACTGTCAAGGCCAGGTTGATCTATAAGTCAGACTGACATCATGGCCGAGGATGGATGGAGTAAATACTCTGAAGGTCAGAGCAACGCAGAACCATCTAGTACCTGGAGGGACAGCCAGCAAAACAGTTCAATCACTTGCCTTCTTGGGTGAGTGACATCATCCCTTGTAAGAGCAGCTTTCCACGTGAAAAATGGGCATCTCCACACACTGACCTTCTGTGATCAGTGTAGACCAAAGAGAATAAAATAAATCAAGATCTGAAGACCAGGCATGTGGCTGACATGCAAAATACAGTAGGATGATTTTTCAATCGTGTTTCGAGAAAGGCCGTAGCAGTTTTCTGTTGAATGCATTTCCAGTGGCTACATACGTGAGACTGAGCTCGTCTGATTTTTCAGCAGATTGACAAACAGGACTTAGCAGTATTTACAGGAGACCCTCACACCCCAAGATGCCCCATTAAGCCTAGGACGAGGCATTTCTGATGCCCTGTGGGACCTGTGGCATTTTCTCATCACTAGGAACTAGGGTATAAACAAGTGCCTCCTTGCCAAGGAAGGTTCACTGATCACAAGGCACCCTCTGGGCTTCTGGGCATCACTGTGACGGTGCCTGACAGCTTTGTTCCCACCAGGATTCTCCCTTCTTCGACAATGACAACCCACACTTGGACACCTTGCTCACTATCCTAGCTCCCTCTTCCTGACTTTCTGCAAGGCCACTTCTTGAATTATCTATGATTGGCTCTCTTGCTAGTTCACGGAACCTTCCTTGGCAGACAGAGGGTGCTCATTCACACCCGGTGCTCTGCACTCTCTCATGCACCAGGTACTGGGCACCCAGAGGTGAAGGTGGTGCCCACTCTCTCTGTGCTGAAAGACCTTGCTCAGACTTTGGGAGGCTGCCCCTTCCTAGCTGCTGGGTAGAAAGTCACTTTTCTCTTTCAACTGCTTTTGTTGTGGTTGAAATGACACTCATTTCCTCTTTCTATGCTTTAATATTTTTACATTAGTGAAAAGAACATGTCTTGGCATATCCCAAGTGTTATTTCAAATATTCTGACTCACTTTTTTCTTAATTTTGTTGGAATATAGTTTATTTACAATGTTGTGTTAGTTTCAGATGTACAGTAAAGTGATTCTGTTATACATATACATATATTCATCTTTTTCAGATTCTTTTCCCATATAGATTAGTATAGAATATTGAGTTCCTCATGCTATAACAGTAGGTCTCACTGGTTATCCATTCTATATCTAGTAGTGAATATTAATCCCAGGCTCCTAATTTATCCCTCCCAGCCATGTTTCACCTTTGTTAACCATAAGTTTGTTTTCAAAATTTGTGTTTATGTTTTTTATAAACAAGTACATTTGCCTCATTTTAATTAGATTCTATATATAAATGATATTATATGATATTTGTCTTTCTCTGACTTATTTTACTATTGCCAAGTCACAGAAGCAACCTAAATGGCCATCAACAGGGGAATGGATAAAGAAGATGTGGTACAAATATACAATGGAATATTTCACGTGTGTTCAGTCATGTTCAACTCTTTGCAACTCCATGGGCTGGGCCTACCAGGTTCCTCTGTCCATGGGATTTTCCCACCAACAATATTAGATTAGGTTGCCATTTCCTCCTCCAGGGAATCTCCCTGAGCCAGGGATCACACCCTCATCTCTTGCATTGCAGGCAGATTCTCTACCTCTGAACCACCAGAGAAGCCACAGAGGAATATTACTCAGCCATAAAAAAAGAATGAAATGATGCCATCTGCAGCACCATGGATAGACCTAGAGATTATCTTTAGACTGCTTTTTGTATATTTGGTGACCAGACCACTGGTCCAATGAGCAGATGTAGGTTAGAGTCTTCCCAGATATGTGTCAATAAAAAATGTACAGTCCTAGCTATAGTACCTACTCCTATATTTTCCTCTCAATCTTGAAACTCCCCTTTGTTCTAACTACCTTTCTTCCACCCACCCAGTTCTCTTCCCTTGTCTTCCTTCCCCTCTGCTCATCTTTGTTCTCTCGTCCATCTACTTCCTCTCCTCGAAAGATTACTGAGGGTGACAGGTTTCTTATGTAAAGTTTATCAAGTTAGACCTTGAAGTTTGGTCTTTCGTTCTCATTTTGTGAAAACCCAAGACGATAAAGAAAAGGGGTCTTTACTCACTATAGTTATGAAACTTATAAATACACGGAGATTTGCGGATATTGAGTTTGTTGGTGGAAGGGAGACGTCTCTAGCGGGAGGTCGGGGTGTACCGAGACTCTCGTGTCTAATGTTTCGTATCCACAACGACTAGACCGTGTCTGGGAGACAGGGTCTCAGGTTCGGTCCTACGAGAGTTCCCGTAGGAACATCGGACTTGAGGGAGAGGGTAAGGTTCGTCTACCGGTACTGAGACGGACGTGTGTCCTAGGGGGGTCTCTTAGTTCAGACACGATTCGTCAGTTTTGAGACTCCCTTTGGGAAGATTGGGAGGTCCGGACTGTTACAGACCCACTCCAGATCCGATAAACTTTTGTTTCTACGATTCTTCAATAGTATTATAAAGAACATTGGGCCCTGTGTAAGTGTACCCTCTTGAAAGGTCTTGTAATCTCAAGTCCCTTCAACATTTTCGGTTCAGACTAATACTTGTTGAGTTCCAGTACCGGAACTTAAAACATACCAAATCTTGTCCGAGAGGAAGTCATTTCGTTTGTCTCTACAAGATCTGAGTGGGGACGATGAAAGAGCGACACACCGGAACCCGTCCTGTCATTCCATCCATCTTGAAGTCGCTCAGTCGTGTCCGACTCTTTGTGACCCCATGGACTGTAACCTACTAGGCTTCTCCGTCCGTGGGATTCTCCAGGCAAGAATACTGGAGTGGATTGCCATTTCCTTCTCCAGGGGATCTTCCCGACCCAGGGATCGAACCCAGGTTTCCTGCATTGGAGGCAGACGCTTTAACCTCTGAGCCACCAGGGAAGCCCAAAAGCTTAAATGAGGCAAAAGTCATGCCCTGTTTATTTGACACAATCAGTGTCAGGTCCAGATGAGATGAGGATTAAAGAAGTGTGTGTTTAACTGTGAAATTCTCAAAACCCAACAGATTTCCTGGCATTATGAAGATGCCAAGGATGATGACTCTTTACATTAGATTACTTGCTGGCCATTTCTAGGAACAGGAAGGACAGAAAGTCATCCTGAAGCCAAGCTTCATTATTGTTTCTAACAGTTTCAGAGAATAGGCAGAAGAGAAAAGCCGCCTGAACCAGATGGTCACTGTTTCTCCCGAGAATAAGAAATATTCTCACTTGGCCTTGAGGATGAGAGTTCTTACTGCCTTTGTGAGGGAACTTGGGGTCACAGGGTTATGTTGTACTGTGGTTGCTGTTGTTCAGTCACTAAGTGTGCCCAACTCTGCAGCTGGCTGGGCTTCCCTATCCTTCACTATTTCCCAGTTAGGGCTTCCCTCATAGCTCAGAAGGTAAAGAATCTGCCTTCATTGCAGGTGACTTGGGTTTGATCCCTGGGTCGGGAAGATACCCTGGAGAAGGAAATGGCAATACAGTTCAGTAATTTCGCTTAGAAAACCCCATGGACAGAGGAGCCTGGTGGGCTACAGCCCATGGGGTCACAAAGAGTCAGACACGACTGAGCGACTAACACACACAGAGTTTGCTCAGACTCATGTCCACTGAGGAGATGATGCCATCCAACCGTCTCGTCCTCTGTCACTCCCTTCTCCTGCCCTCACATCCTCAGCAGCAAATGTCATGGCGATTCCAAATTGTGTGCTTCTTTTCATTCTTTCATTTCTGAGCTTGTTTACTTAGTATCTAAACGACCCCACAGGCAATGCTGGACATAATGCCAGTCACTGGTCATGGTACACCAACAATAAGGAATGGTCTGCAATGTTTAATGCAATATTTTCCAACTTCTTTTTTCTCTCATCACACTTGTGTTACTCCATCACAAAATTCCAACATGTTACTCATTTCTGTTTTGCAGAAAAAGAACTCAAGTCCTAGCATGGTGGAACAGCAGGGCTTGAGTATTATATCTAAACAAATATGCACTAAGTCCATCAATCAATTAGTTATTAATGAGGGTGGGGATGAAGAGGGATGTTTTTCAGAAGGTCCCCTACATTGAGGCTAGCTCAGTTCCCAGGACACTTGACTCCTATCTTAGTCTGCAAGAAAACTCAAGTTGCAAAGCAGAGTTCATTGCCTGGCAGAAATCCATCCCTGCAGAAGGAGAGCGACCAAACCAAAGAATGCAGGGGAAAAAAATACCCTTAAATTCCTGAAAATGAACAAGGGCTGCTGATGTAATTTAGCCATGAGCATCCTCCCATCAACATTGAGTGGGCTTAATGACTTAATTATAAACCCTTGTCACCTACCTATTAGAATGAGCCCAGAAAGGCCAGCACTTGATAACACTTTATTAGCCAATAACGTGTGTTGCTATGTAATTTCAGAAGTAAAAGACCAGCGGGTCACCTCTAACGCACTCCAATCACCCAGTGGTTTCCCTACTGGGCTTCCTTTGATCCGTCCTAGCCCTCTGCAGCCTCAGGTGTTTCCATTTGTATTCTAATTAGAGCCCAGCCCATGGCCCTGTCCCTCTTGCTTTTGTAAAGACAAGAAATGGAAAGAGCTCCAAGATGCGGGTTTTCTCAGGCCTCTGTCATGTGTACCTCACACACTTGTTAACAGGAATGTACCTGGTCTGCAACTGGGTGTCCTCCCCCTGTGATGGGGGGATGGCTGCTCAAGGATAGGGAGGGTTGAATACCCAGATTACTGTGCATAGAGTCATGTTAACAGGTACTCGGAGAGAAGGCGGGGCTTCACTGGTAACTCAGTCAGTAAAGATTCTGCAGTGCAGGGACCTGGGTTTGATCCCTGGGTTGGGAAGATCCCCTGGAGAAGGAAATGGCAACCCCCTCCAGCATTCTTGCCTGGAGAATCCTAAGGACAGAGGAGCCTTGTGGGCCACAGTCCATGAGTCACAAGAGTCAGACACAAGTGAGCGACTAAGCCACCGTGGGAGAGATGGCAGTGAATCCACCACTGGGTGGGGGAGGAGGGTATTGCTGATAGGATGATGAAACATTAACCAGAAGCGATTTCCAGCAGCTTCTAGCAGAACTCTTGGGGTAGTGAAAGGGAAACCCTTAACTGTTTCTTTTCGTTTGGATCTTTATTATGATCAGAGGGACAAATGTCTCATTGCATTTCATAATATCTGAACTGTTCTTGGGCTTTTTTGGCTGTGAGGCTCATGAGATCTTAGCTCCCTGATCAGGGATCAAACCCATGTCCCCTGCATTGAAGACGTGGAGTCTTAACCACTGGACCATTAGGGAAGTCCCCTCAACTGTTTCCTGATGCTGGGAAGAGAGTGGGCTTGGACCAGGGCAGTGGGTGATGCCTGGAAAGACAGAGCATCAGGGATCTCCCTGTTGATTTGCTGGGAGTCTTTTGGTGAGATGTTAGCTCTCCCAGCCTTAGTTCCTTCACAGACAAAAGATGACAGTAAAGATCTGACTCAACAGGGTGGACAGATGAAGACTCCTTATTTCACCCCACTTGCCTGCTGACTGAAAGCAGCTAAGTTCATGCTTTCCCTCCCATCTCCCGACTCCCGCTAGGAGTCTCCTGCTTCTCCTGCCCCTCCTGTCTCTGGGTTGTAAACCTCCCTCCAGGTCTCACTGTTTTCAAGATTTTATATGCCACTCATTGGAAAAGACCATGATGCTGGGAAAGACTGAAGGCAAAAGAAGTGGATGGCAGAGGATGAGATGTAAGATAGCATCACCGACCCAATGGACTTAGTTTGAGACCACTCCAGGAGATGGTGGAGGACAGAGGAGCCGGTGTGCTGCAGTCCATGGGTCTCCAAAGAGTCAGACGTGACTTAGCGATTAAACAATACAGACAAAACAATATGCCACCTACAAGCTCAGGGCCCTCAGCTGTCTGACTCCAGCTCCATCACTCTGTTGAGCAGACCTGATCCCTTGCTCACTTGACGTTATCCCTCTGATGTCAAATCCACACCATAAACTTACATAATGCAATACAGAGCCTTTGGTTGGTTGTGTTTCCCGCATCGATTCCTCTTCCTCCCTCAGCCTCGTATTCAGTCTTACACAAATCCTGAGCGTTTTCATTCAAAATGTGGTTCAGATGAACCCATTCTGGGTCACTTCATAATTTGCTCTCAACAGACAACATGGAAAACTTTATTTCTACATCTACTATTACTACTCTTTAGTTGATTAAAATCTCAACCAGACTTCATCAACCCATCACACTTGAAATAAAGTCTAAATTATTTACTATGGTGGAACTGGTCTTAAATGACCACTTTGGAGGCTTGCAGTCCAGGTAAGGGTTTATGCAGCACAGAGGCTAACTCTTTTCCTGATGTCCAGGTTGGGCAAATATTTATAAAACGCATGACTGACCAAGGCTGAGGGATCCGATTCCTGAGAACTTGGCAGCCGTGTTTCATAAACATTTGTGGACATGAACTGGATCTGGGCTCCAGCAGCTGGGTCCCGGAAGCTGGCTCTGTTTCCTGCTCCGTCCTCATGATGACCTGTCACCCACACCTACCCTGCTCCCTTACAAACAGCCGGCACTAAGGCTGCCTGAAACATACAGCCTGGGGTGTTCTGAGAAGAGTAGAAGCAAAGCTCCCTCTTCTAACTCTGAATCCCATTCTGGTAAAAAGTCATCAGGAGACTCAGCACATGGGAGGCAAAGAGCCCTGTTTATGTGCTTCAGTCTTGACCAAGCCATCTGTCTCAGCCATATGCTTCGTAAGGAGAACTAAGTATAGCACAATTGCAGCTAATCAAATATTTGTAAGAGCTGCAGTGTCCCTGCCCAGCCATGGTCCGGGCATGTTCCAAGGAACGCAGAGCCCTTGTCCAGCCCAAGGTGACCTGGTCCTTGATGGGAGACCATGGATGGAGGGGGCAGTTGAGACTTACTAGGAAAATATCAGGGCATCCCTGGAGGCACTGCTCAGTAGATAAGAATGGGTGGTCACTCCGCCTTTCTCTTCCATAGACATTGAAGTTCCCTCCAAAATACCAGCTCCAGGGCTACAGCTGAGCCAAGACTGACCAGTCCAGCAAGCTCTCTGAAGTCTCAGGCCTCAACTCTCTCCAAGGGTTGAACCCACCACTGGCCCCCGCCTAAGTTGTGAATGAGTGAAGCTACCCCCGAGTCCTGTATGGATGTGAGAGCTGGACTATAAAGAAAGCTGAGCTCCAAAGAATTGATGTTTTGGAACTGCGGTGTTGGAGAAGACTCTTGAGAGTCCCTTGGACTGCAAGGAGATCCAACCAGTCCATCCTAAAGGAAATCAGTCCTGAATATTCATTGGAAGGACTGATGCTGAAACTGAAACTCCAATCCTTTGGCCACCTGATGAGAAGAACTGACTCATTGGAAAAGACCTTGATGCTGGCAAAGATTGAAGGCAGGAGGAGAAGGGGGTGACAGAGGATGAGATGGCTGGATGGCATCACTGACTTGATAGACATGAGTTTGAGAAAGCTCCGGGAGCTGGTGATGGGCAGGAAAGCTTGGGTGCTGAGGTCCATGGGGTTGCAAAGTTAGACACGATTGAGAGACTGAACTGAACTGAACCCCCCAGTGAAGGCCATTCTCACCTGGACTCTCCTCTGATGCCTCATCCTCCTTACTTAGACCCCTGCCTCCTGTGCGTTAGGGCATGGACCCTGTCCATTGGACAGGTACCGATGGATCGGAATGCACTCCAGGCACAGTGAGGAGCAGTGTCCTGCAGGCCATCTGCTCTGCCAGGCACAAATTCATGGACCACGGACTACAGGGATACGAGGGTCTGGGCGAGGGGCCAAGCTAATGGGCCAGGGAACAGGCAGCTTAGAAATTGGAGGGCAGTGGCTGCTCTGACAACTGCTCTGCCAGATACATTGGCTGAACACATCCCCTGGTTAACACGAGCGTGGCATCTCCATACCGTGTGGGGGTCAACCCAGCCTCCCTGCTGAGGCCAGGCCCTGCAGCTGGAGGCATTTTCCTTCTTGATCTCTCAGGCTGTTGCCTCACTCCTTTTCCTTCTAAACTCAGTGTCAGCCCAGAGACACCTGAGAGCCTGTCCTCCAGGACACATAGATGGCCTTGAAGCTTCTGTTCATCAGCATCTTTTCTTTCAGCTGTGCATCGGCACCAAGAGCCCCCGTCTGTGTGAGGACACAGAAGCAGAGTCTATGTGTGACTGGGAATGACCCCAGGGCCAGCTTGCCTCTCTCCAGCTCAAAACATCTCCATCACTAGATACCCCAGGTGCCAGGGCTCTAGGAAGGAGCATGGCATAAAAGGCACAAAACTACTCTCTTTCAAATGAATCGATAGCCTGGATCTCATCTCAAAACCCTGTGTCTCTTCACAAATGTCACCTCTTCATGGAGATTTTCACTTTCAGTGTAGTTACAAGCAGCCCAGGCTCTGATATCAGATCAGCATTCAAGTTCATACTCTCCATTCACTTGCCTTTTTTAAAAAAAAGTCTTTTAAAAAATGCATTGAATTATAGCATATAGCTGTTGTGTGCTTAGCTATGTCCAACTCTTTGCAACCCCATGGACTATAGCTTGCCAGACTCCTCTGTCCATGGGATTTCCCAGGCAAGAATACTGGAGTGGGTTCCTACTTCCTCCTCCAGTAGTATATAGTATATACTCCATTATAGGTTATTACAAGATAGTGGATATAATCCCTTGTGCTATATTATATGTTTATTTATTTTACACACAGTAGTTTACATATGTTAATTGCATACCCGTATTTTGTCCCTCCTCCCTTCCCTCTTCCCTCCGTCTTCTATATGTGAGTCTGTTTCGGTTTTGCTATATACATTTGTTTGTATCATTATTTTAGACTCCACAGACAAGCGATATCATACAGTATTTGTTTTCTTCTGTCTGACAAATTTCGCTAAGCATAATATTCCCTAGGTCCATCCACATTGCTGCTAATGGCAAAATTTCATTCTTTTTTATGGCTGAATAACATTCCATTATATATATATATATTATATATATATATAATATATATATATAAAATGGACTTCCCTGGTGGCTCAGATGGTAAAGTGTCTGCTTACAAGGCGGGAGACCCGGGTTCAATCCCTGGATTGGGAAGATCTCCTGGAGAAGGAAATGGCAACTCACTCCACTATTCTTGCCTGGAAAACCCCATGAATGGAGGGGAGCCTGTTAGGCTATAGTCCATGGGGTCTCAAAGAATTGGAAACAATTGAGCGACTTCACTTCACTTCATATATATATATATTTTTTTTTTCTTCATCCACTCATTTGCTGAGGAACACTTAGGTTGCTCCTGTCTCTTGGCTGTCGTAAATAGTACTGCTATGAACACAGGTGTGCGTGCATCTTTCCAAATTAGCATTTTTCAGTTTTTCCGATTATATACCCACCTGCAAATTATTTTTGTTTTTTAAGCCTAATGTTCTTCATATGTAAACTAACCATGAAAAATCTCTTCTTCTGAAGTGTTATGGTGAAAGTTAAATAAAGACGGTGACTGGTGTCATTATTTGTAGTAATAATACACTTTATCCCTCCACATTCACACCTTTGTTGTGCATATCCCACCTTCTATTTCATTCAATTTGGCATCACCTCATCCTCACCCAGATGCAGGTAGAGCATTTGCCTGGCTACCCCCAAAGGTAGACTGAATCCTCATTGAGGAAGGCAAATTTTCCTTTTTTCATCTGAGCCACTATCCTAAGTCTGAGAATCCACACATCAATGTGGGGACTAATAGCTAAAAGGAAAGCACATAGTTCTATAAACCCATTTCACAGACGAGAATCTACACATAAATATGGGGACTAAGAGCAAAGAGAAAATAACATAGTTCTGTAAGTCCGTTCCAGAAAGGAACTGGGAGGCTCAAGAAGATGGCAGACCCAGCCCAAGAGCAGAACCAGTATCGGGACCCAGAATTCAACCTCCAAGCCCAGGGCCTTCCTTCCATCCCACAGTGCCCTCCCTCAATGCTCAGCGGGGCACCAAAGGACTGTTTCCAAGGCTGCTTTAGTGCCTGAGCAAATTCCATAAACAGCATCCAAAACAGCATCCAAAATTCTAGAGACAGCATCCAGGTGACCTGCAGCACCTGGCTGGGGGTCAGCCAACGCTTAGCCAGTTGGCTCCAAAATCAATGCATGCCTAGTCCTAGAGCCTCGGAATTAATTATTGAAGCTTTAGATTCAATTACCAGATGGCCTCTTCTCTCAGGCTCATTTTTCTCAACATCCACACCCTGGCACAGAGGGGCTAGTGCAAACCCGCTGATGTGTGCCACGACCACAGTCACCTAGCTGGCGTGAGCTGGGGTCAGGATGTGGGGGGGGGGGGCAGCTCACCGCTGGACGTCCTCCCCCGAGGCTGGGCCACCATAGCAGCACATGTCCAGTGATCACACATGCTCAGTTACATCAGTCCTGTCCGACTCTTTGGGGCCCTATGGACTGTAGCCCACCAGGCTCCTCTGTCCATGGGTTTTCTCCAAGCAAGAATACCGGAGCATGTTGCCACCCCCTCCTCCAGGGGATCTTCCCAACCCAGGGATCAAACCTGCATTTCTTGTCTCCTGCAGTGGCAGGTGGGTTCTTTACCACTAGTGCCACCTGAGAAGCCCCACCATCACGCAGCAGCTCCTGTTTATTTACGCGTCTGCATGCATTTCTTGGGATTCAGTCATCCTGTAGTTCATCTCAGCAGCCATTGGACTGGGACTGGGAAAAGTAAGCCTTTAATGACTAAAGAGTTTCAATGACTCTCCCTTCATTATTTTACGGATCTAACTTCTCCCAGACTAGATCCTTCCCAATCGCTTTGAAGTGAAGTCAACTTTCTCTTGTTAGAAATAAAATACAAACAATAGCCCAGACTCACAGCCCTTCTGGCGACCTCTCTGTCTGCCTCCACGCAGTAGCAGTGACACTTACCCAAAGATTGCCCCTACTGCCTGTCTCCCTTTCTTCCTCGGTTTACTCACACTTCAGTGCCTCCCCCAAATATAGTTTCTGGACCCTTCTCACCACCCAAAGAACTCCTATCAAGCTGATGGATGCTCTACCTGCCCACAAGATTTTCAGGAAAGTTCTAGTGCACGTCGTACTTCAATCCTCAGAAGCATTCTGCAAAGTCAGTCAACTCTTCCTCCTTAAAATACTCTCTTCCCATTGTATCAGTTAGATCAAGTCCCACCCGTTTCCTCTTGATGCTTGGGTAACTTTCTTCTGCCTCCACAGCTGCCTCTCTGCCATCCTCAGCATCACTTCCTGCCTCCCTTATGATAGCTGGTGCTACCCTAAAGCTTACGGTACCATTGGAGGCATATTGACTGTCTTCTCTTCCAACAGAAGGTAACCCTTGTGACTGAACTACATTTGCCTGTTTCGTGCATTCTCTAAGTCCTGTACATAAAATGTAGCACATAGCCAGCCAATGAAATCTATGCATGTATTAATCACCCATATTTCTCAATGTTCAAGACCTCTAAGGCAGGTTGCCTAGTTGTGATCTTCTGTTTGGATTTTCAAAGGCACCACATACTTAACATGTTCCAAAGTAAATTCATATCTGACTCTTTGCAACCCCATGGACTGTAGCCTACCAGGATTCTCTGTCCATGGAATTTTTCCAGGCAAGAGTACTGGAGTGGGTTGCCATTTTCTTCTCCAAAAGTAAATTATGAAAACCTCAACTAGAGGGGAAAAAAAAAAGTTAAACTACCTGTTTCTCATCCAGCTTTCCCTATTTTAGTAAATGGCTCTATGAGCCAGCCTGTCTTGTGAATGAGAAATCTGAGAGTCACCATCTCTCTGGCCTTCCAAGTGTGATCCTCATTGAATGCTCACTTCTCTCTGTTCTAACTACCAACCAACCTGCCCACTCTTAGCTGGCCTCTCACCTGGACAGTTCAATTGCCTTCAGTCTGCTCAACCTGTCTCTGGTTCCAAAGCTTCACAATGTTTCCAAAGAAGTGTATTTTCGATATGCAAATAAAACCAAGCTGCTCCTCTGCTTCAAACCCTTCAGTATCTTTCCATTTATTTTAGGATAAAGGGAAAGCTTTTTCCCCCTAATATAAGTCCTCAAAGCCCACCTGCCTCTGTTTAGCTTCATCACCTTCCAGGCTTCCTAGTTCATTTTCCTGCAGCCACAGTTGAATGCCACCCTCCTTGTCACCACATCACCTTTGCCCCTGCCATTCCTTCTCCTCCGCTTCCCTGGAGACCACGCCCACTTCCCTGGAGACCACGCCCACTTCCCTGGAGACCACGCCCACTTCTGCTCACCATCTCCTTCCCCAGAAAATGTTCTCTAATCACCCTAAACATTGTCAAATCTGTGATTACAAGCTCACATGAGGTGAAGTCGCTCAGTCGTGTCCGACTCTTTGCGACCCTGTGGACTGTAACCTACTAGGATTCTCAGTCCGTGGGATTCTCCAGGCAAGAATACTGGAGTGGATTGCCATTTCCTTCTCCAGGGGATCTTCCCAACCCAGGGATCGAACCTGGGTCTCCCGCACTGGAGGCAGACGCTTTAACCTCTGAGCCACCAGGGAAGCTCACATAACACAAGGCATTTCTCTGAATATTGTGATATTAGCTGATGTAGAAATGACTAATTGAATAATCTCCTACATTAAATCTTCTGCAAAAGATAGGTTCTTTTTGCTCAAATAGACCTAGGAAATCTATCTTCTTTAGTTGACTTTTATTGAATGTGAAATTTTAAAAATATACATTTTTGGCTTGAAAAAATGTATAAATACTTAAACCTGATGGCTTTTTAAAATTTTTTTTAAAAAACATTTCTTTCTCATTTTACCATTACTAAAAATAATAAAAATAGAGAGAAGTCAAGTTATCCACTTCAAACAAAATTAACACTCCAACTGTGGCAATGATTCAGAAATGCCCGACTCCTTGATTCTACTGATTTATAAAATCTTTGACATGGTTTCCTCCTTTGAAAATGGAAACAGAGATAACTTCTCTCCAAAGATTGTTATGAGGATTGGTAAAATAGTATTTATGAAATACCTAGCACAGCGCCTGGTATATTCAGTTACAAAATCAATAGAAATTCATTACTGTCATTGCCACCAATCCATGAAAATATGGGTCATCCATTGGCACATATTTCAGAAGGCTGAGGCAAAGTACATTTGTTTCAATGAAAATAAACAAGAACATTCATTTTCAGGAGTCAAGACTTTTATCGTGTTTTAAACTTTAATAATATCGACCTGAACTGCTCTAAACCAAGGCAATCGATACTGGAGAACGTGCTCAGGTGAAGCTTTCAAAGAGGATTTAGATGAAAAGGAAAGCATCTTTCAATGAGGTCTGGAAGTGATGTGAATTCTTGGCATTCATCTACTCATCCTTTCATCCATCCATCAGTCCACTGATGGATGGAATCAGTGGACTGAATCAGTCCACTGATTCAACATATCTGCACTGAGTCACAAAGGTGTGATAGCAGGTGCGTGCGTGGCGTCAGTAAGCGAGTTTCTGTCCTCCTAAGACTTATACTAGGGTAAAGGGGAAAAAGAAATGCTCAAGTGACCATTCAGCCATAATGTTATAAATACTGCAAAAACAGAAGCTGAAAGGAATATGGAACACTTAATTTGGAGTTGGGGAAGTGTACCACCTAAAGGTAAAAAAGAGGCATCTTATGGGCTATTAAAATTACATTTTGACAGCAACCACAACACACCCTGCAAACCAATGTCAAAGGCTAGACTCAAAAGCACAGCTCACAAATGGAGTGGGTGAGAACCACCAATCCAAATTCTTCAGTTAGACTAGGGGAATAATATGGCATCAGGTGGAGAGGGAAGAAAGGGTTTTGGAGAGAGCATCCATACAGTTGTTTGGAGAAAGCTATGTCTGCGAAGTCAGTCTCTATTTACACCACTTCCAGTGGAGGAGAGAGAAGAAGAGTAACTTGCTTTCAGCCAAAAATAGAGCACCCACTCAAACAGCATGATGTAGATCCCCCGTCTGGGGACCAGAGGACCAGGGCATGTCTGCCTCCTCAGGAAGTTAAGGCCACCCTGCTTCCCTGATAGCTCAGTTGGTGAAGAATTGGCCTGCAATGCAGGAGACCCCAGTTTGATTCCTGGGTCAGGAAGATCTGCTGGAATCCTTCCCCAGAAAATGTTCTCTAATCACCCTAAACATTGTCAAATCTGTGATTACAAGCTCACATGAGGTGAAGTCGCTCAGTCGTGTCCGACTCTTTGCGACCCTGTGGACTGTAACCTACTAGGATTCTCAGTCCGTGGGATTCTCCAGGCAAGAATACTGGAGTGGATTGCCATTTCCTTCTCCAGGGGATCTTCCCAACCCAGGGATCGAACCTGGGTCTCCCGCACTGGAGGCAGACGCTTTAACCTCTGAGCCACCAGGGAAGCTCACATAACACAAGGCATTTCTCTGAATATTGTGATATTAGCTGATGTAGAAATGACTAATTGAATAATCTCCTACATTAAATCTTCTGCAAAAGATAGGTTCTTTTTGCTCAAATAGACCTAGGAAATCTATCTTCTTTAGTTGACTTTTATTGAATGTGAAATTTTAAAAATATACATTTTTGGCTTGAAAAAATGTATAAATACTTAAACCTGATGGCTTTTTAAAATTTTTTTTAAAAAACATTTCTTTCTCATTTTACCATTACTAAAAATAATAAAAATAGAGAGAAGTCAAGTTATCCACTTCAAACAAAATTAACACTCCAACTGTGGCAATGATTCAGAAATGCCCGACTCCTTGATTCTACTGATTTATAAAATCTTTGACATGGTTTCCTCCTTTGAAAATGGAAACAGAGATAACTTCTCTCCAAAGATTGTTATGAGGATTGGTAAAATAGTATTTATGAAATACCTAGCACAGCGCCTGGTATATTCAGTTACAAAATCAATAGAAATTCATTACTGTCATTGCCACCAATCCATGAAAATATGGGTCATCCATTGGCACATATTTCAGAAGGCTGAGGCAAAGTACATTTGTTTCAATGAAAATAAACAAGAACATTCATTTTCAGGAGTCAAGACTTTTATCGTGTTTTAAACTTTAATAATATCGACCTGAACTGCTCTAAACCAAGGCAATCGATACTGGAGAACGTGCTCAGGTGAAGCTTTCAAAGAGGATTTAGATGAAAAGGAAAGCATCTTTCAATGAGGTCTGGAAGTGATGTGAATTCTTGGCATTCATCTACTCATCCTTTCATCCATCCATCAGTCCACTGATGGATGGAATCAGTGGACTGAATCAGTCCACTGATTCAACATATCTGCACTGAGTCACAAAGGTGTGATAGCAGGTGCGTGCGTGGCGTCAGTAAGCGAGTTTCTGTCCTCCTAAGACTTATACTAGGGTAAAGGGGAAAAAGAAATGCTCAAGTGACCATTCAGCCATAATGTTATAAATACTGCAAAAACAGAAGCTGAAAGGAATATGGAACACTTAATTTGGAGTTGGGGAAGTGTACCACCTAAAGGTAAAAAAGAGGCATCTTATGGGCTATTAAAATTACATTTTGACAGCAACCACAACACACCCTGCAAACCAATGTCAAAGGCTAGACTCAAAAGCACAGCTCACAAATGGAGTGGGTGAGAACCACCAATCCAAATTCTTCAGTTAGACTAGGGGAATAATATGGCATCAGGTGGAGAGGGAAGAAAGGGTTTTGGAGAGAGCATCCATACAGTTGTTTGGAGAAAGCTATGTCTGCGAAGTCAGTCTCTATTTACACCACTTCCAGTGGAGGAGAGAGAAGAAGAGTAACTTGCTTTCAGCCAAAAATAGAGCACCCACTCAAACAGCATGATGTAGATCCCCCGTCTGGGGACCAGAGGACCAGGGCATGTCTGCCTCCTCAGGAAGTTAAGGCCACCCTGCTTCCCTGATAGCTCAGTTGGTGAAGAATTGGCCTGCAATGCAGGAGACCCCAGTTTGATTCCTGGGTCAGGAAGATCTGCTGGAGAAGGGATAGGCTACCCACTCCAGTATTCTTGGGCTTCCCCTGTGGCTTAGCTAGTAAAGAATCCACCTCCAATGTGGGAGACATGGGTTTGATCCCTGGGTTGGGAAGATCCCCTGGAGAAGGGAAAAGCTACCCATTCCAGTATTCTGGCCTGGAGAATTCCACGGACTGTTTAGTCAATGGGGTCGCAAAGAGTCGGACACGACCAAGTGACTTTCACCTTCACTTTCATGCGGATACACTGAATCACTTTGCCCCTCGCAAGGATGATACAAGGAGGAGTCTGTGGGCACAGCGTCACATGTCAGATCTGTGCAGACCGGGCCACAGGAAAGATGGATGTCTCTGCCAAGTCAGTTCTGCAGGGGCACGCAGCTGAAATATGGGAGAGAGAACAGGAGGAGGAAAGGAGTTGACACTTGAACACTGCTGCTGCTTGTAGGGGATGAGCATCACGTAACCGAATCTTCAGGCGGACCCTGTGAGAGACGTTCTGGTCTTGCTGTAGTTTTCATATGTGGAAATGAGGCACCAGGCACTTGTTTCACTGTTTCAAAGTCGAGGAACCAGGATTTGAACCCAAATAGACTGTAACCACTATTTTGTGCTCTTCAATAGATCTTCCAGGCATAAATATTCATTAAAATAATGACAAACATTTGGCTCATTGCGTCTTTTAAAAAAAATTGAAAATATTTAAAGAGTAAAATTGAGATAACATGTACAGTATTCTGGGTGGCACTTCTTAAGGTGGTGCTAGTGGTAAAGAACCCACCTGTCTAATTCAAGTGACGTAAGAGAAGCTAATTCAATCCCTGGGTCAGGAAGATCCCCTGGAGGAGGGCATGGCAACCCACTCCAGTATTCTTGCCTGGACAATCCCATGGACGGAGGAGCCTGGTGGGCTACAGTCCTTAGCACCACAAAGAGTCGGACAGGACTGAAGCAACGTAGCACGCATGCACATACAGCATCCTAAAAGCACATCCATGGGGCACTGGCAGGGCAGCCCCTGAAGGTCTGATTTGCTACTGCAGTATCTATGGGAGTAATGAGGGCTGAAGTGTGAAGGGAGCGAGGCTGGGAGAAGGTTGAGGCGGGGAAAGAAAACTGAGCATGACCAGAATGGGGTCTGTGAGCTTGGAAGGGACCCAAGAGACATGAGGAAGAGGAGAAACTCTCAAGGGACAGGACTTGAGGTGGGCATGGAAAAGGGGTCCAAGGAGTAGTTGGGCTTCATCCTGCTGGACCAGCTGGGTAGCAAGACCACACATCAGCACAGCTGACATCTTCCTCCAGCGGATGCTCAGCAAGTCTTGCCATCAGCACTGCGGGTGGAGCAGGCAACACACAGCACCCGCCAGACTCTGGAGTCTGACTCACTGGGATTGAATTCTGGCTGCATGAACCACTACCTGGGAGACCTTGAACCAGTCCTTAGGCACTCCACATCCAAATTCCCTCTTCTATAAAACAGGGCCTATTCATGTACCTTATCGCTTAAGAAAAGTGTGATAATAAAGTACATCCATACCCATAAATACTAAACACATTTGAAGCATTCTATTTCCTGGCACATAGAAGACACTCCATGATGATTTACTGAAAAGTAGCATTATTATTAAATTGTAGAGGAGACACAGACCATAAATATGTAATAAAACTAGTTGAAGTAGTCTGAAGAAAAATAAAGCAGAATAAGAAATTAAACTACAACAGGAAATCTATTTTTTAAAAAAAATGAGCAAGGAGCCTCTCTGAGGAGGTGACATTTGAGCAGAGACCTGACCTGAATTCATTGAGAAAGCAAACCAGGCTAAGACTGGGAGAGGAAAGACCAACTTCCAGGGGGAGGGACCCCCAAAGTTTGGAGCTCTGAGTTGGGAATGAGCTTGATATTTAAGGAAGGGCTTCCCTGGTGGCTCAGAAGTTAAAGCATCTGCCTCTAATGCGGGAGACCCGGGTTCGATCCCTGGGTCGGGAAGATCCCCTGGAGAAGGAAATGGCAATCCACTCCAGTATTCTTGCCTGGAGAATCCCATGGATGGATCACAAAGAGTCAGACACAACTGAGCGACTTCACCTCACCCCAAGAGTGATGGAAAGAGGGCAAAAGATGAGTTTAAGGGCAAAATCAAGGATCAGACCATATGGGGCCACCAGGACCTGCTAAGGACTTTGTATTTTATTCCCAGGTCCGCAAGAAGCAATGTGATGCAGTAGTTAAGTTCTAGACTTCTTGGCTGGGATCCTGAACCCACCTGTTCCCAGGTGTTCCCATCTGTATCTTCATCTGTAAAGTGACGATAAGAATAACACCTACCCTGTAGAGTTGTGAGAAGTGAGAAAATGTAATATGTGCAAAGAACTGAACAGTGCCCAGCACACAATAAGCATTCTGGGTCATTATCATCATCATCACCATCATCAGCAGACTTTGAGTAGGGGCCTGATGTAATCTGAATTGTCTGTAAAATACATTACCCTGGCTTCTATGTGAAGGTGATGCAGGCTGGCCTTTGGCAATGGTTGTAAGTGAGGTGAGTCTGAGAGGGATGGAGGTAAATCGCTGCAACGGACTTGGATGGAAAAATTCTCAGGCCGATTTGCAGCAAAATGGGTGGACCTAGAGATTATCATTATTTCACTTATTAAGTGAAAAAAGTCAGAAGGAGAAAGACACACACCATGCAATATCACTTACATGTGGGATCTAAAATATGATACAAACGAACTTACCTACTAAACAGAAACAGACTCTCAGACCCAGAGAACAGACCTGTGGGCACCCAGTGGGAGGGAGGGATGGACAGGGAGTCTGAGATGAGCAGATGAAAACTACGACATACAGGATGCATAAATAGCAAGGTCCCAGCACACAGCACTGGCAACCCACTCCAGTACTCTTGCCTGGAAAATTTCATGGACAGAGGAGCCTTGTAGGCTACAGTCCATGGGGTCGCAAAGAGCTGGACATGACTGAGTGACTTCACTCACTCACTCACTCAGCGCACAGCACAGGGAACTATATTCTGTATCCTGTGATAGGCCGTAGTGGAAAAGAGCGTGAAAAACAATGCATCTATTGCATGTGTGTTACTGAATCATTTGGCTGAACAGCAGAAATTAACAACTGCAAGTTAGCTATACATCAGTAAAATAATTTTTAAAAATTCTAGGCTGGACAGCTTTGTGCATTTAGATTTACAAGTTTCCCTGAGAATGTGTGTGTCTGGGGTCAAGCCAAGTAGTCTTTTAGAAAATCATCATCTACTTAAAGTGGATGTGTTATTACAGAAAAAAAAAATATATATATATATATGGAGTAAAGAAAAACAAGCTTTTCCTTCAAGAACATTCTGAGTAAAAAGGCGATGCCCTTCAGAGGTCATGCGTTCCTCACAGCCTTTCCTATGATCATCTCAAGTAGCTATCAAGACAAAACAGGAAATCCTGTTTCTGTAACTGTCCAAATACCATACAGATATGAAAAGGTAAGACAGGCATTTTCTGTTCATTTTCCTGCCTGAGCAGTTCTAACATCAATCCATCCTCTTATTTTGGGCTGTCGTGGAAAGAGAGGCTTGTTAGACAGAAGCATGGAGAGCCCATGTGTGGGAAAGTCTGATCCAGTAACCCCTCTCCAGGACAACCTCACTCTGCTTTCAAATGGATCTTATTCAAATTGCTGGGCACCTGTCGAGGAATTTTGCTCTAAGTGCAGGCTCAAGTAACATTTTCCTGATATATATGTATTTTTTTTACTGGATGCACAGAAATAGCACCATGAATCAAAGGCATGCTATAAAAGGCTAGAGTGAGCCTGGATGGGGATTTCAAAATGGCTCTGGGGCTCCACGTGGAGAGTACCGAAGCTCCAGCAGCAGGAGATGTACCCTGAAGCATGTTTCTCCTCCCTCTATTCCAGAGGTTCTGATGCACCTGACCCTTCCTCTGTGTGCTCCCTTGAATTAAAAAGAAATCCATATGTAAACGGGGCTGCAGACTCCCTCATTCTACACGTGAGAATATTGACAAGACGTGTGTGTGTGCTCAGGGGTGTCCTTCTCTTTGCAACTCCGTGGACTGTAGCCTAACAGGCTCCTCTGTCCATGGGATTCTCCAGGCAAGAATACTGGAGTGAGTTGCCACGTCCCCCCTCCAGGGAATCTTCCTGACTCAGGGATTGAAACCTCATCTCTTGCATCTCTTTCATTGGCAGGCATTTTCTTTACCACTGTGCCATCTAGGAAGCCCATTTATAGGAAAGACTTAATCATTCGTCATGGTAAAAAGAGAGCTTATGCCTGAGTCAGGGCAGACATTAAGGAGAGTTTGGACCAAAGAGAAGCAGGCTTCCTGCAGTTTATGGCAGTTATTATTCCACTTGTCTATCAGCCTCAGCCAGCTCAGCAGAAAATATTCCTTTTCATTTCATGATCGCATTGTTCTCCAGAGGAAATGGATAAAAGCATGCCGGTCAGCAGGTGGGAAATAAAGACCCTCTGCTGCTTGGGCCCATCCTCAGGGACCTGCCTTTCACATTAAGGTGTTAAGACTTCAGCATCTCTTCTTGTAACTGTAAGTCACCGAAGGGAGAAGACTAAATCATCCAATTATCCGTCATTAGCGTCAACTCCTTAGCTGCAATTACAGATTTCTGAGATTCTGCTCTTGTGTGTCCCCCTGTGAATTTCCTCTTCAGCATTTTATCCACGTATCATTTCGTCTCACTCTGAGAGTCTGACTTAGGAGGCGGGCAGGATGGATCAAGAAACTGACTGCTTGCGAGTCCCTAGGGATCTTGTGAGAGGAGGTCCCTGGGCCACACTGGGAGAAACTGCAGTGGTTCGAGAGGTCCTGAACAATCCCAGTCCCCGCCACCCACTCCTGGGGACCCCTCAATCGTTACTCCAAATTCCACACCCCGTGGTCCATTCTCAGACCTTCAGTGACCACTTGGCTGAATCAGAAAGAAGTTATCCAGCCTCTGTTGCATACTTTGGGGCTTTTTCTAAATAATCATCAGCTTTTTTTTTTAAACAACTGCTTGACTATCAAGAACTCAAAACAGTATCCTTTCCCATTGAAATGCTTCCTTTCAAAACAACCTGTTCACTGAGGCTTCAAAGCTTATTATTATAATTTTTTAATTGCATGGAATTCAGCCTCCCCCTTCCTTTCATTAAAGCCCAAGCTAAGCCCTTTGGTCTTTATTACTAATACAATAAGCGTACCTGTTATGCCAACTGTATCCCAGGCACTCCTGCAGGTATCAGGGAGCCAGAACTGAATAAAGAAGCAACATGGTACCAGGACTCTGGTGTGTAAACGTAAGCGTCAACTTCCACACTGAGGATTAATTTATTCCTATAAGTATATAATGATAATAATAATAATGCCCCTTTATTTTAGAAAAGACTAGGGACCTCCCTGGTGGCCCAGTAGCTAACACTCTGAGCTCCCGATGCAGGGGAATGGGGTTTGATTCCTTCTCAGGGAACTAGATCCCACATGCTGCAACTAAGACTGGCACAGCCAAATAAATAAATATTTTTAAAATAAATAAATAAAAATAAAAAGACTGGAATGACTGCATATAATATATGTACACTACCATGCAATGTTCTTTTCATTAGCCACTGTCTTCTGCCATGTGAAAACTTCTGCATGAAGCCTCTAGAGATGAGACGTTCACTGCTTCTGAAGATGATATCAGGAGCTGGGCATCTGGAGGCTCAAGAGCTCCAGAAACAGTGCCTGACACATAGGAGGCGGCGGAGAAACAGGTACTGAATAAACTGCAAAACCCATCAGGACTAACATTTCAGTCCGTGTAAATTTCACCCAAGTCTGCTAATTCCGGCTTTTGCAATAAAACTAAAAATAGCCAGCATTTACTGAGGGTTTAGGATGGCAGGCTCCCCTCTAAGTACTTATATGTATTCCTAGTAAAATGCCTACAACCCCACGAAGAAGCTACTGTTATTAATAATATTATTACCATTGCCATTTTACAGAGAAGGAAAATGAGGCACAGGGAGGTTAGAACCGAGTCCAAGGTCACGCAGGGTGTGTGGGATGCAGCTGCCGGCTTCTCTAGCCTGTGGTGGGGCGTCTAGAGATAAAGACTGTTCTCTCTTCCATCAGCAACAGGCATGTGTATCTGATGCATGTGTGCCTTTTCTGGCTTACACTTCCGGGGCCCTGCCCTCTCCCTTACCTTTCTCTCCAGGTGTGTTTCCCTGAAACATGGCTCCCCAAGTGCAGGGTGTGCCCACGCAGATGTGGGTGCACCCTGGTGGTGCTGCTGCCTGGGCGGGTGGCGGGGGGCAGTAGGGGGCCCAGGAGCCTTGTTCAGCGGGGAGGGAGGCACCCGGGCAGCTGAGCCTGTGCAGACCTGGTGGCGGGACTCTGCCCACTTTCTGAACACAGAGAGATTTGCACGGATGACCTGGACCGAAGGCAGGACACCTGGAAGTCAGGTGTGCCCACAGAAGACCGGCTCAGGAGATGGCAGTCAAGCCTTCCCGGGGAGGCTGCCTTGAGGTCAAAGCACACCCCACCCTCCCGACCTCCCTTGTCACTCTGGTGATTGTCACTCACCCCTCAGTTCCCCACCCCAGTCCTGGAGCTGCAGGAAAGCAGCCTCAGCCATCCAGCTCTGTGTTAACTGTGCCTCACACACAGCCGGCTCTAGGAACCGGGATCTGATGCTGTGTAAGTATCTCCGCTGGAAGCTCATTAAATGTGGGGTAGATAGATTAGGGGACTCCTCCTGACAAATGTGGTACAAAGGTGACCGAGGACATTATGTTCTGATGTGTGGGTATACAGAGGCTCCCAGGCGACAGGAAGTCCATTAAATACCCACACATCAGTACTTTCACTGATGCCCCATATGGTCCTTCAGGGTCATTTCTATAGAGGCTGCTGGCACAGAGTCACTGGGAACACAGGGAAACGCGGGTTTGGCTGACTCCACACCCTGCCTCCCATATGATAAGGAGCAGCTGTACTGCTTCTAGTGGTTTCAGGGGACAGATGATAAAGAGCAGATTGCAGAGATGAGGCCCTGTGTGCAGGTGGTTTAGCACACGTATGTCCCACGAGATTGGGGAAGCAGGGACCCAGGGCAGGGAAAGCAGGGAAGGCAGGCAGAGGCGCATCTCAACAAAGGTCCCCGAGAAGGGAGCGCCAGCCTGCTCCTGCAGGGGACTCTGAAGAGGGGACTACATCTCAGCCTGTCCCATCCCCCGACAGGAGCCCACCTCCACATGCATGCACTGGTAATCACAGGCTCATGGCAAGGGCTGGGGGTGGGGATGGGGGACATTGGACTTCAAACTCCCAGGCAAGTTCAGATCTCGGACAGCGTTCTCCTGGGAGCCTGGGGCTGGGTCCTCCAACGCAGAATCCCAAATGCAGGTTCCGAGAGCAAAGGGGTGGGGGAATTGCACGAGACGGGGAGGGACACATGCCACGTGTGTACAGGCAGTGAGAACGCTCAGACAGGGAATGAGTGATTCTCACAGGGACAGGGATCACCACAGAGAACCAACACAAATCCTTTCTGCCAGCCGAGTGGGCTAGAGGGCTGGAAGGTGAGCAAGAAAGGGACAGGCATTAAAAGCAGTGTGTGTGTGTGTGTTGAGTCGCTCAATTGTGTCCAACTCTGCAACCCCTGTAGACTGCAGCGCAAGCTCCTCAGTGCATTAAATATTCCAAGCAAGAATAATGGAGGGGGTTGCCGTTTCCTCCTCCAGGGGATCTCCCTGACCAGGGATCAAACCTGCACCTCCTGCGCTGACAGGCAGATTCCTTATCCCTGAGCCATCTGGGAAGCCCATTAAGTCAAAGCAGAGAGGGACGAACCAGGGCACAAGAGACTGAAGGAATCTTCCCAAAGAGGGACCTTGGAGGTTGATCAGACTTTAAGATTTGATCTCAAGACAAAGACGGACAACAATTCTGGCTTGGACCCCCAGGGAGCTGATGGCTGAACCAGCTGGCAGAGCAGATTCGCGGTCTACACTGGGAGCCCAGGGTGAGGGGCCCTGGCCTCAGAGTTTCCGAGACGACTTTTGTGGGGAGTAGAGGCACCAACACCCTTCAGGTCTGGACTCCAGACGCGTCCTTCTTGACAGCCTTCTTGAGCAGCGCTCTCCTCCAACCCCAGGAGGGCACTCAGAGCCTAGGAGAAGGGGCGTTTTTACCTGATTAATACACCCCATGAAAACAGGCATATTTGATATTTAGCTGCACTTTAATGGGCCCTGAAAAGAAATTAGTTTGATTCATTTGAAGAATAAATGTCTCTCCCCACCCCTTATACGGTGAAACTCTTAAAAGCTTTCACTTAATGAAAATGCAAATTACCTCTCAAAACATTACTAAAACTAATCATGGCAATTTTTTCACGCTTCCACAATTTACTGCTCATCCTTTCTCTTGCTTTGATGAGCAGTGACTAGCAGATGTCTGTTTGTGCCGAACCACTTAACACAGCCTCGGTAAGTTTAAGCAGTGTCCCTCCCCTGTATATGACTTAACTGATCATCCCCCTAAGAGAAAATAATATTTTTTGACATCTCCAGGTAGGAAGGGTTGCAAAACCTATTAAATAGCATCACTTGGGTGAAAGGAAACAGCCAAGGGTAAGTATACATAACATTCATTCACAGATGCAGACAATTACCTGTAACCCTGAACTCAAAACAAATCTGTGAAACCCACAAAATGCAAGCCTTCAAATCAAGCAGAATCACATTAACAAAAAATTCTTACTTCTCGTTTCTTTTCCTAGAATACTGTAACCCTCGTGTTTTTATTCACCATCATTCATCTCTGTATCTCTCAACGCTTAGGATTTTAGCTTATAGGAGGAATCTGAAAAGTTTTGGAAGAGCCAGAGCTATCCTGGCTTCAGTGAAGCATTAGAGGATCACCTACAATTCATAGTTTTATATTTTTGGTGATGACCAAGATCCAGTGGCCTTTAGAATTGTACTGACCACTAAGCCCAACCATCCACGTGTCCACATCCACAGAAAACAAGCTCCCTTGATGCCCTGCACCTGGTGCCGTGAACAGAGGCATGCACTCTCACCGTTGGGGTGCACTCACCTCTTTACACACGTGTCCCTCTTGTAATGTGGGGGTCTTGGCCTGCGGAGGATAACTCTTACCTGGTACAAGCTCAGAGACTGTCCTAGTCTGTTCCACAAGATATGTTGCTAACTCAGACAAGAAGGAGCCATCCATTTACCTGAGCAACTTTTCCCAAGTCACCTTTTTAAAAAGTATTGAGAAAAGAAACATTGTAGTATGTCAATTATGACTACATTTCCCAGGGGAAATTACTATTTTTTCTTACTCACAAAATGAGATCATAAACACCCACCTTGGAAAACCCAATGAGAAAGTAAGTCCCATCCAGAGAAGCAGAATCTAAATCACCTGCATAATTAAAGTACATTTCATATCATATGGCTACCAGAGAAGGAACATATTTTCGGAGAGAACAAGAATGTATAATCCTGCCCTTAATTTACGCGGCAGCATCCTCTGTGTGAGCAGCACTGGGCTTACGGCTTCCTGGTGCTTTTGTGTCACCTGGCTGTGCCTTGGGAGACAAAAATCTCATCTCAGCCTCCACCTCTACTGTATTAATTACTGTGACACGTCTGTCTCGCCATGAAGACTGGGCGCCTCCAGAGCAGGAAAGCATCTTCTCATCCCCGGGATGCGTTCCACAGCACCAACTTGCGCCAGATGCTACTAAGTAAACTACTGAGCGTGTAATAGCGTCACTGACTCTTGCTGGTGGTTATTGTGAGCTTACTATGGGTCAGGACCATTCTAGTCATTTCCTTGCATAATTGTTCAGACCTTAATCCAAACCTATGAGGTAGGGACCTCCTACCAGCTCAACTTTATAGGTGAAGAATCCAAGAAACCAAACAGGGGAAATAACTTTTCTAAATCCAGAAGGCTGAGAAGTGTCAGAAGCAGGAATTGAACCTGGAAATTTTGGAATGTGCGGCCTGTACCACTCCCGAATTCTGCCTCACTAGACACAATGACTTTTTCCTATTTCTATTTTAAAGCAATTATCATGCAATTAATAATAATTTTCCAAAAAAATTAAAAAATAGTTTAAAAAAATTTTGAAAAAGGTTCTGTTTCTGACCTGGGACATTTCCTTTAATAACCTCTATAACATGCAAAGTGCCCTTTACATTTATAATCTCTAAGATACACAACCATACAGAATCGATGGGATGCAGCAAAAGCAGTTCTTAGAGGAACATTCATAGGAATATAGGCCTTATTTACGAAAGAAGAAAGATCTCAAACGACCTAACCCACCACCTAAAAGAATTAGAAAAAGAAGAACAAAGAAAACCAAAAGTTAGCAGAAGAAAGCAGATAATAAAGATCAGAGAGGAAATAAATAAAATAGAGATTTTTAAAAAATCAGTAAGACCAAGATCTGATTCTTTGCAAGGGTAAACAAAATGCACAAACCTCTGGCCAGGCTCACCAAGAAGAAAAGACAGGGCCCAAACAAACAAAAACAGACATATAATGTGTAAGACAAAGCCCTACAGAGGACAGATATTTATCCTCATGTTTCAAGTGAGGAAATGAAGCTCAAATTGTCAAGGCCTTGGATCACATGACTAGTTCATGCACCATCAGGGTTCAAACGTCCTGCTTCCTCAGTCAACTCCACGAACCTTCTTCTGGCAGCAGCTGGGGTGGGAGGAGGCATGATGCAGGTGGTGGCACAGTGGGAGCCTGCAGGCACCGGAATGAGCACAGGACACAGGAGGGGGGTGGCCTCCGGTCTCAGGGGCCTGACAGTCCCTGGAGAAAGGAGGAGCGAAAAGTGGAGGAGAAGGACCACCTTGGAAATGTGGGGGCTTGACTACTACTTGCTGCTTAACTCTGTGCAGAGTCAGGGGAGAAGCCAGCGGTCTCCAAGGTCTTTCTCTTTCTGGATCACAGGCCCCAGCCAGCCTGTAGCCTGTTGCCCATAAACCTTGGCCTCCCTGGCTTGTCCCTTGCATGGTCCATGTAAGCTCCCTCTACCCTGCATCTCCCACACCTCCCCCAAGGAGGAGCTAAACAGACCACCACATCTGCACTAACTTTGCAGTCATTCAACTGCATACAATTCTACTCGCCGTAATATCACTGTCAACAACAGGGCAATATAATTGCCAAGGCAACCCAAAATGAATTTTTGGAAAAGTAGCTATGAATGACTAGAACTCTTGCCCTTACTGAATTTGATTTCTACAATATTCTTGGCTACCTTGTAGAGTGAAAGTTAAGCAGCTTTTACATGGTTCTGTCTTTTTGTCTCCTTACCTTCTCTCTCTTCCATTCCAAAGTATGTCTCCTTCTTCTTAAGGTCTGGTTGATCTATACATTCTCCCAAACTTACTAATGCAAATACTTCTGCCAGAATATAATCTTGATGTCTAGCTTTACTTTTTATGTAATAAGTTCTGTATTTCTGACTCAATGCTATCACATTGAACCTGCTGATAGCCTGGGATACCTACTAACGCTCCAAGGCTAGAACCTGGATTGTCCTTGGCAATCCTTCTTCCCGAGGAGGATTGCCTTTGACTCCTTATTGTGCACAGAAAGGGCTACCACACCTGAGTACTGACTCAGTCCCATACACCGAGCTGATTATCAACTCCTCTTTGACAACAGGCTTCTTACCTACCAGCTAGATGCCATTTCCCATCCTCTTCCTCCCTGATTTGATTTTAGCCAACCTCTACAGCCAGGTTTGGGGCTTCCCAGGTGTCTCAGTGGTAAAGAGTTGACCTGCCAATGCAGGAGACCCAAAAGACTTGGGTTCGATCCCTGGGTCAGGAAGATCCCCTGGAGGAGGAAATGGTAACCCACTCCAGTATTCTTGCTTGGAACAGTCCATGGGCAGAGGAGCCTGGCGGGCTATGGTCCATGAAGTCACAAAGAGTCAGACACACCTGAGCAACTGAGCATGCACTCACAGCCAGGATCATCCTCAGATACCAGCTGCTCCTAGGAGAGTTTTTTGTTTTCCTTTTAGCCAGGTCCCCTTTGCAATAACACAGGGCCAAAGCAACAGTAGGTCTACATTTCCAAAATCCACTTATTCAACAATCAACAACGGTTCACTGAGTGCCTCTATGTACCCTGCTAAGCTCTGGTTTACAGTGATAAATGAGGCTTACCAGTGGGCAGCAAGTGCCCCACTGTTATCCCCCTGCTCACCTGTCTGCCCAACGACGGAAGCGCTCAGTCTGTGGGGGATCCTTGAGGACACCTTCAAGGTCACTCGGATCTGATAATACCTAAGAAAAGAACAGAGGACAGGCTGCTGAATATCGGACTTCTTATTATTGCCTGCTTCTAAAAACACCTAGACTTAATCCTAAAGACTGTAGGCAACAGGCTAGTTTCTGGATGGCATGCATGATTGTATAGAATCAGAGAGAGATTTATTTTGCCAGCACTGTCAGGGAGGGATGAGATGGGCCAAGATGGAGACAGGAAGTTGAGTACATCTGAGGATCCTATGAGACACAGAAAAGGATGGTGGTAATAGAAATAGGAACAAGGGAGCAATCAGTCATATGCCACAGGTACGTTATGAGAGAGAGCTTTTCTTTAGGTGAAAAAGTCCATTTTACAGAAAATAGGATTTGAGTGCATGATGGACAATCCACACGTGAACTGAACTGCTATCACATTGCAACACAAATATTTCCTTTAGAAACACAGCAGCTGAGCTGCTAATCCTGGGGGTATCAGCAAACAATGTCACCAGTGTATTTCTACACTCTGGGTTTTATCACATCACCCTCATTTCTAGATTCAGTCGTTGCAGAATGTTGAGCAGGTTCCCATGCTGTCAGGAGACTCTTATTTGTCCTCTTCTGCCACATGTGCAGAAGCACGTTTTGAAGTTCTGCGCCTCGCAATTAACGATCGTTTCATTTGCAAGAACATGTCTGGCCTCATCATTGTCCTCCCCTTCCACTGTTTTCAAACCCATTGGGCAAAAGACTTTGAATAAAACAAACTGAAAGAGAAGTAAAATAGACCATGAACACACATCAGTTTCTCATGGCTCACTGAACTCACAGCTGGGAGCTATTCTGCTACTGAGTCCATTGCACTGTGAATACAGTCAGAGAAGGTCCCTGTTGACGCGTTCATGTGTATACGGTTATCCAAGGAGTCTGAGAGCAGAGAACGCAGGCACTGCACTCGTGTAGCTTGGGTGACATCACGCGAGAGCTGTGTGACTCTGAGGACATCACACACCTTCTCTGAGCTGTTTTGTATCTGTAAAATGAGGTCTCCTGCATTGCAGGCAGATTCTTTACCCTCTGAGCCACCAGGGTAGCCCCAAAAGAAAGAAAGAAAAAGATCTGTCATACCTTCTGCTTCCAGGAAATATGGAGTAGACATATTTTTCCCTATTCTCACTAACCATAGCCAAAAGTTCTAGACAGTGTACAAAAAAAGGAAACAAAAGGAGATTCTCAAAGGTGAAGAAGAAAGCAAACAGTCTAGGGACCTCAAGGTCCAAGGAAAGACATGGTGGTGGGTTTTCTGTATATTCTTTTGCCTTACAAACTTCTCACTGTAGTTCATCTGTTATTTCTCTCTGTAGCACATTTAAAGAACAAAGGTTTTTAATCTCGAGGAAGCTGAATTCACCATTTTTTATGGCTAATGTGTTTTGTGTCAAATTTAAAAACTCTGCTTAGTTCTAGATCCCAAAACTTTCCTCTACTTTGTTTTCCTAAAAGCTTTCTATTTTTTATAGAGGTCTATGATCCACTTTGAGGTCATTTCTACATGAGGAGTGAGATAAGCTAAGTTTCTGTTTTGTCTTATTGGGGCCTATGGATGTCCGGTTGTCTCAGGACCATTTATTGGAAAGGCTTTATAGAATTACTTTTGAAGCTTTGTCAAGGATCTCCTAGGTGACCTCTGACTGCTGTGTGGGGCTACAGGTCCAGGTTCCCCATATGGTCTCTGTTTAAACCAGGCCAGGTGGAGTTCTAGTTCTTATCACTGCCTGATGGTAGTGAAAACCTAGCTCCCTACTTGAGATCTTCCCTTGCTGGGGGAGAGGGGGGAAGCTGCTTGTTACAGCCTGGCAGCGGTGGACATCTAGGAGCCCACTTGGGCTTTGCTGATGTGGGTGGGGGTCAAGCCATAGTTTTTCCTGTGCTGCTTGGCTACTATTGTCAAAACTTTTCTGTCTTTCTAGGCTGCTTCCTATTAAAAAACAGAGACATTACTTTGTCAACAAAGTCCATCTAGTCAAGGCTATAGTTCTTCCAGTAGTCATGTATGGATGTGAGAGCTGGACTATAAAGAAAGCTGAGCATCGAAGAATTGATGGTTTTGAACTGTGGTGTTGGAGAAGACTCTTGAGAGTCCCTTGGACTGCAAGGAGATCCAACCAGTCCATCCTAAAGGAGATCAGCCCTGAATGTTCATTGGAAGGACTGAGGCTGAAGCCGAAACTCCAATATTTTGGCCACCTGATGGTGAAGAACCGACTCATTGGAAAAGACCCTGCTGCTGGGAAAGATTAAAGGCAGGAAGAGAAGGGGACAACAGAGGATGAGATGGTTGGATGGCATCACCAACTCAATGGACATGAGTTTGAGTAAACTCCAAGAGTTGGTGATGGACAGGGAGGCCTGGTGTGCTGCGGTCCACGGGGTCGCAAAGAGTCGGACACGACTGAGCGACTGAATGAACTGCAGCTGCAGCTGCTTCCTTCCTGGTTCTGTGTCTCGAGAAAACAGATATTTTGGTTGGAGCTTTTATTTTGATATTTAAAATGGCCTCTGAGTGTAGAGCTAAAGTGCTGTCTAGTGTCCCTAAAAGCAAGAAGCCTGTGATGTGCCTTACACAGAGGTAGGCTTCATTCAGGAATGAGTTACACTGCTGTCAGCCATGAGTTCAACATTAATGAATCAGATGAATATATTTGTATAGACAGACACATATATATGAATATATGTATATATGCTACACTGCGCTTAGTCGTTCGGTCATGTCCGACTCTTTGCAAACCCATGGACTGTAGCCCACCAGGCTCCTCTGTCCATAGGGATTCTCCAGGCAATAATATTGAAGTGGGTTGTCATACCCTCCTCCAGGCAATCTTCCTGGGGATCGAACTCAGGTCTCCTGCATTGCAAGTGAATTCTTTACCTTCTGAGCCACCAGGGAAGTACAAGAATACTGGAGTAGGTAGCCTATCCCTTCTCCAGGGGAACTTCCTGACCCAGGAATTGAACTGGGCTCTCCTGCATTTCAGGTGGGTTCTTTAACAGCTGAGCTATCAGGGAAGCCCATGTAAAGGCACATATATATATACACACTTATTTTAGGTGTTTCCACATCCACCTTTAAACAGAAACACACCTAAACAAGCTATATATTGATCAGGTGATGAGAACATGACCAGAGGCTGTCAGGAACATAACCCTGTGTTTCTGCTAGGATCTTTTACCACCATCATGAAATCCAGAGAGGAAGCATCTGAGTCAGGGAGACAGAGGCAGAGTGGGAGGTTCTTGCACTGTCTACAGCAGACAGTTGCTACTTAGCAGTAATTAATGACCACTGTGCAGAAATGCTGGCTGTGTAATGCTAGACCATTTTATTTTTCCAGGGAAGACAGCAATTCAGATTTTTAATAAACCATTTTAAAATTTTTGAATGTTGGTTCATAAATCAATGACAACGCCAAGAGCAACAGCAAAAACAATTAGCAGCAGCAACCGCGGCCACCGTGTTAACAATAAAGCCCTGTGCTGACAAGATAAAATACACTTGCAGGCTGACTCTCCATGGGCCAGCAATTGGCAAACTCTGATTTATACAAATATAAGATGTCACTTGTAGTGTTTCTATAATAAAAGACCAATGCATTTTAATAATTTCATCATCAAAAGAAAAGGCACAAATCCTACCACCACCAGCAGCAGCAGTTGTAATATTCAAATGGTTTCCTCTCCAAATATAAAATAGGTCAATTACTGCCAGAGGCTATGCATTGCTTTTCTGTTGGATTATGCTCAGAGCAGTTACAATTATGCTCAAGCTTTATTAAGCATTTCTGTGCTAGGACTTGTCCTAGGAAATCGCATGCATGCATTCTTGTTTGGTCCTCCACAAAGGCTTCATAGGGCTTCCCTGGTGGCTCAGTGGTAAAAAATCCACCTGCCAATGCAGGAGATGTGAGTTTGATCCCTGGGTTGGGAAGATCCCCTGGAGGAGGAAATGGCAACCCACTCCAGTGTTCTTGTCTGGGAAATCCCATGAACAGAGAAGCCTGGTGGGCTACAGTCCACAGGATTGCAAAAAAGTCACACAGGACTTAGCGACTAAGCAATAAAGTCTTTGTAAAAGAAAGCATTATCTCAAGTGTCAACCGAAGAAGACATTGAGTCATTGGAGGACTCAAACTACTTAGCTAAAGCAGTTAAGTTAGCAAAAAGCAATGAGGTTCTAACTTGAGAAACAGCAGTAATTTGTTCTTGCCTATTATATCTGATAGGAGTCATATTTTGTTGCACAAATTATAATTCTTTTGTTATCAACTCCAGAGCATTATCTGAATTGTTGCTCCTTAAAAGCACTAATGGTACTGAACCTTATTTCAAGGAACTAGTCATCTTGAACTTCAGATGCTTCATAGGCATATGCTGAAAGAAACAGGTTTCAATTAAGTTGGCCCATTTGGCTTCTTGTCTTCATTACACAGAATGTTTCAATCCCTTTAGCAATTATCTTTTGTCTGAAAACAAGTTTCTGTCAGGCCATAAACTCATAAACCATGACATCTATGACATAGATGATTTTGTTTGATTCTTTCAGGAAATCTTTGATGCACTTACTGTGACTTCCATCTTAAAGATTAGAAAA
This sequence comes from Cephalophus harveyi, assembly GCA_006410635.1. NCBI lineage: Eukaryota > Metazoa > Chordata > Mammalia > Artiodactyla > Bovidae > Cephalophus > Cephalophus harveyi. The sequence goes on from SJYT01030220.1 coordinate 85,889, forward strand.
CTAAAGCTAGAGATGAAGGAATCTGTCCAAGTTCACATATTCAGTAAATAATGTCAGCGCATCTCCTAGAATGATCTTATTGCTTCAAATAGATATATTTTAACCATTTTAAAGTCACCTTCTTCCAGTTGTGGTGACTCAAGGAAGACCCCATGAAGAAGGGAGTAGTTAGTAGTAGTAGTAGTTATTCATTCCCAATCCCTGGGGAATGAATAAACAGTAGGAGAAGATGGGGGTAAGTACCAGTCAGAAGGAATGGAGAAGCTAAGACCAGGAAGCGAAACCCTTCAGACTATGTGCTGGTTGTATTTGAATAGTCTAGATTTTCAAAGGGCCCTTTTGGGAAATAAGAGGAAAACAGGCATGCTTTATTGGCTTCCACCTGTAAAAGTGACACTGAACGATGCCCTTCACATAATGTGGCAGGTAGAATAGCGTCCCTTCCAAAGATAGCTACATCCTGATCTTCAGAACTTTGAAAAAGAATTAAGGTTGCAGGTGGAATTACAGTTGCTAATCAAAGGAAAAAAAAAGCATTTTAAGTATAATGAGAGCTGTACATTTGTACACTGTTGATAGAATGGAAAAATCATGATAGCCTTTCTGGAAAGCAATTTGGCAAGAATATCAAACATTTTTATTTTCCTTGATGCAATAGTTCAATAGGAATCTAACTTTATTTTTATTTTTTGGCTGCACTGCACAGCATGCAGGGTCTTAGCTCCCTGCCAGAGATCAAACCTGTACCTCCTCCAGTGGAAGCGTGGAGTCCTAACCACTAGACCACCAGGGAAGTCCCTAAGGAATCTAACTTTAAAAGTGTGTGTGTAATTTTTATAATAGTGAAAAATCAGAACAACAAAGATGGTTAAGTAAAATCCTATGATGACACATTATATAGCCTATAAACACTATGATTTTGAGCACTACTTAACAAAGGAAAAGCACACAATGCAACATTTTTAATGGGAGTATCCTCATTAATTTTTTCCAATATGGTGTTTAAAAGTTAAAATAATGCCAATAAGTGAATCAATAAAGTTTTAATAAGTTTTTTAAAAATCAGGAGATTATTCTGGATTACCTGGGTGTGTCCAAAGCATTCATCAGGCTTCTTCTCAGTGAAAGAGAAGCGAGTGACAGAAGAATGCAATGTGAGAAAGGTTATCATACACGCTGGCTACAAAGAGTAAAGTGCCACCAGCCAAGGAATGTGGACGGCCTATAGGAGCTGGAAAAGATAGGCTCACAGAACCTCCCCTAGAGACTCCACAAAGGACCCCAGTCCTGCCAGCATTCTTATTTTAGCCCACAGAGACTCATTTCAGACTTCTGTCCTCCAGAATTGTTAGATAATAAGTTTACATTGTGTTAAGTCACCAATTTTGTGGTGATGTATTACAGCAATCATAAATTAATGTGTACAGGCTTTCAAATCCCTTCCTCATGACAAACTATTAGACAGGAAAGGTTATCTCTATGTTAACAGTATACAAACTGCAACTCAGAAAGATTATATAATTCTCCTACAGGCACACAGCTAGATAATGGGAAGATTTAGTGGGGATTAAAACGCAGGAGGGCCTAGAGGAGCTATTCCATGTTCAAAGTCAGGAGGGGCGGCAGTGAGGAGGTACCCCTCATCCAAGGTAAGGAGCAGTGGCTGCACTTTGCTGGAGCAGCCGTGAAAGAGATACCCCACGCCCAAGGTAAGAGAAACCCAAGTAAGATGGTAGGTGTTGCAAGAGGGCATCAGAGGGCAGACACACTGAAACCATAATCACAGAAAATTAGTCAATCTAATCACACTAGGACCACAGCCTTGTCTAACTCCATGAAACTAAGCTATGCCCTTGGGGCAGCCCAAGATGGGAGGGTCATGGTGGAGAGGTCTGACAGAATGTGGTCCACTGGAGAAGGGAATAGCAAACCACTTCGGTATTCTTGCCTTGAGAACCCCATGAACAGTATGAAAAGGCAAAATGATAGGATACCAAAAGAGGAACTCCCCAGGTCATTAGGTGCCCAATATGCTACTGGAGATCAGTGAAGAAATAACTTCAGAAAGAATGAAGGGATGGAGCCAAAGCAAAAATAATACCCAGTTGTGGATGTGACTGGTGATAGAAGCAAGGTCCGATGCTGTAAAGAGCAATATTGCATAGGAACCTGGAATGTTAGGTCCATGAATCAAGGCAAATTGGAAGTGGTCAAACAGGAGATGGC
>SJYT01030230.1:0-55781 GCA_006410635.1 Cephalophus harveyi
AATAACAATATATACAAATATGAAAGCTATAAATTATTTGGAAGATGAAATAGAGAAGTAGATGAGATTTAATAACAATATATACAAATATAGAAATAAACGTTTTTCTTCCAAAGATGCTCATTTGTATCTTAACCTATAAGCCAAAGAATTATGCAAATGCTCATGAAAAATTACCTATCATTGATAATATAAAAAACATATTTATTTTATTTAGACATTTTTCCCATATGAAGACATTTCTAGCTATTAAATTTTCCAGGAAAGTTAATACAATATACTTTCTTTTAAGTATTTTACTATGTAATAAATATTTGAATATATTTCAGTTGTTAAATATTTCACTGCAGTCTGATAAACTCCAGTACCAGGATCTCTGGAATTATAACAAATGCAAATATTTGTTAGAAAATAATTTACAATAGCCAATTCTATCTGTATAAGGAGAACATAACAGTGCCAACTCTAAGGACAACAGTTCCACTCAGTAAGCTGGCCCTATGAGACTGAATGCAGCCTTGTTTGTGCAGCAGGATGCGATGAGCTGTAGCAAATAACCACTGTGCTCAGGTTGCCTCCAGCTCCACCTGGTGCAGCCTTAATGACAATATTTCATAGAAGCCAGAGAGAGGAATTTAACAACAGCTTCAAGCTGTATATGCTTCCAAGTTAGGGACCTCATAGTTTCACATTAAAAACTCTCTCTTGAAACTATAAACACAGATAAGTTCTCACAAAAACATAAGAATTTTGTGCCGTGCATTACCTGGTATAATCACTCACCTAGAGCCAGACATCCTGGAATGTGAAGTCAATTGGGCCTTAGGAAGCATCACTATGAAAAAAGCTAGTGGAGGAGATGGACTTTCAGTTGCGCTCTTTCAAATCCTAAAAGATGATGCTGTGAAAGTGTTGCACTCAATATGTCAGCAAATCTGGAAAACTCAGAAGTGGCTGCAAGACTGAAAAAGGTCAGCTTTCCTTCCAATCCCAAAGAAAGGCAATGGCAAAGAATATTCAAACTACTGCACAATTGCACTCATCTCACATGCTAGTAAAGTAATACTCAAAATTCTCCAAGTCAGGCTCCAATAGTACGTGAACTGAGAACTTCCAGATGTTCAAGTTGGATTTAGAAAAGGCAGAGGAACCAGAGAAAAAATTGCCAACATCCATTGGATCATCAAAAAAGCAAGAGAGTTCCAGAAAAACATCCACTTCTGCTTTATTGATTATGCCAGACTTTTGACTTTGTGGATCACAGCAAACTGTGGAAAAATCTGAAAGAGATGGGAATACCAGACCACCTTATCTGCCTCCTGAGAAATTTGTATGCAGGTCAAGAAGCAACAGTTAGAACCAGTCATGAAACAACGAACTGGTTCAAAATTGGGAAAGGAGTACATCAAGTTATGCTGTATATTGCCACCCTACTTATTTAACTTATATGTAGAATACATCATGAGAAATTCCAGGCTGGATGAAGCAGAAACTAGAATCAAGATTGCTGGGAGAAATATCAATAACCTCAGATATGCAGGTGACACCACACTTATGGCAGAAAGTGAAGAGAAGCTAAAGAAGCTTTTGATGAAAGTGAAAGAGGAGAGTGAAAAAGTTTGCCTAAAGCTCAACATTCAAAAAGCTAAGATCATGGCATCTGGTCCCATCACTTCATGACAAATAAATGGGGAAACAATAGAAACAGTGACAGACTTTATTTTCTTGGGTTTCAAAATCACTACAAATGGTGACTGTGGCCATGAAATTAAAAGACACTTTCTCCTTGGAAGAAAAACTATGATCAACCTAGATAGCATATTGAAAAGCAGAGACATTACTTTGCCAACAAAGGTCCATCTAGTCAAAGCTATGGTTTTTCCAGTAGCATGTAGGGATGTGATAGTTTGACCATAATGAAAGCTGAGCACCGAAGAATTGATGTTTTTGAACTGTGGTGTTGGAGAAGACTCTTGAGAATATCTTGAACTGCAAGGAAATCAAACCAGTCAATCCTAAAGGAAGTGAGTTCTGAATATTCATTAGAACGACTGATGCTGAAGCTGAAGCTCAAATACTTTGACAACCTGATGCAAAGAACCAACTCATTAGAAAAGATCCTGGTGCTGGGAAAGTTTGAAGGCGGGAGGAGAAGTGGACAACAGAGGATGAGATGGTTGGATGGCATCACCAACTCAATAGACATAAATTTGTGTAAGCTCCAGGAGCTGGTGATGGGCAGGGAAGCAGTCCAAGGGGTTGAAAATATTTGAACAAGATTGAGTGACTGAACTGAACTGAACCTGCTTGAGATGTTGTCTTAGTCTGTTTGGACTACTATTGTTGTTATTTAGTTGCTAAAACCTGTTGGACTCTTTTGTGATCCCCATGGACTATAGCCTTTCACGCTCCTCTGTCCATGGGATTTCCCAGTCAAGAATACAAGAGTGTATTTCCATACAAATTGTGAAATTATTTGTTCTAGCTCTGTGAAAAATACTGTTGTTAGCTTGATAGGGATTGCACTGAATCTATAAATGGCTTTGGGTATACTCATTTTCACTATATTGATTCTTCCAATCCATGAACATGGTATATTTCTCCATCTATTAGTGTCCTCTTTGATTTCTTTCACCAGTGTTTTATAGTTTTCTATATATAAGTCTTTAGTTTCTTTAGGTAGATATATTCCTAAGTATTTTATTCTTTTCGTTGCAATGGTGAATGGAATTGTTTCCTTAATTTCTCTATTTTCTCATTATTAGTGTATAGGAATGCAAGGCATTTCTGAGTGTTGATTTTATATCCTGCAATTTTACTATATTCATTGATTAGCTCTAGTAATTTTCTGGTGGACTCTTTAGGGTTTTCTATGTAGAGAATCATGTCATCTGCAAACAGTGAGAGTTTTACTTCTTCTTTTCTAATTTGGACTCCTTTTATTTCTTTTTCTGCTCTGATTGCTGTGGCCAAACCTTCCAGAACTATGTTGAATAGTTAACGGTGAAAGTGGGCATCCTTGTTTTGTTCCTGACTTTAGGTGTCTTGTTCCTGACTTTAGGTGTCTTGTTCCTGACTTAAGCAATCTTGAGAAAGAAGAATGGAACTGGAGGAATCAACCTGCCTGACTTCAGGCTCTACTACAAAACCACAGTCATCAAGACAGTATGGTACTGGCACAAAGACAGAAATATAGATCAATGGAACAAAATAGAAAGCCCAGAGATAAATCCACACACAGGTAACGATAACCCTGTATGCAAGACAGCAAAAGAGACACAGATGTATAGAACAGTCTTTTGGACTCCGTGGGAGAGGGCGAGGGTGGGATGATTTGGGAGAATGGCGTTGAAACATGTATAATATCATATATGAAGTGAATAGCCAGTCCAGGTTCAATGTATGATACTGGATGCTTGGGGCTGGTGCACTGAGATGACCCAGAGGGATGGTATAGGGAGGGAGGAGGGAGGGGGGTTCAGGAAGAGGAACACGTGTATACCTGTGGTGGATTCAGGTTGATGTGTGGCAAAACCAATACAATATTGTAAAGTAATTAACCTCCAATTAAAATAAATTTATTAAAAAGAAAGAATACAACAGTGGGCTGTTGCACTACTATTACAAAGTACTATAGATTGGTCTATAAATATATTAGAGCTTTTAAAGGTGTTACTTTGCTTTATGACCTTACTTGGAAGGATGTATATATATCTTGGGACAAATGCTGACTCCCGACTCAAAGACTCAAGTTTTGGAAAAAGTGGTTGTTTATGGAGATAAATTTGGAGAAGGAAATGGCAACCCACTCCAGTATTCTTTCCTGGAGAATCCCAGGGATGGGGGAGCCTGGTGAGCTGCTGTCTATGGGGTTGCACAGAGTCAGGCACGACTGAAGCGACTTAGCAGCTTAGCAGCAGCATAGATTGATCAGCTTATAAACAACACAAATTTATTTCTTACTGTTGTGGAGGCCAAAAGGTGGAGATAGTTTCACCAGCAAGTTCAGGTTCTAGTGAGAGCCTTCTTCAAGTTTGCAGACTGCCAACTTCTCCCTGTATCCTTATGTAGCAGATAAAAAGAGTTAGCCAGCTCCCTGGCTTCTTTTTAGAAGGGCACTAATCTCATTCATGAGGGCTCCTCTACATGACCTAATCACCTCCTAAAGTTCCACCTCCAAATATTATCATTGGGGTTAGGGGTTCAATAACTAAATTTTGGCAAGTGGTGAACACAAACAAATGCATTAAGTTGGATTTTGTTATATCCTTTTATGTAGTTTGTAGTAATAAAATCACACCTTTTAAAATTTTTGAAGTTACAAAACAACTGTATCTACGTTCATGTAGATAACTAAAATTTTATTCTATTACATTTCTCTTCCTTTATTTCTTAAAATCCCTTCAAAATTTCATGTGATAACTGGAGTTCTTTATATTTAATTTTTTAATATAACATTTCTCCAAGTGATTAACCTTATTAAAGAGAACAACTATCTTCACAAACGTGGTGCTCTTTCTTAAATTTCAAAATTTCTGGTGTTAAATGTTTATGGACACTTTTTGGTAACAGAGGTAAAATAAAAAGAGAAACTTACACTTCTCCTGAAAGTAGTCTTTCTTGAACTTTAGGGTATCCATCTCAATCCAGGAAATATTTCACATATCAAGGATCCAGCACAGTCTATAATAGAGTCATTTGGCTTCTTCACACAGTAAAGTCCATAAGGCACTCCACTGACTTAAAAATATGGGGATAGTTCCTCCCTAAGGTTTAAGTCCTCTTTTTCCACTGACAGTGGAATACTGATTGCTTACAAATAAAATACACCAAAAGATGTAATGCTATTCTAAAGCCCAGAGTTGGAATTTATAATAAGCAGTGATATGTTACCAAAATCTGTTGGAATTAACAGTCATTTGGGGGTTGGGAAGATTTAGCTAAAATTTTACCCAGTTTATATTATTGAACAGAGCATATCTTTACTGGTCTGTGGCATCTAATTTAATTTTTTGTTGACATCACAGTTTTTATTTTAAAATTATTGAGTATCATTATTTACTTTATTATCAAGAGGAGATGATTCTACAAAAGCATCTATCATCATACCTATGGAAACCTAGAATTACTAGGACAGGGACTGGGCAAAAATTTCATTCAGGTTTTTCCATAAGCTCTTACAGAAAAATCAGAATGAACTATTTGGCCAACCCAATACTAAGGATCAGGATTTCAAAAGAATAAAATGAAAAACAGAAACTGTAAAACTCCTAGAGGAGAACATAGGCAAAACACTCTCTGACATAAATCACAGCAGGATCCTTTATGACCCACCTTCCAGAATATTGAAAATAAAAGCAAAAATAAACAAAAGGTATTTAATTAAAATTAAAAGCTTCTGCACAACAAAGGAAACTATAAGCAAGGTGAAAAGACAGTCTTCAGAATGGGAGAAAATGATAGCAAAAATGAAGCAAGTGACAAACAACTAATCTCAAAAATATACAAACAACTCATGCAGCTCAATTCCAGAAGAATAAACGACCCAATCAAACAATGGGCCAAAGAACTAAATAGACATTTCTCCAAAAAAGACATACAGATGGCTAACAAACACATGAAAAGATGCTCAACATCACTCATTATCAATGAAATGCAAATCAAAACCACAATGAGGTACCATTTCACGCCAGTCAGAATGGCTGCAATGCAAAAGTCTACAAGCAATAAATGCTGGAGAGGGTGTGGAGAAAAGGGAACCCTGTAACACTGTTGGTGGGAATGCAAACTAGTACAGCCACTATGGAGAACAGTGTGGAGATTCCTTTAAAATCTGGAAATAGAACTGCCTTATGACCCAGCAATCCCACTGCTGGGCATACACACCGAGGAAACCAGAATTGAAAGAGACATGTGTACCCCAATGTTCATCTCAGCACTGTTTATAATAGCCAGGAAATGGAAGCAACCTAGATGTCCATCAGCAGATGAATGGATAAGAAAGCTGTGGTACATATACACAATGGAGTATTACTCAGCCATAAAAAATAATACATTGGAATCAGTTCTAATGAGGTGGATGCAGAGTGAAGTAAGCCAGAAAGAAAAACACCAATACAGTATACTGATACATATATATGGAATTTAGAAAGATGGTAACATTATACAGAGCCGATTATACAGAGTGAAGTAAGCCAGAAAGAAAAACACCAATACAGTATACTAATACATATATATGGAATTTAGAAAGATGGTAACGATAACCCTGTATGCGAGACAGCAAGAGACACAGATGTATAGAATAGTCTTTTGGACTCTCTGGGAGAGGGTGAGGGTGGGATGATTTGGGAGAATGGCATTGAAACATGTATAAGTTCATATAAGAAACGAATCTCCAGTCTAGGTTCGATGCAGGATTCAAGATGCTTGGGGCTGGTGCACTGGGATGACCCAGAGAGATGGTATGGGGAGGGAGGTGGGAGGGGAGTTCAGGATTGGGAACATGTGTACACCCATGGTGGATTCATGTTGACGTATGGCAAAACCAATACAGTATTGTAAAATAAAATTTAAAAAAAATAATAAAAATAGAAAAGAAAAGAAGTCATTTTTTATCTTGCACAGGGATTCAAGGGCACACAGATGTGTCTTGTTGCATTTGAATCTCTGTGTGGCCTTATTTTCCTAAGCAGGCTAAAATTTTTCTAAATTATTCATTTCTACTGGTTCAATAAGAGTTGTTTTTACATACAACATAAAAGCATTAATGTTTAAGTTTCTACCAGACAAGGAAATCTGATAACTGATCAAGCCTCTGCCTCACATTTAGACTCCTTCCCTGACAATACTCAGACTTAGTTGGCAAGGTTTCTTGTCTATTTCTACAATACAATACCACATATATGATATATTATAACTATAATATATAGAAAAATGTAGAAAGTTTTATATATATATGAAATAGATGGGGAAACAGTGGAAACAGTTTCAGACTTTATTTTTTTGGGCTCCAAAATCACTGCAGATGGTGACTGCAGCCATGAAATTAGAAGATGCTTACTCCTTGGAAGAAAAGTTATGTCCAACCTAGATAGTATTTTCAAAAGCAGAGACATTACTTTGCCAACTAAGATCCGTCTAGTCAAGGCTATGGTTTTTCCAGTAGTCATGTATGGATGTGAGAGTTGGACTGTGAAGAAGGCTGAGCGCCGAAGAATTGATGCTTTTGAAGTGTGGTGTTGGAGAAGACTCTTGAGAGTCCCTTGGACTGCAAGGAGATCCAACCAGTCCATTCTGAAGGAGATCAGCCCTGGGATTTCTTTGGAAGGAATGATGCTAAAGCTGAAACTCCAGTACTTTGGCCACCTCATGGCGAAGAGTTGACTCATTGGAAAAGACTCTGATGCTGGGAGGGATTGGGGGCAGGAGGAGAAGGGGACGACCGAGGATGAGATGGCTGGATGGAATCAGGGACTCGATGGATGTGAGTCTGGGTGAACTCCGAGAGATGGTAATGAAGAGGGAGGCCTGGCGTGCTGCGATTCATAGCGTCGCAAAGAGTAGGACACGACTGAGCGACTGAACTGAACTGAACTGAACTGAACTGAATGTCATATATATAATGTGCATAGTCTTTATACATTTTTTCTATGTGTCTATATTCAATATAAAGAAGTATGTACTATATATATATTTTTTTTTTCTGTGTTCAAATTCACACTCCACACACATATGATTACTGTATAAATAAAATATTCAATCCACAAAAGTAAAAGTTAAAAGTCCTTGAATTTTATAGATGAGAAGACTTTGCCCAGTCTCCTTAGAGTAAGGAATCTGAACACCCCAAAGTAGAAATTATAGTTTAAAGTTAATACTGGGGGAAACCTAAACCTTAAGTCTGGATTCTGGTTTAATGTTTTGACACCTCATTATTCTATTTCCTCTAAGAGATTCTGATAAGCCATTCCTGGAATTTCCAAACTTAGAAGCTTAAACTAAACAATTTGTCTATTGGTTATATTTTAAAAGCTATCATTTGCTTGAGGTATCACTTAAAACAGATTCATAGAAAATAATGCATGCTATAAACGTTGTTTATAGGTTGTTATATTATACCAAATAAAATATGTGTGAGAATATTAAGGTACTTAATTGCTTTTGTATTTTTAATCATCTTAGCTTTTTAAATATAAATGCATCACTTCAGCAACCCTAGAATTCTTTGCCAGGCTATAAATATTAATATACAAATGAGTCAATATCCTGATGATGAGAATGTACTTCAGAATACTTTCTTTGAGCAGTTAATTTTTGAATGCCTGCTCCTTTCCAGGTCCTCATAAAATGGTATAATATGACAAGATTAGTATTTCCAATATTTCTTTAAAGTTATCACTGCCATAATGTTCAACTGCATTGCACTCATTCATTTGTAGAAGTGAATGCTTTTTTGCCCTCAGTGACCAGGGAGAACTAAATTTATTAACAAAAATAAGTTAAACTTTTTAAAATGCACAAAATTCTTAAGAGGTTTAAATCCAACTTTCTAAAATATGATTTATCAAAGAAAATTCTGGTATTCATATATATATATATATCATAATAATAACAAAACCTTAACATGTATAGTTACCATTATAAAATAGACAGCTTTTAGAAAAACACATATGAAACTCTTTTTTTAATCTTGTTTTTTAACATGGACATATTATTATATGTTCATTTTACATAAAGGTAAATATAAAAATTAGAGGGAAAGATATAGGAAAAAAATCATGCTTTTTAGCCTCTGTGGAGACTAGCAGAAAAATAGGCACTTTGAAATTCTCAACAATTTTCACAGTATTGTTCATTGTAAGCCCTGTTTTTAATTCCTTTCTCTATAAACCTGATGTATATTTGTAAAGTAATTTTATTCCTTATAACAAACAAACCACATATTTTTAGATCTCATTCAGCAATATTTGCTATTCACTAACAGAATATGGTTAGCATTCTTAACATTTATTATATTCATATCTGTATAAATTAAACATTTATTCATGGGACCCTAAATATTTTTTCATAAACTCTGACTTTATTGCTTTAAATGACTTCTAATCTAAGTCTCCTAACTTGTCATAAAAATTAGACCGATTCACTGTCCTTCTGAGAGTATGATATAAAAGCCCATCCATCATGGTGTATCTAATTAAGAAACTAAGTTAAGAGGTGTTTGAACAAGATATTTGAAAATCTCAGGGGACTAGACAATTGAATTGGTATTTCAGACATATCAAATTAGTTAATGATTTGGGAATCTTTATTCTGCAAGAGTATGTAAATTAAAAAAGAATAATGAAATTCATTAAAGCCTAGTATCAGGGAGAAGAAGGACCCCGTGCACCACTGCATGTAATTATAAGTACCTGCTTCTTTCAGATAGAAGGACAGGATACCAGGGAAACAAAAAAAGCAATTTGAATGGATTAATTTTCATATTGGACATAGATAATTACAATTATTTTTCTTTATATTTTTAGGGTATCTTTTTCATAATTGACAAATCCATATTTGGTAACCAGGCTTGCTTTCCATTCTCAATTCACCATATGAACTTGTAAGATAAATGTCTTGCCATTCAAAATGACAATAGATATTGAATTTTCTCTTGAAATTTAACAAAGTGTTTTATTTATCCTGTCAGCCTAATTTGATACCAAAAGAGACAGAAGACTAAAACTATACAGGTTTATCCAAACACTAAAGAATGGAATATTAAATTTTATCCAATAGATGACTGGAATATATATTCTAAATGTAAGCACAATCTATTCTCATTCCAAAGCCATATCCTCATGATTCTGTTAAAGCATCTAAAATAAGAATACAACCAGTGATAATATTTTATTAAACCAAATACAAAAACATTTCTTCCCTTTCATATCACTTCTGGTTTGTCCATCAAAAAAAAAGCAGTCATTTTTGTACATATCATTTTAAAAATTAAACTCTGATGAAATATAAAAAGTGTTTTTCACTTGACAGGAATACAAAAATCAAATGTTGGTTTGAACCTTGATATGCCATATGAAACATTATACTATTCCAGGGATAGAATATCAAAATATTCCTTCCCAGTGCCTCCCACCTCCACTCTCCTCCCTTGCTATTCCCTCCAATTTGTTAGCCTCCATGGAACCTATTTGACTTTTATGAGATTTTTGCCTTTTTGAGTTTCCAACACCAGGGGCACAGAAAATTGTAAACATTTGCAAAATGATATTTATTGTACCCACATCATCAGATTGCTATATACCCAGTTGATATATATATCAACATCAAAACAGGTGAGAATAGAGTGACTAAAGTATTGATTTTCCATAAAATAAATCTCATTAAGATGGAGCAACAGTAAAATAGGAAGCATATATTCCCAAAGTAGGAGCATTATTTACAAAGAAAACCCTAAAAGAAAAATAAAGAATGTGAGCGAAGGTTTATGAGTAAGCTTATCCATTGCAGTATTATTCTTGGTAATGATGCAGTTGACAAAGCAAGAGGGAAAATGCCTAAGTATACAGTGATGAATCCATCCAGTGCAACATGAGTTGATTAAGCAAACTTTGGAGGAGTATTTAATGACAATATTAAATGCTAATAATTTAATACTATGAGTGAATAAAGCATATTTTGAGATAAAATATATATGCTGCTGCTGCTGCTAAGTCGCTTCAGTCGTGTCTGACTCTGTGTGACCCCATAGACGGCAGCCCACCAGGCTCCCCCATCCCTGGGATTCTCTAGGCAAGAATACTGGAGTGGGTTGCCATTTCCTTCTCCAATGCGTGAAAGTGAAAAGTCAAAGTGAAGTCGCTCAGTCGTGTTCGACTCTTCACGCTCCTCCGTCCATGGGATTTTCTAAGCAAGAGTACTGGAGTGGGGTGCCATGTGAAACAAATCATTTTTTCAATTTTATAATTACATGTAAACATTGAAAAAATTCTGAAATAAAACACACCACTATATTGGTAAATTGAGCTCTGTAAACCAGAATTATCAGTGATATTAATTTTATTTTTTACTGATTCTTATATTTCCACATTGTTTTAAATGGACCTGTATTATTTTATCAGAAAACTCAATAATACAAATGTAATATCTATAAGACTCTTTTTTCCATTTGAAAAGGTATTAAGAAAACTCAAAAACTGCATTTTAATAATATTGATCATGTTAAAACAAATTTATCTTCCCAAGTGTATGGGGAGGCTGTTTTATTCCACAAGGAAATCCACAGTTATAGATTAGTGATCTATATATATATCAATATAAGTGAGATATGTATCCTGCTTCTGTCCATGGAATACTCCATTCAAGAATATTGGAGCGGGTTGCCAAGCCCTTCTCCAGGGGGTCTTCCTGATCCAAGAATCGAACCCACATCTCTTTTCCTGCATTGGCAGGTGGTTTTTTTTTTTTTTTTTAATGCATCCCAGGAAAAGCACCTTTACTGAATAACAGGAAACAAAACATGCCAGGAATCCAATCAAAGAGATGAAGCAGCAGGTGAGATTCCCGATAGGAAAGAATGACTCCCAACGGAACATAAATAGATTCCCCTCAAAGTACATACATTTCACATGAGTGTGTACATGCATAGGTAATATATTAAAGGAAATTTGGTTTCTACCATGAGAAGTTTACTCAGAAATAATAAAGCAACATCTCACCTGAGACAAGGAGGTCGGGACGCTGCAGCCACGGTATAAACCGAGGTGCACCTCACTGCTGCACACGCCTCCCCTCTTTACACTATATACACTTGCTAGGTGGGGGACTGGGGCGGGGGTGTCTCCCTGCCCCTCCCTCCAGGACCAGCAGATCCAGTGTTTGTAGAAAAGTGAACCAGGGAAGGCAGGTGACTATATGGCCCAGGAGCCCACCCTGCAGAGCCCAGGAGCTGGCTCCAGCGCGGGAGGCAAACGCCCGAAGCCACCCCCACCTGCCTGGAGCACCGCTTCGGCTCTGGGGTGAAGGGAAGCGCTCAGGACCCCAACAATGGCATGACAACAAGCCTGCCTCTGGGGTCTGCCCACGGCCTCCAGACTTTTGTAGTTTGGCCAGTGGGGGCTTTTTTGGGATCAAATGGCTTTGGGGAATAGTTTCCAGACCCACCAGGGCTTTGTCCTGGGAACGTGTGTACCTGGGTGTGCACAGGCCCACATACACACGTGCTTCAGTGGAGGTCAGCAAGTTGCAAACAAAAGTTTTTGCACTAGGAAGCACTCGGAGCCACTTAGGAAGCCGTGTGTGTGTGTGTGTGTGTGTGTGTGTGTGTGTGATGTTTAATTTTCTGGTTCTTAATCTTTGGTAAAATTTCAGTTAACATTTACATTTCCTGGAGAACTCCTGGTATAATACTTTACCATTATTGTTGATATTGTGGTTATCATCAAGTTTCATTTCGTCTAATCTTGTTTTGACCCTATCCCAGGTTCCTTGGTGGTCCTAAACACTCGAGGTAATACCATTCCCCTGGTCAAAGAAATCATGTTAAAAAAGACTCCTAATTTATTTCAGTTAGAACCTGGAATTCTTCAGCGGTCATAATTGACTTCAGGCATATTCATATAGGAGAAATCAGTCCAATAAGAGCAAGGCTCAAGGAAATGGTCCTATGGTTCAGAAACATGTTCTCTATTTCCTTCTAAAAGTGTGCAGGAAATCTAGTTGCCATGGTTTCAGGTCCCAAGAGCAAGCCAGAGGAATAAGCTCCCTCACAGAGAAGAGCAGATATGAAAGTATCCTGCCACTTGACTTATGCCTGAAACTCACCCTACTTAAGGATATTTCAGTTACATGAGCAAGTATCTATGCATGACAACTTAAATAATATCACAATTTTAAATTTATAGTTGAGTTCTTAAACCCTGCATCTAGTTATATTAAACTATGGTTCAGATTAGGTGCTCTGCCTTTAAAATTACATAGGACTTTTTTCCTTACTATAACGTGGGAAACTAGTAATATGAGTATGACCATATTCTGCCACTCTAAATTGTAGTATGAATTCTGTCTCATTTGAAATGCATAAATGTCAGTGTAGTTTTCAACAGGGGCATGGTTGCTTTTTACAGGCAGAAGTCTATACTATTTTCAAAAAAACATTTTGATATCATTTATTTGGAAGGACATGCATGGTGGATAGGTTGTTAATTGCAAGGATGATATTTTATGTGGGGGAGTTTACTTACATACTTATCTCTATATTTTAGTGCAAAAACACTTTATAAACTTGTTTTGTTTTGTTTTCCTTTCTTTTTTTATTGTGTTAAAATGTACATAACATAAAATATACCTTTTGAACTATTTTTATTATTTTTAATTTAATTTATTTAGTTGGAGGCTAATTACAATATTGTATTGGTTTAATATACAACCTATTTTTATTTTCCTTAAAAATGAAATTTCCTTGTAATGATATGTTCCTAATATAACTCAATGATCTGTAATATTTGTGTATATTGATTTAAAATTCTTAAGGCATAAAACCTAGTATAGGTATATTTTTTGAATGGTACACTATGGACAGTTGCCCATGCCTTCCATAGTTTCTGAAATGTAGTATGCAAATTATATACAGTGATATTAAATGTTCTTAATAAACATGTTTGCTTTTTTGAATGACTCTAATATTTTAGTTCAATATTTACTGAAATAATACATGATTTCCAAAGAAGTATGCTATTTCAAACCTGATTATCTTACAAAGAAATCACATTAATTAAAATAGCAAAAAGTGTTATGATTTGAAAGACAGGACTAAATGTTATACTATAACAACAATGTTAAGCATTGGAGAAAATGAAGAAATAGAATAGCCATTATGTAATTCCACCTGAGGGAAAATTCTTGGTGAAGTGGTGTTGGATGTGAGCAACTGAACTTATAAAACCCAAATGTGTGATTTTTCTTTACTTACCTGTTTAATGATAAAGTCACAGATCTGGTTAATGGATATAGTAAAACTTATCTTTAATTTTAATATACACCTTTTTACAGTGGGAATTTCACATAAGTATTGAATATGTCTAGGTTTTAATTTAGAAATAAGTGATGTTTCCAAGATGAATAAGCCAAGTAAGCATAGATTTTAGGACCTCAAATTTCTACATAAGTTAATTATATTCCAGATAATTTTCACTGGGGATGTGGTGATCCGAATAAGAAAGGGAAAATATAAATACTGTGTAATAATTTTTAATTTTTTCAAATATGTGGATTAAGGCCTGGAGGTAAGATCCAAAAGATGTTAAATGCAGCCTTGACATCTGGGAAAATTAGGAGGGTTCCAACTGGCCACACCACCAGTTTCTCTCCTCACCCCCATGCCCACCCCTGCCTGCACAGATTCTTCTGCTGGTCTAAATTCCCTGACAGCACACAGATTATTCAAATAAACCAGAATGATTGGTGACCAAGGGTCCCACCACCCTCTTTTTTACTACAAAGGCTGCCTCTTGAAATCTCTATTTCTTTACTCAGTTCTGAGTTGAAAACCCTATGTGGCCCTCCATAATGTGCAAGGTCCTACTCTCCGAGGCTGTGAGTACGTGTGATGAATAAACTGTCATCTGCCTCATCTCATCCATCTTGGACTATTTGGACTGATGATTCCTCCCTCTCCCATGGGGCAAACAGTTGGCTTTCAGAACTAAAGATTCAGTCTCTCAAAATATTAGCTCTCATTCAAACCATGAGACTGCTTCCGAGACATTCTAAAAGCAACACTGCAAACACTGTTAATGTTTCTTAGAATGAATTTTATTGTCTGTGTAAATCATCACTTGGAATTTTCCAGTTTTCATGATCTTTATGCCTTCTCCCTGCATTCATACTCCACGCATTGCTAATTTAGAGTGCTGATACTCTGATTATAAAGTTGGATGGAAAACTATGCCATTCAATCTTAACGACAAGTAAATATTCTGGTTCTGATTGGGTTGATTATTGTACACTTTACATTCAGGGAAATGTATGCATTTGTATATTGTGTATGATAGTAGACTGATGGTATGCCAGTATCCGATGCCTGCTGCATTGCTCATGTGACCCTGCAAACATAAGAATATGTGTTTAGCCTTCCAAGGTATTATTTTCTTTGCATTTCTCTGAACAGGTGATTTTTTTTCCAAGATAGCACTACCACCATAGGATGAGGTAATATGATAAAACTTTCTGAGGAAAATCTCTTTATTGGATAAGGTTAGCAAACTAATGCTGTCAGGGATTGTATTACACTGTCCCCTGTGTATGCTTGTAGTGTGATTTTCAGAAAAGATCATTTCAGAGAAGTAAAGAGTAAATTGCTGTATTCTCTCTCCAAAATCCTTTTCAAAATAGATTTGACAGTTGAGTGATTACATCTCTAATGGAGACCGTGATAGAATAGGGGAGATTAAAAACTCAGCAGTTTCATCCTTGAGGCACTGAACAAAAGGGGTCAATAGAAACACGGAACCCCCCAAATCAAACCCAGATAGCTAATCAACTTAACTCTGCCCTCAATACCTAGAGGTTAAGGTCTGTGCCTTCCACAGTCTTTGTTGTTCAGGTTTCAAAGCCCTATAGTTTTTCCTCCAACAAAGATCTTATCCATTTGTTCAAGAACTTTGAATTTGAGATGAGTAACATCTGAATGTAGGAAGGGATACCTGTAGAAGTGAAACTCCCTAATTCTCTTTAAACTTCCAAAAGAGCTGATGGAGGGACATGTGTGAAGAATAATATGTCTAGTTACTGTTTCATTTAGACTTTAGGATTTAAAGCCTCAAAGTGGGTAACTAAAAAGTGAAATGATGAAATATCCAATACTGATATTGTGTTCTACTGGAATTTGCACACACATGGGCTCATTCCCACATTTAATTTATAGAATTATTTATGTTCAGAATTACAGGAAGCATATAGCCCATACTGGTGTCTCCTGCATGGCAGGCAGATTCATTACTGCTTAAGTCATAAGGGAAGCCCAAAATAAGCCATACCATAAAGTAATTCTTCCCAGATGGCTCAGTGGGTAAAGAATTTGCCTGCAGTGCAGGAGAGACAGGACATGCAGGTTTGATCCCTGGGTTGGGAAGATCCCCTGGAATAGGAAATGGCAACCCATTCCAGTATTCTTGCCTGGAAAATTCCATGGTCAGAGGAGCCTGGCGGGCTACAGTGCATGGGGTCACAAAGAGTCAGACACAACTGAACCCATGACACACACATAAAGTAATTGTCTACTGAAAAGATAATTCAAAGATTCAATTTCCTACCTAAAGTTTTATCTTTCAGCTAATTAGCTATCCCACAAAGAAATATTAACAAATTGAATTTAGGTAAAGAAACATAAATGTAAAACAAAACTATGTAACTCACAATAATATAAAAAAATATTGCAATCTCTCTGTTGTAGTCAGAGTTCAGATATTTTTATGTTCATTTCAATATTTTGATTTCTATATTGAAGAAGTAGAGCTGTAATTCTTTCTATTGCTTTTATGCTCCCTTCCTCCACCCAACTTCTATACAAGGCCCCTTCTGAGGTTACAGCTAAAGGCAGACAAACATAATCTTGTCTTTCTTTGTAGGTATTAACCAAATACAGAATATCAGCTCTCTCACTCTTGTCTCTAAAAAAAAAAGGGTAATTTTTTTCTTCCATGACAACAGAATACACTTCAGAATCACATGAAATGTATATCTGTTTGTTTGTCTATAAATTAGAGCATCCAGGGCTACCCCAGACCCACCCCATCACTACCTCGGCTGGAATGGGGCCCAGCAGGTGTATTTTTCAACAAGTCCTGGTGAAAAAATCATGCTCTAGGGAACGGAGATAATTACATGCTCTTCTTGGCAGCTGGGGTTTTCCTGTAGCTGTCATCTCTGTTGCTTCTTGCTCTGCTGCCTGAGCATCTATTTCAATAACAGGTGTGTCAGGAACACAGCCGGCACAGGTAGAGACCAACGCCAGCATTCTGGAGCTGGGGCCTTTCCTGATGCTGTGACTCTCCTCATGCCATTAATTCTGAATTGAGGCCAAAGAAAGAATCCTTTTTAAAGCTGGGTTCATTTTCAAATTCAAGGAGTATCAAACTCTCCATCATAATTTGGAGTCTTAAATCACAGTTAATAAAACTCTACATCACACTTATTAATAACTACTTGCTTGTACTGGGTCATGAATTAGGTCTACTCAAGAGAACGGGAAAGGAGACAGACTTTCGGCAAGTGTGCAGTGAACAGTGAATGGTGAAGCCAGGACTCATGACTGTGGTCAATAGTGTGGCTTCTGTGACTCAAAGACCAAAATGGGTAAGAAGAAGTCTAATACTAGTAGCTGGTTACTGTAATTAATATTTGTATCCATGATAGCCTCTTGAATAGTGTTTCCATAACCACAGAGACATCCATGAATCCTGTTTCTCACATATAGAAATCGGGATTTGAATTCTCAGACTCCATAGAAAATAAAACGTGGATATGTGATTAGTATTTTGCCAATCAGACTCACACAGATTTGATTCATAGCAAGTGACCAGTGGTGAGGATTTGGGGCACAACTGCAGTGTTGCTTATATAGTCTGTAACAAAGTATTGGAAGAACATTGGAAGTTGTGTGATTGATTGATTTGCTGAGGCAGAAGTGGAATTGGTACTGGGCAGTGGTTCATACAGGTGAATACCTTTCATTTTATGCCTGATGATAGAAAGTGAAGCACCAGCACTTTGCTCAAGAGGTTGGTTCTCTTGAGACTTGAGGTTATGTTTCTGGAGGAGGAGAATCAAGATAATTCCTTTGTATTTTCTATAATCAAGACTTTTGTTAATCAGTTCAGTTCAGTCGGTCAGTCGTATCCGACTTTTTGCGACCCCATGAATTGCAGCACTCCAGGCCTCCCTGTTCATTACCATCTCTTGGAGTTCACTCAGACTCACGTCCTTCGAGTCCGTGATGCCATCCAGCCATCTCATACTCGGTCGTCCCCTTCTCCTCCTCCCCCCAATCCCTCCCAGCATCAGAGTCTTTTCCAGTGAGTCAACTCTTCGCATGAGGTGGCCAAAATACTGGAGTTTCAGCTTTAGCATCATTCCTTCCAAAGAAATCCCAGGGTTGATCTCCTTCAGAATGGACTGAAGGTTGATCTCCTTGCAGTCCAAGGGACTCTCAAGAGTCTTCTCCAACACCACACTTCAAAAGCATCAATTCTTCGGCACTCAGCCTTCTTCACAGTCCAACTCTCACATCCATACATGACCACAGGAAAAACCATAGCCTTGACTAGATGGACCTTAGTCGGCAAAGTAATGTCTCTGCTTTTGAAAATGCTATCTAGGTTGGACATAACTTTTCTTCCAAGGAGTAAGCGTCTTCTAATTTCATGGCTGCAATCACCATCTGCAGTGATTTTGGTGCCCAAAAAAATAAAGTCTGGCACTGTTTCCACTGTTTCCCCATCTATTTCCCATGAAGTGATGGGACCAGATGCCATGATCTTCGTTTTCTGAATGTTGAGCTTTAAGCCAACTTTTTCACTCTCCTCTTTCACTTTCATCAAGAGGCCTTTTAGCTCCTCTTCACTTTCTGCCATAAGGGTGGTGTCATCTGCATATCTGAGGTTATTGATATTTCTCCCGGCAATCTTGATTCCAGCTTGTGTTTCTTCCAGTCCAGCNATTACTTTACTAGCATGTGAGATGAGTGCAATTGTGCGGTAATTGGAGCATTCTTTTGCATTGCCTTTCTTTGGAATTGGAATGAAAACTGACCTTTTCCAGTCCTGTGGCCACTGCTGAGTTTTCCAAATTTGCTGGCAGATTGAGTGCAGCACTTTCACAGCATCATCTTTCAGGATTTGAAACAGCTCAACTGGAATTCCATCACCTCCACTAGCTTTGTTCGTAGTGATGCTTTCTAAGGCCCACTTGACTTCACATTCCAAGATGTCTGGCTCTAGATTAGTGATCACATCATCATGATTATCTGGGTCGTGAAGATCTTTTTTGTACAGTTCTTCTGTGTATTCTTGCCACCTCTTCTTAATATCTTCTGCTTCTGTTAGGTCCATACCATTTCTGTCCTTTATCGAGCCCATCCTTGCATGAAATGTTCCCTTGGTATCTCTAATTTTCTTGAAGAGATCTCTAGTCTTTCCCATTCTGTTGTTTTCCTCTATTTCTTTGCATTGATCGCTGAAGAAGGCTTTCTTATCTCTTCTTGCTATTCTTTGGAACTCTGCATTCAGGTGCTTATATCTTTCCTTGTCTCCTTTGCTTTTCGCCTCTCTTCTTTTCACAGCTATTTGTAAGGCCTCCCCAGACAGCCATTTTGCTTTTTTGCATTTCTTTTCCATGGGGATGGTCTTGATCCCTGTCTCCTGTACAGTGTCACGAACCTCATTCCATAGTTCATCAGGCACTCTATCTATCAGATCTAGGCCCTTAAATCTATTTCTCACTTCCACTGTATAATCATCAGGGATTCTATTTAGGTCATACCTGAATGATCTAGTGGTTTTCCCTACTTTCTTCAATTTCAGTCTGAATTTGGTAATAAGGAGTTCATGATCTGAGCCACAGTCAGCTCCTGATCTTTTTTTTGTTGACTGTATAGAGCTTCTCCATCTTTGCCTCATAGAATATAATCAATCTGATTTCGGTGTTGACCATCTGGTGATGTCCATGTGTAGAGTCTTCTCTTGTGTTGTTGGAAGAGGGTGTTTGGAAGAGGGTCATGGTGGAGAAGCTGACAGAACGTGGTCCACTGGAGAAGGGAATGGCAAGCCACTTCAGTATTCTTGCCTTGAGAACCCCATGAACAGTATGAAAAGGCAAAACAATAGGATACCAAAAGAGGAACTCCCCAGGTCATTAGGTGCCCAATATGCTACTGGACATCAGTGGAGAAATAAGTCCAGAAAGAATGAAGGGATGGAGCCAAAGCAAAAACAATACCCAGTTGTGCATGTGACTGGTGATATAAGCAAGATCCGATGCTGTAAAGAGCAATACTGCATAGGAACCTGGAATGTCAGGTCCATGAATCAAGGCAAATTGGAAGTGGTCAAACAAGAGATGGCAAGGGTGAACGTTGACATTCTAGGAATCAGCGAATTAAAATGGGCTGGAATGGGTGAATTTAACTCAGACGACCATTATATCTACTACTGAGGGCAGGAATCCCTCAGAAGAAATGGAGTAGCCATCATGGTCAACAAAAGAGTCTGAAATGCAGTACTTGGATGCAGTCTCAAAAATGACAGAATGATCACTGTTCATCTCTAAGGCAAACCATTCAATATCACAGTTATCCAAGTCTATGCCCCAACCAGTAATGCTGAAGAAGCTGAAGATGAATGGTTTTATGAAGACCTACAAGACCTGTTAGAACTAACACCCAAAAAAGATGTCCTTTTCATTATAGGGGACTGGAATGCTAAAGTAGGAAGTCAAGAAACACCTGGAGTAACAGGCAAATTTGACCTTGGAAGGCAGAATGAAGCAGGGCAAAGACTAATAGAGTTTTGCCAAGAGAACACACTCATCATAGCAAACACCCTCTTCCAACAATACAAGAGAAAACTTTTCTTAATATTCTTTAATAAACCCAATTTTTGCCTGCATGAGTCAAAGTGAATTTTCTTGTTGCTGCTAAGGTCCTGAGCATACATAGGAGGACTATAAGTGGTTGCAGGAAAAATACCTCCAACTCATGGAGAAATTGTATTTTTTTATCTGGCAGGACAATCCCAAAGACAATAAGAATTCAGCTAGCATGAAACTTTATCAGAGGGGTGTGCAGTGACAAAATGAATATGTGCATCTCTTGTAACTGCTTTGAATGCAGTGACTGTTGAAAGCAAACCTATGGGGGAGTGAACAGATTATTCAGATATGTTGTATAATAATAAGGGATTGGTTTCATGTTTTTAATTGTGCAGGAAGGTTTAGAGAAAAGAAATGATATATTCAAAATCCTAAATTCTCGGAACAAGGCATTGTCTAAGAACCACGGAATTTATATAACCATTCTAAAGAATATCAGCATATGCCATCAAAACATTAATGTAGCCAAAATGCAAACTCAGCATTTGATATTCTCAAATGCTGAATTTTTACTTTTTAATTTTTTTTAAATTAAGAAAAGTATTTTATATTGGACTATAGTTGATTAATAATGTGTTAGTTTCAGATGTACAGCAAAGTGATTCAATTACACATATACATAATCTATTATTTTTCAAAATCTTTTCCCATTTAGGTTACTACAGAGTATCAAGTAGAGTTCCCTGTGCTATAATAGGTCCTTGATGATTATCTACTTTATATATAGTATTGCTTATAGGCTAAACCCAAACTTCTATTGTATTCTCCCTTCCACCTTTTCTCTTTGGTAACCATAAGTATGTTTTCTAAGTCTATGAGTCTCTCTGTTTTGTAAATAAGTTCATTTGTATTGTTCTTTTATATTCCACATGCAACTGATAATCATATGATATTTGTCTTTGTCTGACTGACTTCACTTAGTTTTATGATCTCAAGATCCATTCATATTGCTCCAAATGGCATTATTTCATTCTTTTTTTATGGTTTGTCTATGTGTACCCCATATTCTTCATCCATTCATCTGTTGATGGTGATTTAGGTTGCTTCCATGTCTTGGCTATTGTAAATAATGCTGCTACAAACATTGGGGTGCATGTATCTTATTTAATTTTGGTTTTCTCTGGATATATGCCCTGAATTGAAATTGTTGGATCATATGGTAGCTCTATTTTCAGTTTTTTAAGGAACCTCTATACTTTCATCTATAGTAAATATACCAATATACATTCCCACCAACAGTATAGGATAGTTCCCTTTTCTCCACATCCTCTCCAGCGTTTATTGTTTATAGACTTTTTGATGATGACCATTCTGATTGGTGGGAAATGATACCTCATTGTTTGATTTGCATTTTGGTAATAATTAGGGATGTTGGTCTTATTTTTATGTGATTTTTGGCCATCTGTATGTTGGCCATCTCTTTCTTTGGAGAAATGCCTATTTTAAAAAAATGGAGCTGGAGGAATCAGGCTCACTGACCTCAAACCATGCTATAAAATTACAGTAATCAAAACAGTATGGCACTGGCACAAAAACAAATATAGATCAATGGGCCAGGACAGAAAACCTAGAAATAAATTCATGCACCTATGGTTAAATAATCTGTGAGAAAGGAGGCAAGAATACATAATGGAAAAAAGATAGTCACTTTAATAATTGGTGCAGGAAAACTGGACAGCTACGTGTAAAAGAAAGAAATTAAATTAGAATATCTTTAGCACCAACCCAAAAATAAACTCAAAGATGGATTAAAGATTTAAATGTAAGACTGGATATTATAAAAGTCTTAGAGGAAAATATAGGCAGAACACTGACATAAATCACAGAAATATATTTTTGGACTCACCTTCTAGAGTAATGGAAATAAAAGCAAAAATAAACAAATAGGACTTAATTAACTTAAAAGCTTTTGCACAGAAAAGGAAACAAAATGAACATAGAACCTGCTGATTTGGATGGAGAAAATATTTGTAAATGATCCAACTGACAAGGGATTAAGATCCAAAATATACAAATAGCTCATGAAGCTTATTATCAGAAAAACAAACAAACCAATCAAAAATGGGCAAAAGATCAATTTTTAATTAATTTATTTTTAAGGTACAGTTAGTTTACAATATTGTGTTATTTTCAAGTGTACAGCAAAGTGATTCATATATAATAATGTGTATATATATATATATATATACTTTGTCAGATTCTTTTAAATAATAGATTATTACAAAGTATTGAGTATAGTTCACTATGCTATACAGCTGTCTCTTATACACATCTAGATGTGTATAAGAGACAGGAAGGAAAGAGCAAACTACTACTCCTGTCTCTTATACACATCTACAAAGTATTGAGTATAGTTCACTATGCTATACAGTGCTAAATAGTAGGTCCTTGTTGTTTACATATTTTATATATAGTATTATATATATTTGTATATGATATATTAAATATTATATACTGTATCTAGATATATTGAATATTTATTTTATATATAAACAGTTATGTTTATTATATTAATAGATAATATAGTATAATTAAATAATATATGAATATTTATTACATATAAAATAATTTATATTATGAATAATTAAAATTTTATATTAAATAGCTAAATTTTATTGAAATATTTACTAAATTCCTTAAGGAAAAGTTGCAGTATTTTTGAGAAGAGCTATAACTCAAAGGTTTGGGGGAATGGAATAAGATATAGAGGAAGATTCAGGTGACTGAAATTTCCTTGTATCCACATGCTTCATTGGATATCCCATGCTAACCCCTCCAATGCATAATGAAAATATTATTGCCTTGTTTGAAGACTGAAAAAAAGCCTGCCTGAGACAGTCACTTGGCAAGAGAAATTCAATTCTTGTTATGTTCCACCTTCACCAACTTCCTTTCCTAGACTTATAAAGTCAAATCCCAGCACGAACGTGGTGTGACAGATGGAACACTTTAAACAAAATAAGAAAAGATTTTCACAGTAATATACACAACTGCAAGATTTTTCTAACTGATTAGCTATAAATGCATATGGCACTAGAT
This sequence comes from Cephalophus harveyi, assembly GCA_006410635.1. Taxonomy (NCBI): domain Eukaryota; kingdom Metazoa; phylum Chordata; class Mammalia; order Artiodactyla; family Bovidae; genus Cephalophus; species Cephalophus harveyi. The sequence continues at coordinate 23,680 of SJYT01030230.1, forward strand.
TCTGAGGATGCTAGACCCAAGAGGGAGAAAGACAGTTTAGGTATGATTGATCTTATCAAAATGGTTGCAACTACTGAAATTCTAGATTCAATGTATTAATACAAAGTTCAGGATATAACTGATTGAACAGTTGCTTGACTGAAAGATGAATTCATTCGTGACCTTGCTAAATGAAACTAAAATGTCAGATATTCCTTCATGTGATGTGGAGAATTAGAAGGAGAATTAGAATGAGTACATTAAGTACAAACCTCTCTCAACAGAGAAACAGAAAACACTTTTATCCAAAACAAAAAAAGAAATTAAAAATGAGAAATACATCAAAGAAAGAAATACCAGTTTCTCAAAATATTCTGGAGGATGTTCTATTTAAGCAAGGAAGGTAGAGGAATGATGAGATTTCCACTGAAAAGATACCTTGAGAACAATTGCTGGATTTTAATTTCAGAAATAAAATGTGGTTAGTCATAATAATAAGTAGCAGGGACCTTCAAAAGTGCCTACTTGATCAAGGGGTTTCTAGGATAAAGATAAATGGTCAGATACTGAACTGTTAAGCTGGCAGAAGAAAATAAATAATAAATAATGCACCCACTCTCATAGCACTGGATTTAAGTTCTGTGTGTCGTATAAAAAAGAATTGTACTGGCTATCTATTTTACATATGGTAAGGTATATGTTCTAAAAGAGATGGGAATATCAGACTACCCTACCTGCCTCTTGAGAAATCTGTATGCAGGTTAGGAAGCAACAGTTAAAACTGGATATGGAACAACAGACTGGTTCCAAATAGGAAAAGGAGGATGTCAAGGGTGTATAGTGTCACTTTGCTTATTTAACTTATATACAGAGTACATCAAGAGAAATGCTGGGCTGGATGAAGCATAAGCTGGAATCAAGATTGCTGGGAGAAATATCAATAACCTCAGATATGCAGATGACACCATCATTATGGCAAAGTGAAGAAGAACTAAAAAGCCTCTTGATGAAAGTGAAAGAGGAGAGTAAAAAAGTTGGCTTAAAGCTCAACATTCATGAAACTAAGATTATGGCATCCAGTGCCATCACTTCATGACAAAGAGATGGGGAAACTGTGGAAACAGTGGCTGACTTTATTTTTGGGGGCTCCAAAATCACTGCAGATGGTGATTGCATCCATGAAATTAGAAGATACTTACTCCTTGGAAGGAAAGTTATGACCAACCTAGACAGCATATTAAAAAGCAGATACATTACTTTGCCAGCAAAGGTCCATCTAGTCAAGACTATGGTTTTTCTAGTGGTCATGTATAGATGTGAGAATTGGACTATAAAGAAAGCTGAACACTGAAGAATTGATGCTTTTGAAGTGTGGTGTTGGAGAAGACTCTTGAGAGTCCCTGGACTGCAAGGAGATCCAGCCAGTCCATTCTGAAGGAGATCAGCCCTGGGTGTTCGTTGGAAGGACTGATGTTGAAGCTGAAACTCCAATACTTTGGGCACCTGATGTGAAGAGCTGACTCATTTGAAAAGACCTTGATGCTGGGAAAGATTTAAGGTGGGAAGAGAAGGGGGCAACAGAGGATGGATGGTTGGATGGCATCACCGACTCTATGGACATGAGTTTGGGTAAACTCTGAGAGTTGGTGATGAACAGGGAGGCCTGGCGTACTGCAGTCCATGTGGTCACAGACTCAGACATGACTGGGTGATTGAACTGAATGTATATGTTCAGTGCTACTATCTGTTTTTCCTACCTTCTCCTTCTCCTGCTATGTGCACAAGTCTCTTTATTTCTGCATTTCCATTATTTAGTGTTGTTTAAGTCACTCAGTCGTGTCCGACTCTTTGTGACCCCATGGTCTGTAGCCTACCAGGCTCATCAGCCCATGGGATTTTCAAGGCAAGAATACTGAAGTGGGTTGCCATTTCCTTTTCCAGGAGATCTTCCCAACCCAGGGATTGAACCTGAGTCTCCCGCATTGTAGGCAGATGCTCTACCCATTGAGCCACCAGGGAAATACGTTCATCAGTACCATCTTTCTAGATTCCATATATGTAAGTTAATAAGTGATATTTGTTTTTCTTTTTCTGAGTTAGTTCACTCTGTATAAAAGGCTCTAGGTTCATCCACCTCATTAGAATTGACTCAAATGCATTCTTTCTTGTAGCTGAGTAATATTTCATTGTATATATGTACCACTGCCTCTTTATCTATTCTTTTGTTGATGGACATCTAGGTTGCTTCTGTGTCTTAGGTACGTAAATAGTCCTAGCTATATAAATTGTAAATATTGCTGAGAGGTTTAAGATGGAGAGAACATATATATACCTATGGATGATATATGTCAAGAACAAGCACAATACTGTAAGGCAATTATCCTGATTAGAAATAAATATTTTTTAAAAAAGAAAAAAACAATTAGTGCAGAAAAAATTAATTTAAAAACAAATTAAATGAAACTAAAAGTATGTTCCTTGAAAAACTAAGATTTATCATAATCTGTTCAGGTAAAGAACAAAAAAAAAGAGACATAAATTCCTAATATCATAAATGAAAGAAGGGGAATAATTATCACTTACCTCTTTGATATCAAAATTATAACAAGGTAAATTTAGGAGAATTCTGTGTCCACAAACTTTATTTATAGGAAACAGAACTGTCTCTTATACACATCTTGTGTCCACAAACTTTATTTATAGGAAACAGAGTAATTATTTGATAGACATAAACAATCAAAATTCACACAAAAGGAGATATATATAATCTATATATGTTATATTTTTAAAGAAGTTGTGTCAAAAATTAATAACTTCCAAAAAAGAAAGCACCAGGTATAAATGGTTTTCCTGGTGAATTTTACCATATATATAAAAAAAGAGATGATAACAACTCTCTACAATTTTACTCAGAGAGTAGAAGCAAATAACCACTTCCTAACTTGTTCAGTATAGGTCAGTATAGCCCTAATAATAAGATGAGATAAAAACATTATGAGAAAGGAAAACTGTGAATACCATTCCTCAAAAAAATGTAGATACAAAAATCTTTAACAAAATCTTAACAAATCCAACTCATCAATGTATAAAAAGAATTATGTACTTTGACTAAGTGGGATTTATTCAAGGTATGCAATGCTGGTACAATATTGAAGACCAATTAACACAACCCACAACACCATGAAGCTAAGAAAAGAAAAATAATATTATCATATAAATGGATGCCAAAAAGCCATTTTACAAAATTTGACACCTATCCATGATAAAAATTCTCAGCAAACTACACATAGAAAAAAAATCTTAATTTGATGAACAATGGCTACCAACCACCAAGAATGATGATAGCCAACATCATCCTTAATGATGAACAACTAGATGCTTCTCACTAAATTCAAGAACAAGGAAAGGATGTTTTCTCTCATCAGTCTTATTCACCACTATAAAGGAAATCTGAACTAATGCATAAGACAACAGAAAGAAAGAAGAGATATAAACGTTTGAATATGAGAAATAAAACTCTATTTGTTCACATATGACATAATTGTCTAGGTTCAAAAATCACAAGGGACAGACAGAAAACTGAAGCTTAATAAGCAAATTTAGCAAAGTCACAGAATATAACATTAATATATGAAAGTATATTTCTTTGTCTACATATCAGAAATGAACAGTTGGAATTTGAAACTAAAGACACAATACTGTTTAAATTAGCACCAAAAACTGAAATCAGTTCAGTTCAGTTCAGTCGCTCAGTCGTGTCCAACTCTTTGCGACCCCATGAATCGCAGAACGCCAGGCCTCCCTGTCTGTCACCACCTCCCAGAGTTCACTCAGACTCACGTTCATCGAGTCCGTGATGCCATCCAGCCATCTCATCCTCGGTCGTTCCCTTCTCCTCCTGCCCCCAATCCCTCCCAGCATCAGAGTCTTTTCCAATGAGTCAACTCTTCGCATGAGGTGGCCAAAGTACTGGAGTTTCAGCTTTAGCATCATTCCTTCCAAAGAAATCCCAGGGCTGATCTCCTTCAGAATGGACTGGTTGGATCTCCTTGCAGTCCATGGGACTCTCAAGAGAAATACTTTAGTATAAATTTAACAAAGGATGTTTAGAACCTACATGCAGTCAGTGGCAAAACTCTGATTAAGAAAAGAAAAAAAGAATATCTAAATAAGTAGATATTCCATGTTTATGAACTGAAAAACTAAAAAACATTGTCAAGATATCAATTCTTCCCCAGTTTTTCAATGTATTTCATGAACTCCAGATCAACATACCAGCACACTATTTTGAGAATTTTGACAAACTGATTCTGAAGTAAATATGGAAAGCCAAAAGACTCAGAATAGCCAAGATTATATTGAAAAATAGGTTTGGAAGAACTTACCTCACTTTATCTGAAAGCTGCTTTCATCAAGGCAGCATGTATTGATGCAAAAATAGACACATCAATCAATGGAACATTGTAGAGAGCTTGAGATAGACCAAGACAAATTTAGTTAGCCAATTAGAATTGCCAAGGAAGTTCAGTGGATAAAGGATAGCCTTTTCAATAGATGGTAGTATAAAAATTGGATGTGTGTATGCCAAAAACTAAAAATACAATAATAATATAAAAATAGACCTTGTACCTCTCAGAAAAGTTACTCAGAATTAATCACTGACATGAATGTAAAATTCAGAACTATAAAATTTCTAGAAAACAGCGTAGACTGAAGTCTAGCTCTGCTTTGATTTGGCAATGAGTTTTTAAGTATACCTCCAAAACCATAATCCATGAAGAAAAACACATTGATATGTTGAATTTATTAAAATTAAAAATGACTCTAGGCAAGACACTGCTGGAACCACTTTGGAAGGCAATTTTGCCGTTGTTTACAAAGCATATCATATTCTTAACACATAATCCAGTAATTGTGCTCCTTGATCTTCTCCCAAATGAGTTGAAATTTTGCCATCAACAAACCCTATGCACAAATATTTATAGAAGCTTTATTCATAGTTGTAAAAAATGCTGGAAGTAAAATGTCTTCAGCAGGTGAAGGGTTAAGCAAGCAGTATGCCAAACATTGCAGTATTATTCAGAGCTGAAAAGAAATGAACTGTCTAGATATGAAAACACATAGAAGGACTTTAAATGCATATAGCCCAGAGTAAAGAATCTGCCTACTATGCAGGAGACATAGATTCGATACCTGGGTGGGGACGATCCCCTAGAGAAGGAAGTGACCACCTACTCCAGTATTCTTGCCTGGAAAATTCCATGGACAGAGGAGCCTGCGGGGTACAGTCAATGGGGTCACAAAGTGTCAAACACGACTGAGTAACACTACAATTGAAAGACAGTCTGAAAAGGGCACATGTTGTATGATCCCAACTATATATATTAATAGCATGGTTTTAAAGGTAAAAGTACCAGGGCAGTAAAAATATCAGTACCTGCCAAGGGTTTGGCATAGCAGGGGGAAGGCAAGAGGGGAAAAATAGATGAAGCGCAGGGAATGTTTAGGCCAGCAAAACTATCCTATGCAATATGGTGATGTTGGGCATTTTTGCATCTGTCAAAATCCATATAACTGTATGATACAAAGAGAACACTAACTTTAACTATGAAAGTGAAAGTGAAGTCGCTCAGTCATGTCCAACTCTTTGCGACCCCGTGGACTGTAGCCTACCAGGCTCCTCTGTCCATGGGATTCTCCAGGCAAGAATAGTGGAGTGGGTTGCCATTTCCTTCTCCAGGGGATCTTCCCAACCCAGGGATCAAACCCGAGTCTCCCACATTGCAGGTAGTCGCTTTCACCTCTAAGCCACAAGGGAAGCCGTAACTTTAACTGTGGACTTTGGTTAATAGCAACGTATCAATATTTTTCATTAATTGTAGCAATTGTACTATACTGTTCCTACAAGAGGCATATGATAATTCTGTATTTTCTGTTCAATTTTTCTGTAAGCTTAAAATTTCTCTAAAAGTCCTCTATTAATTTAAAAACCTATCAAGCAGGAAAGGATATGGAGAAATCTTAAGTGTATGTTGATAAATATAAGACATCTATCTAAAAATTCTACATAGTGTATGATTGTTGAAGGAGGTCGTGGAGAAGATGAGACTGACAGTGGACCCTTTAGCTGGACCCAGGCAATTTGAGGTTCTCCACCTACTACTCTATCTCTGGAGTGTGTATTTTGTTCACCTTCCCTGTTCCCAGAAGTTATTTTGAAAATACAGCCTCCAGATAAAAATGTGGTTTTGAGACAATCTGGATGGCATAGGTAACTGAACCAGGTGAAGGCTTTTATATAAAGGTTTAAGATTTGGTGGGTAGGTGATGGAATCTGCTGAAGTCATGACCCCCACCCCCACCACCCCCATACAAGCCTTCTATGTAAGTCCCCTTCCTTATTAGACTTGCCATCTGCCAATCTGGAGTGGTCTCCCTCTTTCTTTGGTCTGTTTTTGCCCTGCATGTACAGGGTCCAGTTACAGATTATTCCCAGGAAGTTCCAAAGAGGTTGTGAAGCAATAGTGATTCTGGAATATTTGAAACTACAAAGATAGTAAAAAAAAAATATCAGTGGTTGCCAGGGCTTTAGAGAATGGTGGAAAAAATGAATAGTTGACACAGAGGGGATTTTTAGGCCAGTAAAAGCATTCTTGCTGATATTGTAATGGTGAAATGTGGCATTATGCATTTGTCAAACACAACTCTACTGCACAAAGAGTGAAACTTAATGTATGCAAATTTAAAAGAGTCATTTAGAAATTCAGGGTCTCTCAGTGAAAAAAATAGACATTGACAAGATAATTTAACTTTATTGCAAATGTATTAAACAACTTCACTGAAGGAGGTGGGAGAAAAGATGCTGACCTCAGTAAGCTTAGAAATGAATTGAGTCTGTAAGTCAAAAGCAAAAGATACTGACCATAAGCACTTTACTATAGCTGATAAAGTATTCTGAGGGCATATGGGTTAACAATTTTGATACTGCTTTGTACATATAGTTGATTTGAAAAAGTAAGAAAATTGATGACACACAATAAGAGCCTGATTTCTTACATTTTGAAAATAAAGTATTATTTGGCTGCATTGGGTCTTAGTTACAGCATGTCAGATCTACAATATTCTTTATAGCATGCAGGATCTTTAGTTGAGGCATGTGGGATCTTTACTTGAGGTAGGCAAATTCTTACTTTTTGAATAAGCATTAATGAATAATACTTTGTCCACCTGATGCAAAGACTAGACTCATTGGAAAAGACTCTGATCCTGGGAAAGATTGAAGCCAGGAGGAGAAGGGGACGACAGAGGCTGAGATGGTTGGATGGCACCACTGACTCAACGGACATGAGTTTGAGCAAGCTCTGGGTGTTGGTGACAGACAGAGAAGCCTGGCATGCTGCAGTCCACGGGGTCACAAAGAGTCGGACACGACTGAGTGACTAAACTGAACTGAACTAATGAATAAGCAAGTGAAGGAGGCCAGAATAATCCACAGGATAATGGGCTAAAAAGATGGAGACATCAGAAAGAACTCATGTTTAGTTAATATTAACACAGATAGTTAGATTTAGATGTTTATAGATACATGCATATACACAGGTTAGTATACACAAATATTTTCTTGCTCAAGGAGCTGCAAAGGCCCAAAAGAATCAAAGCCAAACAGGACCCTATGGAGCTCACAGAAATAAAGCATGTCTATCCCCATTCTTTTGTTGGTAGAAAATAGGCTTCATTCAGCCTCCAAGACGTTCTCTGGGATCCTAAGGTTAGGTTCAAATCATTGTTAATCAGGGAATGGAAGGGATGCAGAAACAAAGGAGGAGCTGTCAAGCAACAGAAGTGCAGCCATGGGGCAGAGTCCTAGTTCTTCCAGAAGGAATATACATAAAAACACCTTTAAGTTCTGTAGGAACCAAGGCTCCCACCCAGGTGGAGGATGGTGACTTCATGCTGAACACAAGATTCCTGGAGCACCACCCTCTCACCTCACCATCAACCAATCAGAAGAAAGTCAGATGCCCTGAAGCCCTTGCCCCAAATTTGCCTTTAAATATTTCTCCCTGAAGATCATTAGGGAGTTCTGGTTTTCTTGAGTACATGCCATCTGTTTTCCTTGCTTGGTCCTGCAATAAACCTTTCTCTGCTCCAAATTCTGATGTTTCAGTTTGTTTGACCACACTGTGTTTTGGGCACACAAACTTGTTTTCAGTAACAAAAAGACCCTGGTAGCAATGAGCACAACTTACTTATGATGAAAATTGGCTAAGCAATAAGGTCTTCATAAGATACTCTCTCGTGTTTGTTCTTAGTTTATATTAAGATTTCAATGTTTATTGAAGTTAAATCTAGGAAATTATGCTGGAAGCTCAGCCTCTGTGCACTGGCTTGAAATCAAATCTCAGAGGCAGCGTTTTGGGTGAAGTAGAAAAGAGCCGCTTTGTTGCTTTAGCAGGCAAAGGTGGACACAGCAGGCTCATGCCCTAAAATACAGTGTGTCCCAACCTGGAGGGATCTGGTGAGGAGTTCTATAGTAGTTGTCAAGAGTAGGGTGGTTGAAAAGAATCAGGATGTGTGCAGGGCCTGTACTCCTTTAAACTGGCATCACATGGTCTCTTGATGAGTTTCTCTGGTCAGCAAACTGTGACCTTCTCCGGAATGAAGAATGCTGACATCTTCCATTTGCTGGGTGTTTTAGTTCTGTAAAAAGGCTTCTGTGCCTTGGAGCCCCACAGGATCCTGCTTGGTTCCAGTGATGCCTTCATCTTGGGACACCTACACACGGGTCACCCTGTGGCTTAGACTTCTTATAGCAAGATGATTGGCTATAAAGCCACACAGAGAATGATGATTCCAGGAAAGCCAGGTCAAAGTTGTATTGCCTTTTTGTGACTCAGAGTGCTGAAACCCCAAAACTCACGTGTGACTCAAATCCAGCCAAAAACGGAGATTGGAACTTGATCCCACTGTCTTTTAATAGAGATCACACACTTGGTCTCAGGATTTAATGAAACTCAGGTTCTTTATGTCTCAGCACAGGAGGAATTCAGCGAGAGGTTAAGTGACAGGTAAGAAGTGGATTTATTTAGAGAGATATACATTTTATTGATAGAATGCAGTCCATCATAGAAGCTAAGAGTGGCCCAGGGAGAAATATACTTTATGGACAGAGTCTGGGCCATCTCAGAAGGCCAGAGGCTTTGAAAATATGTTTTTTTTTTTTTTAATGGACTGAGTAATTTCATAGGCTATCGAGTAGGAAGATTATTCCAACTAGTTTGGGAAAGGGGTGAGGATTTCCAGGAACTGAGCCACTACCCACTTTTTGGTTTAGGACTGCCATGGTGAGCCTGTGGATGTGTTGTTTAGCATGCTAATGTATTACAGTGAGCATATAATGAGGCTCAAGGCCCACTGGAAATCCAGTCTTCTACCATTTTGGACCTAGTTGTTTAAACCAGTTCATGTCACATCCTCAACAGGTATGTCATTCTTCTAAAGAGTGTGCCCTGCCCCTTTCTTCCTATTTCAGTCTCACGTCGTTGCATTCTTTTGGTTACAAGCAAGCCAGCTCAGACTCAAGGAGAGGGCCACAGACATCACCTCCAAGTGTTGTTGGTGGTAATGTTTTCCACAATCAGCAGATAAATCAATAAAATTTCCTTTTAACCATCTTCAATTCAAATGTAAACATTTTGATACCTCTAATTAGAAAATATATAAATAAATTTATAGTAAAAACACCAATAGTTACTGTTTCTAAACTGAAGTATAAAGGAGAATTTAGGACTAGTGAAAAATGTTCCCTTTCTTTTTATGTTATTCTCTGGGAACTTTTTCAAGAGTGACCTTGCTTCATTCCTGCTCTTAAGCAACTCTCTAAACTTTGATCCAGTATTTTCTATTAACCCAAAATCTGTGGGGCCATCTCAACAGTAAGATGATCTCTGAACTGGCTTATGAATGGCCCCAGTTCCTTGAACATTAATAACCTCTCTACTTAGGATCTCCATTAATAGTCTTTCCACCAGAGACGTGCCTTTCCACTTATAGACTTGAAAAGCTCCAATAATGGTTTCAGGAGCGAAAAGTCAGGTGAGAAGAAATATATCACCAAGCAATTGCTGCCTTGAAATTGCCCAGTAGGATACAAGTTTTCTAAGAAACTGTCTGAAGTTAATTGCACATTTTTATTCCCCTTACAAAGAGAGGTGGTAATACCTACAGTAAGTTAATACTTCCACTTGCGAGCTAAATAAAAGAAACATCTTTTTGAACTTTGCAAGACCTGGCAATTAATTTTGTCTGTGAAGATGTAAATTCAGTGTACAGCTACTAGTTAGGCTTTAAAAGCAAGAAGCTAGTCATTCTTAAACCACAGTACGGTCGGTGCCCGCGAAACACCAGATAAAGTGGAATTCCTTCATTATGTGAGTTAAAATTCATGTTTATCTCCTAAATCTTATCAACACTTCAAAGTCCAACGTAGAACTTTACAATACCTTCTACATTAACTCCAGTTGGTTATGAATTAGCCTCTTTTACCCTCATTTGGTAATACATACATAGCATTGTCACACAACGAGATTGTGGACATATATTGCATGTCCTCTTCAATACTTATACTATCTGTGTAGCTTTCCCAATTTTGTAAGTTTGAGATAGAAAAAATAATATACATTTTTAAATGCATTGAAAGGAATAGGTGTTGCATTTGGTGTAGTCTTTAAAAAAAGACAGCAGGCTCAAAATAGATTAATTTACCCTCCACACCAGTAAACTAAGACTTAATTGCAGTTTAACCCTTCACAGAAATATGACATTTAAAACTATCAATCTGAAATTTCCTGATCACTGCTAGTGGGGTAAGGCTTCCCTGGTGACTCAGATGGTAAAGAATTTGCCTGCAGGGTGGGAGACATGAGTTTCATCCCTGGGTTGGGAAGATCCCCTGAAGAAAGGAATGGCATCCCCGCTCCAGTATTCTTGCCTGGAGAATTCCATGGATAGAGGAGCTTGGCAGGCCACAGTTCATGGAGTCACAAAGAGTAGGACACCCCTGAGGGACACACACACACACACAGACACACACTGGTGCTACTGCTAATGAGGTAACCTGCTTGATAAAGATCCTTGTCTTTCCTTTCCCCCAAGTGACGTTGACCTGGCCTGAGACAGTCCTTTCTTTTCTTTAGCTAATACCTCCTTGGTCCACACTTTTCCACCAGTGAAGCCTTCCATTTTGAACAATCCTTTGAAGTGCCTTTCTATTTACCATATGGGATGCTGGCCAATTCATGAATAGTTTAATAAAGCCAATTAGACCTTCAGATTTACTCAGTTGAATTTTAAGAACAGCAAATTAGCTTTAGTTGTTAAATAATGTCTAAAGATTATAAAAAATGTACATAACATTATTTCTCATGATATACTCTGCATATTTGTTAAAAGAGCAGGGTGACAATATACAGCCTTGACGTACTCCTTTTCCTATTTGGAACCAGTCTGTTGTCCCATGTCCAGTTCTGACTGTTGCTTCCTGACCTGCATATAGGTTTCTCAAGAGGAGGTCAGGTGGTCTGGTAGTCCCATCTCTTTCAGAATTTTCCACAGTTTATTGTGATCCACATCGTCAAAGGCTTTGGCATAGTCAAAAAAGCAGAAATAGATGTTTTTTTCTGGAACTCTCTTGCTTTTTCGATGATCCAGTAGATATTGGCAAATTGATCTCTGGTTCCTCTGCCTTTTCTAAAACCAGCTTGAATATCTGGAAGTTCACGGTTCACATATTGCTGAAGCCTGGCTTGGAAAATTTTGAGCATTACTTTACTAGCATGTGGGATGAGTGAAATTGTGTGGCAGTTTGAGCATTCTTTGGCATTGCCTTTCTTTGAGAATGGAATGAAAACTGACTTTTTCCAGTCCTGTGGCCACTGCTGAGTTTTCCAAAGTTGCTGGCATATTGAGTACATCAATTCCACAGCATCATCCTACAGGATTTGAAATAGCTCAACTGGAATGCCATCACCTTCACTAGCTTTGCTCGTAGTGATGCTTTCTAAGGCCCGCTTGACTTCACATTCCAGATGTCTGGCTCTAGATGAGTGATCACACCATCGTGATTATCTGGGTCATGAAGATCTTTTTTGTACAGTTCTTCTGTGTATTTTTGCCACCTCTTAATATCTTCTAATTCTGCTAGGTCCATACCATTTCTGTCCTTTATTGAGCCCATCTTTGCATGAAATGTTCCCTTGGAATCTCTCATTTTCTTGAAAAGATTTCTAGTCTTTCCCATTCTGTTGTTTTCCTCTCTTTCTTTGCATTGATCACTGAGGAAGGCTTTCTTATTTCTCTTTGCTATTCTTTGGAACTCTGCATTCAGATGTTTATATCTTTCCTTTTCTCCTTTGCTTTTTGCTTCTCTTCTATTCACAGCTATTTGTAAGGCCTCCCCAGACAGCCATTTTGCTTTTTTGCATTTCTTTTCCATGGGGATGGTCTTGATCCCTGTCTCTTGTACAATGTCATGAACCTCATTCCATAGTTCATCAGGCACTCTATCTATCAGATCTAGGCCCTTAAATCTATTCCTCACTTCCACTGTATAATCATAAGGGATTTGATTTAGGTCATACCTGAATGGTCTAGTGGTTTTCCCTACTTTCTTCAATTTGAGTCTGAATTTGGCAATAAGGAGTTCATGATCTGAGCCACAGTCAGCTCCTGGTCTTGTTTTTGCTGACTGTATAGAGCTTCTCCATCTTTGGCTGCAAAGAATATAATCAATCTGATTTCGGTGTTGACCATCTGGTGATGTCCATGTGTAGAGTCTTCTTTTGTGTTGTTGAAAGAGGGTGTTTGCTTGACCAGTGCATTCTCTTGGCAAAACTCTATTGCCTTTGCCCTGCTTCATTCCGCGTTCCAAGGCCAAATATGCCTGTTACTCCAGGTGTTTCTTGACTTCCTACTTTTGCATTCCAGTCCCCTAAAATGAAAGGGACATCTTTTTTGGGTGTTAGTTCTAAAAGGTCTTGTAGGTCTTCATAGAACCATTCAAGTTCAGCTTCTTCAGCATTACTGGTTGGGGCATAGACTTGGATAACTGTGATATTGAATGGTTTTCCTTGGAGACGAACAGAGNAGTCCCCTAAAATGAAAGGGACATCTTTTTTGGGTGTTAGTTCTAAAAGGTCTTGTAGGTCTTCATAGAACCATTCAAGTTCAGCTTCTTCAGCATTACTGGTTGGGACATAGACTTAGATTATTGTGATATTGAATGGTTTGCCTTGGAAATGAACAGAGATCATTCTGTCATTTTTGAGATTGCAACCAAGTACTGCATTTCAGACTCTTTTGTTGACCGTGATGGCTACTCCATTTCTTCTAAGGGATTTCTGCCCACAGTAGTAGATATAATGGTCATCTGAGTTAAATTCACCTATTCTAGTCCACTTTAGTTCGCTGATTCCTAGAATGTCGATGTTCACTCTTGCCATCTCCTGTTTGACCACTTTCAATTTGCCTTAATTCATGGACCTAACATTCCAAGTTCCTATTCAATATTGCTCTTTACAGCATCTGACCTTGCTTCTATCACCAGTCACATCCACAGCTGGGTATTGTTTTTGCTTTGGCTCCATCCCTTCATTCTTTCTGGAGTTATTTCTCCACTGATCTCCAGTAGCATATTGGGCACCTATTGACCTGGGGAGTTCCTCTTTCAGTATCCTATCATTTTGTCTTTTCAAACTGTTCATGGGGTTCTCAGGCAAGAATACTGAAGTGGCTTGCCATTCCCTTCTCCAGTGGACCATATTCTGTGAGCTTAAAGTTTATTTAACTTATATGCAGAATATATCATGAGAAACGCTGGGCTGGAAGAAGCACAAGCTGGAATCAAGATTGCCAGGAGAAATATCAAGAACCTCAGATATGCAGATGATACCACCCTTATGGCAGAAAGTGAAGAGGAACTAAAAAGCCTCTTGATGAATGTGAAAGAGGAGAGTGAAAAAGTTGGCTTAAAGCTCAACATTCAGAAAACAAAGATCATGGCATCTGGTCCCATCACTTCATGGCAAATAGATGGGGAAACAGTAGAAACAGTGTCAGACTTTATTTTGGGGGGCTCCAAAATCACTGCAGATGGTGATTGCAGCCATGAAATTAAAAGACACTTACTCCTTAGAAGAAAAGTTATGACCAACCTAGATAGCATATTGGAAAGCAGAGACATTACTTTGCCAACAAAGGTCCATCTAGTCAAGGCTATGGTTTTTCAAGTGGTCATGTTATGGATGAAAGAGTTGGACTATGAAAAAAAGCTGAGCTCTGAAGAATTGATGCTTTTGAACTGTGGTGTTGGAGAAGACTCTTGAGACTCCCTTGAACCAGTCCATTCTGAAGGAGATCAGCCCTGGGTGTTCTTTGGAAGGAATGATGCTAAAGCTGAAAGTCCAGTACTGTGGCCACCTCATGTGAAGAGTTGACTGATTGGAAGAGACTCTGATGCTGGGAGGGATTTGGGGGCAGGAGGAAAAGGGGATGACAGAGGATGAGATGGCTGGATGGCTTCACTGACTCGATGGACTTGAGTTTGAGTGAACTCTGGGAGATGGTGATGGACAGGGAGGCCTGGCGTGCTGTGATTCATGGGGTTGCAAAGAGTCAGACACGACTGAATGACTGAACTGAACTGAACATTATTTGTTAAGTAATGTAATAAGAAACGTGGAAAGACCATGCCTGTCCATCTCTCTCTGCCCTGCACATATCCCCCGTACTTTTCATCCATACCCAATTTGCATCTACAAATTTCTATGGCCTGAATGTCTACCCCATCCCCAAATTCATTTGTTGAATCCTCAATCCCCAGTGTGATGTTATCTGGAAGTGGGGCCTTTTCAAGGCATTTAGGTTATGCAAGTGGAGCCTGTCATGGTAGTCTGCGTTGGGGTTGGAAAAGAATTTACAGATATGAAGCAGAATGAGAGGGGGATAAAGTTTCTTAAAGTGGGAGATGCTTTAGAATTGCAGGCTGGCTCAAGGGAGAGCTGAACCCTTTTGCAAGCTAGCAGCCATTTTGTAGCCTCAAGATAGAGAAAATTCCTACTGGAATGGTGGCATTATGTATTTGTCTAGGATGCTATAGGGTGGGTAATAGGGTGGGTATTTTACCTAATATGGGATCAGGAACTGACCAGTTTAGATTGAGAGGCTTATGACAACAGTTGCTACGGCATTTGGTCAGTTCCAGAGATTTTTATCCTGTGACCTTGGAATAGGACTCCATACCTGTGACCTTGGTACAAGGCTCTAAGGAGCCCTCATGATAGAATTAATGGCCTTCTAAAAAGAGAAGACACAGGATCTCTCTCTGTGTCATGTGAGCACACAGCAAGAAGGCAGCCATCTGCAAACCAGTGAGAGAGACCTCACTAGACATCACATCGGCCAACACCTTGATCTTGGTCTTTTTAGCCTCCAGAAGTAGGAAAATTAAATTGCTGTTGATAAATAAATAACATCCAGTTTATGGTTATCTATTTGAGGGGTCCACACTGACTCAGACAACGTCTGTGTTGATAAACATGTATTTTACAGCTTTTCCACTTAATCTCTGTAAAAATATAGAATATTATAGAAGAATTTCTATGAGCAAATAATTAAAAATGAATGTAGCTATGTCACTAATTGAGCTACCTTAAAAAATTTACATGTAATATAAATAAAGGATATCTTGTTTTGTAAGAAAGAGACTGAGGCAAAAATTTGAGGCTCTTAGAGCATTAATGAGACATCCCAGTGAGTTTACTTAGAACATGTTGGTGATAAAGATGCTTCTTCCTTTTTCAGCTTTCTTTTCATATGGTAAAGCTTTACTGATATTTCCCTTAAAGATATTATGAAGCTAAGTAATTTTGAGAGAATTACTGTTCTTTTTTTTTTAACTTTGGAAATTCTCCACCACCAGACTTCCTTGCAGTTTCCCAGTTTCATTTGTTGGTCTGCCCATCTTAACATTTCCTGCACCCTTATCATATCTTCAAGGAAAAAGAAAATATCTCCCCAAATAGCTAAGTGACAATATCTTTGATGAAAATTACTGTTGAATGTCATAGGCCCAGAGTAGGATTTCCTCAGAGGCTCTATACACATCAGATCAATGATAAAATCTTGGAGAATTTGAAAATCCTACTTATTGATAAATGATGTACACAATCTAAAGATCAGTAAATTCAATACATGAAATGAACCGCTACAAAGCCTTCTAATATTGTAAACATGGTAAGTAACTGGAGATGGCTGGATGGCATCGCTGAAGCAAGACTTGAACTTGGGAAAACTTTGGGAAATGGTAAGGGACAGGGGGGCCTGATATCCCTGGGGTCACAAAGAGTCAGACACGACTGCGTGACTGAACAACAACAATAAGTAACTGGACTTATGATTAAAAATAGTTAATAATATTTTCCTATTACACGTTCATTAGCTAATCTATTCATCACATATTCTCCTATTTTTTAGGATTTTGTGTTAGAGAAGACAAAAATCCTATGAGAGAATATATTTAAGCTTAAGTTTCCCCTTTTTATATATATTGGGGATAATAATGTATACATCAAATACTTCAAATTTATATGAATACATACAGGAATTATATTTTAAAATTAAGTGATATATATATATAATTACAGAAATATCACAGTCTTACTCTTTCATTCAGTTTTTGTGTTTTAAAGAAAATATTTAAAATCATTTTTTTAAAATCAGACAATTCCAACTGTAATATCAGCCCTCTAATTTACTTTGAGACATTAGTTCATTGCTTAATATCTCTGACTTGGTTACTTGGTTAAAATATTCAGTTCGGTTCAGTCGCTCAGTCATGTCCGACTCTTTGTGAACCCATGAATCACAGCACGCCAGGCCTCCCTGTCCATCACCATCTCCCGGAGTTCACTCAGACTCACGTCCATCGAGTCGTGATGCCATCCAGCCATCTCATCCTCGGTCGACCCTTCTCCTCCTGCCCCCAATCCCTCCCAGAATCAGAGTCTTTTCCAATGAGTCAACTCTTCGCATGAGGTGGCCAAAGTACTGGAGTTTCAGCTTTAGCATCATTCCCTCCAAAGAAATCCCAGGGTTGATCTCCTTCAGAATGGACTGGTTGGATCTCCTTGCAGTCCAAGGGACTCTCAAGAGTCTTCTCCAACACCACAGTTCAAAAGCATCAATTCTTCAGCGCTCAGCCTTCTTCACAGTCCAACTCACATTCATACATGACCACAGGAAAAACCATAGCCTTGACTAGTCGGACCTTAGTCGGCAAAGTAATGTCTCTGCTTTTGAATATGCTATCTAGGTTGGTCATAACTTTTCTTCCAAGGAGTAAGCATCTTCTAATTTCATGGCTGCAGTCACCATCTGCAGTGATTTTGGAGCCCCAAATAATAAAGTCTGACACTATTTCTACTGTTTCCACATCTATTTCCCATGGAGTGATGGGACCAGATGCCATGATCTTTGTTTTCTGAATGTTGAGCTTTAAGCCAACTTTTTCGCTCTCCTCTTTCACTTTCATCAAGTGGCTTTAGGATAACAATATTTACCTAATTTGCAATTATCCAGATATACAATTAGCATTGGATAAGGAAATGGGAACCCACTCCAGTGTTCCTGCATGGAGAATCCCATCGACAGAGAAGCCTTGTGGGCTACAGTCCACGGGATTGCAGAGTCAGACAAGACTGAAGTGACTTAGCATGCCCACATGCACAATTAACTCACACACATACACACACGCACACACAACACAGATGTTCAGACATGTGTTCTCCCTCTCTCTCCAGATCTTAAATATTAGATAATTTTCTCCTTCATCTCTCATACTGAATACAATTGATTCATGATCATTTCTGAGATACTTCAGTATCCCTTACATCTTTATTTTTGCTTGTTTCTTAAGACAGTTAAGTGATCCCTCTGTTTTCCTCTCTCTCTCTGTTTTTCATCTATTTAATTTTAAATTTATTTTCTCTAAAACCCATACTATAACAGAACTCTTTATAAATATGTTATGTCAAAGTATTTTCGGATGAGATGGCTGGATGGCATCACGGACTCGATGGACGTGAATCTGAGTGAACTCTGGGAGATGGTGATGAACAGGGAGGCCTGGCGTGCTGCGATTCATGGGGTCGCAAAGAGCCGGACACGACTGAGCGACTGAACTGAACTGAACTTACATATAAGGGCTTTCCAGGTGGCTCAGTGATAAAGAATCCACCTACAGTGCAGAAGACCTGGGTTTGGTCCCTGGGTTAGGAAGATCCCCTGGAGAAGGAAATGACAATTCACTCCAGTATTCTTTCCTGGAAAATCCCACGGACAGGTGAGCATGGAGGACTACAGTCCACGGGGCGCCAAGACTCTGACAAGACTTAGGGCATAAACCACCAACCACCACTACTTTAAGTAAATTCCATCTATAACCTTCCTTAATCTCTGTCTGTATCACATTGTTGCTTTAGTTCCTGTTTAGCTAAAGCATGAAGGAAAATAATTCTAAATTGACAAGAAAAAATTAACCAGATTGAAGCATTTATTTTCTGATTATATATATGCTGTATGGTTTTCAGTGATATGAACCAAGTCTTTCTTTTCTCTGCTTAAAACTAATTTGAGTTTTCCATGACTTGAAATTCAGTTGCTATATTGCAATTGTTGTCCCATTTATCACATTCTGAGGCTATCTTAGGGAAAAGGGGAAAAGTAGCATGAAAAATAATTATTTCCATCTTGTTTAATTCTCAGAGTATGGTTTGTACTCTATATGGACTCACATAAAGTAGTTTTTTTTTTTTTTTTTCCAATTCTCTTTTTCAGTGACTTCTGTCTCAAGGACCCAAATCTATGTATCCAACAGCTAGATAGTTTATAATTCCTTTTTTTTTACTGACAAGGAAGTTTGGGGGCAGATTCAACATGGTATGTAATTCCTTCAGATGAGTTCACTCTGAAGTGCCCCTCACATGTACTGCAAATCTTCTTCTGTTGGGCTCTCCTCACAAATTTACACTAGGCTAGATACTGAAGTATTTTTTCAGCAGACAACTCCTCAGCCTCTACACTTTGCTAGGCAGATTTAAAGCTCTCTCACTCATCTAAGCTATGATCATTTCCATCTGTGTCCTTCCCAAAGTGTTTTCCTGCATCTAAAAACAGGTCTTCCATTTTCTGTACTGCTCTGTATAACAGTGATTTGAATATAAAGTAGTTAAACATAAATAAAATTTATAAGACAGATCCTCAGCTTTACTAGTCCCATTTCAAGTGCTGAGTAACCAAATGGGTCTAGTAGCTACTGTTCTGGACAACACAGATATAATACATTGCTATCATTGTAGAAAGATCTTCCAAACAAAGCTATTCCAGTCTGTGTTTCAGAACCTGGTTAAAAAAAAAAAAGTCACATTTTAAAATGATTTAATATAACCCATGTCACTTCAGATTCTTCCTCCTCTGAAAATAAACTACTGGCTGCTATTTGTTATTCAGTGATTTCTAGTGTCTCCATGTCTCTTCTTGTAGTACCTTTACTACAAGTAAAATTTAATCAAATTAAAGTTTGATTTAATACAAAATTTAAAATCTAAAGATCATCAACTTATATTTTATTTGTCAACTCAGCCATTATTTTGTAATCTTGAGCAGATTTATATATATACACACACAGACACATGTCTGTGTAGACATGGAATGACAGACAGGTTCCAAATCAGGAAAGGAGTACGTCAAGGCTGTATATTGTCACCCTGCTTATTTAACTTATAGGCAGAGTACATTATGTGAAATGCCGGGCTGGATGAAGCACAATCTGGAATCAAGATTGCCAGGAGAAATATCAATAACCTCAGATATGCAGATGACACCACACTTATGGCAGAAAGCGAAGAAGAACTAAAGAGCCTCTTGATGAAAATGAAGGAAGAGAATGAAAAAGTTGGCTTAAAGCGCAACATTCAGAAGACTAAAATCATTGCCTTTGGTCCCATCACTTCAAGGCAAATAGATGAGGAAACAATGGAAACAGTGACAGAATTTATTTTTTTGGGCTCCAAGATCACTGCAGTCATGAAATTAAAAGACATTTGCTTCTTAGAAGAAAAGCTATGAGCAACATAGCATATTCAAAAGCAGAGAAATTACTTTGCCAACAAAGGTCCATCTAGTCAAAGCTATGGTTTTTCCAGCAGTCATGGATGGATGTGAGAGTTGGACTGTAAAGAGCTGAGCACCAAAGAATTGATGCTTTTGAACTGTGGTGTTGGAGAAGACTCTTGAGAGTCCCTTGGACTGCAAGGAGATCCAACCAGTCCATCCTAAAGGAAATCAGTCCTGAATATTCATTGGAAGGACTGTTGCTGAAACTGAAATTCCAATGCTTTGGCTATCTGATGTGAAGAACTGACTCATTTGAAAATATCCTGATGCTGGGAAAGACTGAAGGTGGGAGGAGATGGGGATGACAGAGGATGAGATGATTGGCTGGCATCACCAACTCCATGGACATGAGTTTGAGCAAGCTCTGGGAGTTGGTGATGAACAGGGGAGCCTGGGGTGCTGCAGTTCATGGGGTTGCAAAGAGTCAGACATGACTGAGCAACTGAACTGACTTATATGTACATACATTCATATATATCTCCACACACACACACAGCTAGAGAGAGAGAGAAATTAATTTTACTCTAAAATCTGCAAGGCAGACTGAAATGCTGGAGACCCAAGAAAGAGGTGCTATGATAGCTCATGTCCAAAGGCAGTCATGAGGTAGAATTCCTTCTTCTTCAGGGTACCTCAATCTTTTCCTTTAAGATTTTCAACTGATTTGTTGGGGCCCACCCATGTTATGGAGGGTGATCTGATTTACTCAACTCTAAGGCCATAGATTTTAAGCACATCCAAACGCTACCTCAGTCTATTCCATTTTTCCGGAGGACCCTGACTAATACTATATCCTTGGTAACTCCCTATTTATTTCCTTAGCAGTGTGTGTGCTAAATTGCTTCAGTCATTTCTGACTCTCTGTGGCTCTATGGACTGTAGCCCTCCAGACTCCTCTGTTCATGGGATTTTCCAGTCAAGAATACCTGAATGGGTTGCCATTTCCTCCTCCAGGTATTGACCTAGGTATTAAACTCCTGTCTCCTGCATCTCCTGCGTTGGCACGCAGGTTCTTTACCACTAGCGCCACCTAGGATGCCCAATTAGCAGTAAAATGTATAAATACTTGAAGGCAGGGATCAAGTAAAACCTTAACAAATATAGAAAACAAATTTATATAATGTGTAGCTAATGTTAGCTCTCAGGCAATCGCGAGAAAATTCATGAGTTATATAAAAAGACCTTCACTTTTTTCTAGGAAGAATTTCTAATAGAAAAATAATCCACATACTCCTACTAAAATATGATATTTAATCTAAATGCAGCATGAATATGTCAGTAACAGTGTGTATACAAAATGTATAAAGTTGGTGAAGAAAAAAAATCCTGTTCCTAAAAATGAAAAATGAATGCAATGAATTCATATATGTGTTACAAGCACAATTCTCCATCCTTGATCAGTTCCCTTGGATTATCTGAAGCACCTCATTGTCTGCCAGCTGTCAGACGTATTTTTAATTAGGCACTAATGAAGTAATATATGTATGTAAACCATTTAAATCTTGTTCCAGTTTGCAAGGACATCTGTGAGGTGGAAAGTGAGAAACCTTGATCTTTGCCAGACGTTACAAATTATAAAACTATAAAACATGAAACTCAGGTACTCAGAATGACTCAATTTAAAACAGGGGAGAGTGCTATTAAGAAGGTTAAAAAGGACATTTTGCTTGACTTAGTGTAAAATAAGAGGTTTCTTCTCTTCCAGTTTTTCTCTATAGCTATATTTTTGGGCTGCTTTATTGCTCTCTATAATATACAACTAACTGTTTCTGAGTGTCTTAATATGCCTGAAACTTGGACTTTGAATAGAATTTTTTGGAAAAAAAATGATGTTTGGTTCAATTTATGTTCACAAATGTTATTCTATAATTGTAAATAACATTAACGCTTTGGCTCAGATAAGAAGGAAACTATCACACAAACTACTTGGCATTCAGCAGATTCCAAACAATGTCTTTTTGACTTAATTTTAACTAGATTACTCACAAGTCCTGAGAAAAGTTAGCATATAGGTATTAATTCATCCATGTTCTTTCCATTCCCCCTCGCCCCCGCCCAGGGAATTTCAGTGTAAATGAGGTCATTGTTAAAGGCAGAAAATAAAGTGTTGTTAATTTTTTAGAAATCATTGTCTTTTGTGACTCAATTCATGGTCCTTGACAGACTCACAAATATTTGCGGCAAGTATTCGTTTATTTTTCTATTTTTAAGTAACTAATGGTAACCAATTCACTATTTTATTTGTTTTTCATTGTCTATAGAGTATCACATCCACACATGAGGCCATGTCACCAGTTGCCTGTGACTGAAGGAGACCAGCAGCAGTGTGCATGGCCCATGTGATGTCAGAATGTGCCAACCTCTAATGGGTTCATCTATGGGGTCCAGTCAGCCCAATAGTCAGTTGATGCTGCACCTTTAAAAATAAGTACAGGTTTAACTCATACCAAGTGTGAGTGAAGGTTTCCCATGTGGCACAGTGGTAAAGAATCCACTTGCCAGTGCAGGAGACACAAGAGACATGGGTTCAACCCTTGGGTCAAAAAGACCCTCTGGAGAAGGAAATGGCAACACAATCCACTATTCTTGCCTGGAAATTTCCATGGACAGAGGAGCCTGGAGGGCTACAGTCCATGGGGTCACAAAGAGAGTGAATGATCTTACCAATTAAAAATCATCAATTAATGACTCAAAACTCAGTGATGGTAACCTTGGCTGCACATTACAACCTCTTGGAATGCTTTATATAGTCAAGGCTGTGGTCTTTCCAGTGTCATGTACAGTTGTGAAAGATGGACCATAAAGAAAGCAGAGTGACAAAAAATTGATGCCTTTGAACTGTAGTGTTGGAGAAGACTCTTGAGAGTCCCTTGGACAGCAAGGAGATCAACCCAGTCAATATTAAAGGAAATCAACCCTAAATATCCATTGCTGAAGCTGAAACTCCAATATTTTCATCACCTGATGCAAATAGGCAACAACACTTTGGAAAAGTCCGTGGGAAAGATTGAGGGCAGAAGGAGAAGAGGGTGTCAGAGGATGAGATGGCTAGATTGCACTACTGACACAATGGACATGAACTTAGGCAAACTCTGGAAGATGGGGAGGGTCAGGGAGGCCTGGCATGCTGCAGTCCATGAGGTTGCAAAGAGTTAGACACAACTGGGCAACTAAACAACAACAAACAAGTGGCAATATCACACCCACCCCATATCACAGTGAAGATATTGAGTAATTTAGGTATTTTTTCTCAGATATCTATAATTATAGATAATATAGAATAATATAGTGTATTTTACGAGTTCAAGAAACAATAAAGAACAAAGCTAGGAATTAGAAATACTAAAAAGTTAAGAACAATGATTGCCATATAACATGCATTTATTGAACATCACATACAAGGTGTCTAAGGAATACAAACTTACTATGTTACACCTCTCCTTAGAGATCTGATAATTTAGCCAGGTAAACACACATGTGTGTAGCTTACAATCCTAGGTCATCTCTCCTACCTCCTGTAGAAGTGGGGACAAAGATTGCTCTGGAAAAGCAATTAACATGATTGATTCCATCTGGGGAAAGCATTCCAAGTACATCTGTGTCAAGGCTCTTCATTCATATTGTAGAGGTTGAAGACCATGGCAGCAGAGATACAGGTGAGGACATTAGAGGTAAAGAGAGGAGTATGAATGAATAGTTAGTGGTGATTTTGAAGTATGAAAGAGCCAGACAGGCTCCCTGAAAGGCATGTGTTTTGGGGATTTGGGGATTTATGCTGGGAAAGGGACACAGCTGAAAAAACAAATCCGTTTAGTGCTTGGTAGGTCCTGATTTTATTCTGAAATCATGGGCATGGCATGATTAGGTCTCTATTTTAGACTGTGAATCAAAGACTGGCAATATTGATATCATTTACATGACTGCTGCAATAGATACTACAAGATTTAATGGCAGCCTAATCCAGTGTGCGACAGATGAGAGCAATTTGTCTGGCATAATGTTCTTATATTTGGTATCATGTAAACATTTTGTAATTATTTTCTATGTTCTTATATTACATAAAAAAGATATAAAATAATTGCATTGCCTTTTAGAAACCTATGCAATATAATTAAGCCTGAAGCAAGTAGAATTTAACATTATATGTAATTACCATTTTTTCCCAGTGTATTTAGGGGTTAACAATCTAACTCCCCACTTGGTACTCATTATGAGATAATTAGAAACATTTGGAGTTTTGATAGTAAAACATATGGTGTCAATCATGGTTGTCTAAAAATAATAGAAAAATAAATATCAAATTAAAAACACTATAGGCCATAAGCATTGTATCTAGTTTGAGGTATGATTACTGTGTTCTGTCATTAAAAAAAAAAAAAGAGCTATAGAAACTATTATTACTTGTTTTTGAAAGCAGCATCAAAACATTTTGGCAGAAATAAACCATAGTACACATTTAATCTAAGTGACTAAAATAAGTTAACAGGCTGATACAAAAGCAAAACTAATTTGCTAATTTTCCCCATATAATTGTAGTATTCTACTAGGCTCAACATAAACTTTTGTCTTTTTTCATAAAAAAATTTTAAGTGACAAAAATATATTCAATGCTAAATCTTACACTCATGAAAAGAGGTTAATTGTTTTCCACCCTCATTCCTTGCTTTTTGCCCTGATCTGATCTAAGAACTATGCTTCAGAATTTAGTAATAGGAAGAGAAGAGTACATGAGGAGATGCAGAGTGTTAAAGCGATAGAGAAGACAATCAGGAGATTGAATATTCATACATAATAAAATGTTTTATATTATGTTTGAAGCATAAATAAGAATGGTTTATTATGTGTCACGGAGAAGGCGATGGCACCCCACTCCAGTACTCTTGCCTGGAAAATGCCATGGACAGAGGAGCCTGGTAGGCTGCAGTCCATGGGGTCACGAAGAGTCGGACACGACTGAGCGACTTCCCTTTCAATTTTCACTTTCATGCATTGGAGAAGGAAATGGCAACCCACTCCAGTGTTCTTGCCTGGAGAATCCCAGGGACGGGGGAGCCTGGTGGGCTGCCATCTATGGAGTCGCACAGAGTCGGACACAACTGAAGCGACTTAGCAGCATTATGTGTCATATAGATAAATATTATATCTTTCTATATATAAATTATAATAAAATCTTGTTTTAAGTTTAAATAACATATGCACTCCAGATTAAATAGAATCAATACAGTTGGGTAAAAAAATAAAAAAAGTTCAAAAGTGAAACAGTAAAAGCTTAGTATTTTCTCTGTTTTTCATTTATGTAATGCATGTTCAAAACTAGAGTCAGTAATGTTTGTGTGGAATTATATGATTGTATCAGTTCAGTTCAGTTCAGTCACTCAGTCATGTCCGACTCTTTGTGACCCCATGAATTGCAGCACGCCAGGCCTCCCTGTCCATCACCAACTCCTGGACTTCACTCAGACTCATGTCCATCGAGTCAGTGATGCCATCCAG
Organism: Cephalophus harveyi; assembly: GCA_006410635.1. Lineage (NCBI taxonomy): Eukaryota > Metazoa > Chordata > Mammalia > Artiodactyla > Bovidae > Cephalophus > Cephalophus harveyi. The sequence continues at coordinate 49,381 of SJYT01030230.1, forward strand.
CCAACTCATCCTCGGTCGTCCCCTTCTCCACCTGCCCCCAATCCCTCCCAGCATCAGAGTCTTTTCCAATGAGTCAACCCTTCTCATGAGGTGGCCAAAGTACTGGAGTTTCAGCTTTAGCATCATTCCTTCCAAAGAAATCCAAGGGCTGATCTCCTTCAGAATGGACTGGTTGGATCTCCTTGCAGTCCAAGGGACTCTCAAGAGTCTTCTCCAACACCACAGTTCAAAAGCATCAATTCTTTGGCACAAGAATCTAAAATATTCTATTGAAAAGAAGAATGTAAAAAATATTATTAATTTTTTTGAATATTGCCAATTTTTATTTTTTACTCGTACCTATTATGAGAATGTTATTAATCCCCCCACACTGACTGTACTTTTCTTTACATAAATGAAGATGATTTTAAAAGCAAAATAAGAATCTAATACATTGAAAGCCAACAAAGAAGGTTTTATTTAAGAGATTATTCCAAATATGTAGCTATATATTAAAACAAAAGGCAACGTCATTTGCTTATTAAGACAGTCTTGTCTACACTGAAGACTTGCTTATGGAAGTATTTACTAAACTTTCTATTGACAAACTCATCACATTATTAAATATCACTGCAAGCAATTGTCATGTATATATACATACAGACAGACTAGATAAACTACTGGAAACACCTAAGTAGTTAATTGTCTTGGTGCTTGAATTAATACATAGCCAATGTGACGGACTTCAAAAGATGTAGTCCTTAAAACTCACAGTACCCCTCCCCACTGGGGTAGCTACTGCAAACTCAATTCAGCAGTTCTATGTACACTCAGCCTGTGTCTCTTCACTTTCCATATAAAATATGACTTAATTAAAAAGCTGCATTTGAAAAAGTAATCTTCAGAGTATCTAGTGACATTTAAAGTAGAAGTTATGGCTCAAAATGGTGTTGGATGGCAGTTTCAATAATGCATGCAATATTCCTATGGTTTGTGATGATTTTTAACACATTGTAATAGGAAAGTTCTAGTTTGGTTAGCACTTATAAATCTGTTGGTTACTTTAATAAGTCTTGGGTCTGCAGTTAACAAAGAGTGCAAGGCGTTTGGTGATATAATCTTAACAGTAGAATATATAATTCCAGGGAGACATTCAGATATATCTTGAAGCAGAAAATTAAAGAAGTGACATATTTATTTATGGAAAGGAAATTTGTTACATACATGGCCCACCTTTCTCCATTCAGGTTTTATCAGACAGTTTGAGCTTAGGAAAACCTCCATCTGTCTTATTTATTTTTTACTGTTTCCATTCTTTGTACAAGGAATAAACATACTCCTAAAGTATACTGGGAAAAGGGTTACATAATGAGAAACAATTCTAGTTACTGCTCTCTTGTGAATTAGCATGAGACCTTGGGCAATCACTTCAGCTATTTACACTTTAGTTTTGTAACTTTATTACAATAGACTATATTGCATAATCTATAAGGTTTTCTCAAGTTTTAATTGCTAGAAATGTAGTTTAACACTGGATTCTATGCTTCTATTTGATACCGTAAACGTTGCGCCAGAAAACAGATTATCAAAGACCTGTGAAGGGCAAATAGAAGAGATACTTCAAATTGAGCCTTATTTTACCTACTAATGGAAAATTTACTGATTCTGGGTTAATGGGTTCAATCATTAAAATATAGAATAACACTCTCAAATACTAGTAGATAGAAGCATTTTCCATGAGTCCTTTATGATCTCAAATATCTATTGTCTAATGGCCCCATCATAGCTGTGTAGCAAATACATTAACCAACAGAGGTGGTAATTAGTGATTCAGGACTCCAGCGGAGAGGACTCAAAGGGTCTTCGATTCCTCCTGAATTTTATGGATTAGTACTGCATTTGCCAATTGTGGGACATAAATACAGTGGATTCTGAATGGTCTTAGGCAACACATGGGTAGGTCAGTAAAAAGACATAGGAGAAAGATACTCTTTTATCAATTCCATTAATTGTTTTCTGATGAACTCAAAAATAAAAGTCTCATTCAGAGCTCATATTTTTAATATTTCTCCATCACTTGTTAATCTCCATTTTAACAGAGCTACTAGGGTTCAAAACATTTGTCAGCATTATTGTGCTGTCATTAAATTTAGTTTTACAATTCCAGTTTGTTTATATAAGAGGATATTTATCTTAGTTTGTGAAAATAACATTTCATTTAAAAATAAATCCAAATAGGTAGTAAATAGAATGAGTGCATACAGAAATAACAAGATATTTTTAAGAAAAAAATTTTGGATGGTGTAATATAAAATATGTAAATTTGTGAAGCACAAATTTTATGGGAAAATCACAAACTTTGAAATAAAAGAGACTAAAGTTAAATCTCCCTTTCTCCTTCTATTACAGATTACAAGTTGTTGAAACTTTCTAAGCCTCAGTTTCCTCACTTATTTAAAGATAATATTATCAGTTTTTCAGAGTTGTTGTGAGGATGAAAGTAGACATAGGTAAAATATCAACTGTTTGAAGATGCTGAAATACATTCACTTTTTCTCCCATGTTAGCCTGGCATGGATGTGCTTCCCTGTGGTTACCAAGATGACCAATGCAGCATTAAACAGTTTAAATAGCAGGAGACATACATAAAGTCCAAAGAAATTAAATCATTCATTTATCCAACCTTTGACCTCTTGATTATTTAGTAGTAAATAAGAAAATGGATGGAAAAGAAAGGGTAGACATGAGAAAGGAATACATATTTAATAAGACTATATTAATAGATTCCTACTTTGTAAACCATTTGAAGAGGAGAGACAATTAAGAACATTGTGCATAGAACTTAAAATTCACACTGACATCTTATTGTCAGTGATGAATATAAGTGTAAAGATGCTAGAGTAAAAATGAACATAACAAACACACTGCTGTAGTATAAAGTTAATACTGTAGGGAGAACAATGAAAATAATAGGTTATAGAAGGCACTAAGGGACTAGGGGGTCTTCCCTGGTGGCTCAGATGGTAAAGAAACTGCCTGTAGTGCAGAAGACCTGGGTTCAATCCCTGGGATTGGGGAGATCCCCTGGAGGAGTGCATGGTAACCCACTCCAGTATTCTTGCCTGGAGAATCCCCATGGACAGAGAAGCCTGGTGGGCAACAGTACATGGGGTTACAAAGAGTCAGACATGACTGAGTGACTAAACGCAGTACAGGGGACTAAGGAAGAGAGGGAAGATTGGACATATATAGCAAAACATTAAATAAGAGAGTGTTGACTTTTGGTCAACAAATTTAAAATATTTACCAGGACTATCAAACATAGAAATCTTCCAGCTGCTCAGTTTTAGGACAGTAGGTATAGATAATCTAAATTGTTTATCACCATTGACTATTACCTACCACATTTTCCCAGAAACTAATATGTTAGTGATTTCATTTGTCCACATGGTTTCATTAAAGACAGACTAGAGAAAGTCAAGGGGACAACTTTCATGAAGTTTGCAGATAACCTTTGAACTGCTTTTCATTCATTCCACATGTTATTAGAGCTAACATGTTAAGTATAACATGTGGGTTTGTTTTTTAGCTCTTTATTTTGCTTCAGTGATCCATATGTCTGGTTTTGGGGTCAATAACACAGTGTTTATATCACTGTAACTTTGTAGTATTCTCTGAATTCTGGGAGGGTTATGCCTCCTTCTTTGTTCTTAATCCTCAGGATTGCTTTGAAAATTCTGGGTCCATATGAATTTTAGAATTATTTGTTCTAGTTCTGTGAAAAATGTCATAGGTAATGTGATAGGGATCACATTAAATCTGTAATTGCTTTGGGTAATATGAAAGTGCAAAATGTAAAAAATGTTAGTCTCAGTTATGTCTGACTCTTTGTGACTCCATGGACTGTAGTCTACCAGGGTCCTCTGTTCATGGAATTCTCCAGGCTACAATACTGGAGTGGGGAGCCATTTCCTTCTCCAATGAAATCTTCTCGATCCAGGGATCAAACCTGCATCTCTTATGTCTTCTGCATTGCATGCAGCTTCTTTACCATCTGAATCACAAGTATGGTCATTTAAAAACACTAATTCATCCAATCCAAGGGCATGGGATATCCTTTCATTTCTTTGAATCAGCTTCAATTTCCTTTGTTAAAACTTTCTAGCTCCCAGCTTATAAATCTTTCACCTGCTTAGGGAGCTTTATTTCCAAGGATTTTATTTTTGTGGTTGTGATTTTGAAAGGCATTGTTTCTTTACATTCTCTTTCTGATATTTCATTGTTAGTATAAAGAAATGCAACCAAATTTTGTCTGTTAATCTTGTACCCTGCTATCATATTGAATTCATTTATTGTGGAACCAACAATTCTTGAAATCAGAGAAATAACCTACATGGAAACTACACAAACTTAAATATGACCTATTCTTAATATGTAGTGTGCAGATGACTATTTTAAATTGATTTTTATTATTGATTGTGCTTTTGGAGTATTACATATTCAGAGTATATGTGTCTATTCAGTAAAATGATAGATGAGTAATACCATGAAACCTAAATCTCACTAAAATAAATAAAAAGCCTACAATATATTTCTGTGGTAGTAAAACCAAAATCCCTGTGGAATCATATTACTTGAGTGCAATGATTTTTTTGTAAACAACTTTTCATAATGAGATTTGAATTTACCAATGTCTGGTCAGTTATAAACTAGTACTCCTATTGACAGAGAATATCTGTGCAGTTATTCGGTTATAACTTTCAAAATTCTAGTTACCTAATAAACACAATTGAAAGTTCAAGTACCAGTTGTCCACAGGTAAATGAATGTTTCTATTCCACCTCCAATGCCTGTCTGTGACACAGCCAGTTATGCACGTGAACTGGAGAAAGAAATCATGAGAGAGAGGGAGAGACCGGAGATTTTAAAAGTCTACACCATAATTAGGAAGCCATATGTTTTCTTGCTGCCTTATTTTTTCTTGCACTTTAAAATATTCTCCTGAGTTCAATTATCTTAACCTAGGCTCACAGCAGGTTGAAATTGAAGAACATTTATAAAAAGAGAATGAACTTCATCCAAATCTCACAGCACTGAAAGGTGAAGAAATATTAGCCAAGAAGTATTGATATCATTGGGGAAATATAAAACTAGAGATATGATTTTTATTAAAAAATGCAATATTTATAAATTTTATTATTATTGAGACTCAAAGCATCATTTTTATAAGAATAAGGATCAATACAGTCTTTCAGCACTAATTTATCCTTTAATGATAATGCCTTCATTACATGTAAAATGTTGGAATTATGATAAATGTAGCCTGATCAAATGTGTAGGTTTTCTCCATACAAGGGAGATAATATAAAGTTAACACTACGGCAAAATTTCCAGAATACTGCTAGCAACAAAAATAACTTCACATGAAGCACATATATTTAGAACCATTCCAAAATTGATTCCATGGTAGCTCAGCTGGTAGAAAATCCACCTGAGAAATGCTGGAGACCTGGGTTCGATCCCTGGGTTGGGACGATCCCCTGGAGAAGGGAAAGGCTAATCACTCCAATATTCTAGCCTGGAGAATTCCATGGCCTGTATAGTTCATGAGGTCACAAAGAGTCAGACAAGACTAAGTGACTTTCACTTTCAAAATTGATTTATAATTTAAACAAACATAAATACTATTCACTTTTAGAGATGATTCTTTTTTTTTTTTACTTTTTCCAATATACATCTTTGCTAATTATTGTAAAGTAATAACTCCAAATATCATCTTTTGGTAGAATTCCAATCCTGTGTTTTCAACTACCTAATTAATATTCTCACTCAAATGCTTGGTTGAGTCCTCAGACTTGAGACACTCAAAAATAAGGTGATCTTCCATTTCAGCATGTCCTTTTATCATACAAAATGGTTATTTTCATTAATATCTGCAATTCCCAGCACTGGAAGTTTCTTTTCCTCATTCTACATATCTTGTCATGAAGTCTTATTAAATAAATATTTATTATGGCTCCTCAAAAAATCATATTTCTTCAAGTTTAATTACACTCATATAAACTATTACAAACAGTGGACACAGTGTCAGACTTTATTTTTTGGGCTCCAAAATCACTGCAGATGGTGACTGTAGCCATGAAATTAAAAGACGCTTACTCCTTGGAAGAAAAGTTATGACCAACCTAGATAGCATATTCAAAAGCAGAGACATTACTTTGCCAACTAAGGTCTGTCTATTCAAGGCTATGGTTTTTCCAGTAGTCATGTATGGATGTGAGTTGGACTGTGAAGAAAGCTGAGCACCGAAGAATTGATGCTTTTGAACTGTGGTGTTGGAGAAGACTCTTGAGAGTCCCTTGGACTGCAAGGAGATCCAACCAATCCATTCTGAAGGAGATCATCCCTGGGATTTCTTTGGA
>SJYT01030230.1:55936-119732 GCA_006410635.1 Cephalophus harveyi
ATCCAACCAATCCATTCTGAAGGAGATCATCCCTGGGATTTCTTTTGAAGTAATGATGCTAAAGCTGAAACTCCAGTACTTTGGCCACCTCATGCGAAGAGTTGACTCTGGAAAAGACTGATGCTGGGAGGGATTGGGGGCAGGAGGAGAGGGGGACGACAGAGGATGATATGGCTGGATGGCATCACTGACTGGATGGACATGAGTTTGAGTGAACTCAGGGAGTTGGTGATGGACAGGGAGGCCTGGCGTACTGTGATTCATGGGGTTGCAAAGAGTTGGACACAACTGAGCTACTGAACTGAACTGAACTGAAAAACAGTTAAACTTTACTTAACATATTTAAGACACATTTATTTTGAAATAATTTTAGATTTAGAGCAGCAACAACACAGAAAATTTCTGCATATCTTCCCTCAGTTTCTCTTAATGTTAATATCTTATTGAATAGTGATTTATTTATCAACACTAAGAAATTAATTTTGGTACTATTGGCTAAAGTATGCATGCTATTTGGAGTTCACTAGTTAATCAAGTAAAGTCCTTATTTCTGTTTTAGGATACAATTCAGGTTGCAAATTGAATTTAGGTTGCAAGACTCCTTAGCTCCTTTTTCTCCTTCAATCAATGACATTTATTTAATTTTTCCTTTAATTTATTTTAATTTTAATATTTTAATTTATTTATTGTATCTTTTTTATTTAGTTATTCTTCATGACCTTACCACTTTTGAATAAATAGATTGTGTAAGGTATTTCATAGAATGTCTCTCAATACAGATTTATCTGGTGCTTTCCTATGAGTAGACAGGGGTTATGGTCTTTGGGCAAGAATATAGGAGAGGAGTGTTTTCCTTACTGCATTATATTATGGGAAATATCAACACTTTTTTATCACAAATTATGATAAGCTCAATTACTTGGGTAAGGTTGCATTTGCCATATTTTTCCTCTAAAATTGTTATTAGTTATCCCACAACCTTCCTGTTTGTTTGAAGTAAGTTACTAAGCCCAGCCAATGCTCAAAAGAACAAAAGAAGGGGAAATGGGCTCCAAGTCCTTGAAGGAAGAATATGTAAAATTCTTGGAATTTTTCTGTGAAAAAGACTTGGGCCTTAACTCTCTAGAAATAGGTGAAAAAATTATGTACTTTTACAGTTAACGAATGTTATAGTTAACAACATTAACAAAATTTAACAGTGAAGATGTAAGATTGGGTAAAAAGCCCACAAAAGGATTCTTACATCATTAATTACATAGGAAATACAAATCAAAAATGTAAGTAGATAAAATTAAATACTTTTAAGAAAGTTTAGAATGAAAGACTGATGATACTAAATGTTGTCAAGGATATAAAAATTAGAACACTTGAGTGTGGATATAAAAATTGTACAGCCACTTAGGTAAAGTGTCTAAGTCATAAATAGCCATCTGCCTAGAGATAGTGCTTTTCCACTTCTTTGTATTTTTTCCAAAAAAAGGAAAATAAAACTCATATTTAGAAAAAAAAATATACCCAAATGTTAATATCAGTTTTATTTTAGTAGCTGAAAATTGGGAACAACCCAACTGTTAATCAACAAATGAATGAATGTGTATCGATACAATGGAATACTTTTGTTGTTTCAGTTCACTTCCGTTCAGTCACTCGTATCTGACTCTTTGTGAGTCAGCACTCCAGGCCTCCCTGTCCATTACCAACTCCCGGAGTTTACTCAAACTCATGTTCATCGAGTCCGTGATGCCATCCAGCCATCTCATCCTCTGTCATCCTCTTCTCCTCCTGCCCCCAATCCCTCCCAGCATCAGAGTCTTTTCCAATGAGTCAACTCTTTGCATGAGGTGGCCAAAGTATTGGAGTTTGAGCTTAAAAATCATTCCTTCTAATGAACATTCAGAACTGATTTCCTTTAGGATGGACTGCATGGATCGCCTTGCAGTCCAAGGAACTCTCAAGAGTCTTCTCCAACACCACAATTCAAAAGCATCAATTCTTCAGTGCTCAGATTTCTTTATAGTCCAATTCTCACATCCATACACGATACAGGAAAAAGCATAGTCTTGACTAGACAGACCGTTGTTAGCAAAGTAATGTCTCTGGTTTTTAAAATGCTGTCTAGTTTGCTTGTAGCTTCTNCAACACCACAATTCAAAAGCATCAATTCTTCAGTGCTCAGATTTCTTTATAGTCCAATTCTCACATCCATACACGATACAGGAAAAAGCATAGTCTTGACTAGACAGACCGTTGTTAGCAAAGTAATGTCTCTGGTTTTTAAAATACTGTCTAGTTTGCTTGTAGCTTCTCTTCTAAGGAGGAAGTGTCTTTTAATTTCATGGCTGCAATCACCATCTGCAGTGATTTTGGAGCCCCCCAAAATAAAGTCTGCCATTGTTTCCACTGTTTCCCCATATTTTTGCCATGAAGTGATGGGACCGGATTCCTTGAGCTTAGTTTTCTGAATGTTGAGCTTTAAGCTAACTTTTTCACTCTCCTCTTTCACTTTCATCAATAAGCTCTCTAGTTCTTCTTCCCTTTCTGCCATAAAAGTGGTGTAATCTGCATATCTGAGGTTATTGATATTTCTCCTGGCAGTCTTGATTCCAGCTTGTGTTTCATCCAGCCCAGCATTTCTCATGATATACTCTGCATATAAGGTAAATAAGCAGTGTGATGATATACAGCCTTGATGTATTCTTTTTCCTATTTGGAACCTGTCTGTTGTTCCATGTCCAGTTCTCACTGTTGCTTCCTGACCTGCATACAGATTTCTCAAGAGGCAGGTCAGGTGGTCTGGTATTCCCATCTCTTTCAGAATTTTCCACAGTTTATTGTGATCCACACAGTCAAAGGCATTGGCATAGTTAATAAAGCAGAAATAGTTGGTTTTCTGGGACTCTCTTGCTTTTTTGATGATTCAGCAGATGTTGGCAACTTGATCTTTGGTTCCTCTGCCTTTTGTAAAACCAGCTTGTCTGGAATTTCACAGTTCACATATTGTTGAAGGCTGGCTGGAGAATTTTGAGCGTTACTTTACTAGTGTGTGAGATAAGTACAATTGTGCGGTGGTTTGAGCATTCTTTGGCATTGTCTTTCTTAGGGGTTGGGATGAAAACTGACCTTTTCTAGTCCTGTAGCCACTGTTGAGTTTTCCAAGTTTGCCTGAATATTGAGTGCCGCCTTTTCACAGCGTGATCTTTTAGGATTTAAAATAGCTCAGCTGGAATTCCACCACTTCCACTAGCTTTGTTCTTAGAGACAGATGGCAAAGATTAAAAAAAGAAGGATAATTTGAAAGTCAGATATATATATATATGAATGAAAAATTTGCATTCTCTCTAAAATTAAGGAAATATTTCATTATTTAATAGAAGACATTTTCATAAAGCAATTACCTTGAATTATGCTCATACATTAATAACCCTGAGTCTGTGAAGTATATATTCACCATTTTGAATGTAAAATTTTTCTGAATAAGAGCAGATGTGGACAGGTGTTATTAGATACCTGTTATTAGATTCGATTCCCTGGGTTACAGTTATGTTGTACTTTTTATTATGTCTTTTGTAATTTATCACCTCCTTTCAGCTTTTATTCCCTGAGTTATATTACTATCTCAGGTTATCCCAGTATCACCTCTTCAATATTTTATTTTCTCTCATCTAGAAAGTACTGGGAAAGAGCTCATTGAGAGAAATTAACATAGAAGGTAACTTTTAAATTTTGGAGCATTAATTTGGACAGATTCAAATAATTGTAACTCAACATTAAATTACTCTTGGCATGCATATGTATGTTTGTTCAATCACCCATGATTTATAAATACTAAATATATAACAATATTGAAGCAATACAATATTCAGCATATGAGCTGAATAAAAATATAAAAATTAATCCAAAGCATGTCAATGTGATTGAGTTAAAATATATACATTTTATATACTGATTGTAATACTAAGTTTACAGATTCTGTTTCCATGGCTTTTTTTTTTTTTTACTAGATTTGGAGGTGAAATTCCTTTTAGTCGAGAAACTTTGATTTTTCTTACCCAGTGTTGTTGTTGTTGTTGTTGTTTTTCTGATTACAAAGCTAGCCAAAATGAGCTAATTTGTTTGTTCCAAGAACTGTGTGATTATCATTCTCTAACATGTGCACAGAATGATCCAGGATATACAAAAGCTGATGAAGGAGCCATTTATTTAAAATGGTAATAATTAGATTTATCAGAGGACACCTATTGGCATCTCTACAGACATATTAATCAGTATGCTTTTGCTGAACCTCCATAAGGTAACAAGCAGCTAAGTCTTTTTAAAAAATTTCCATTTTCTGTAATATGTAATATGTAAGATATATTGATGAAATTTGAATCTTAGGCACCAAATGTAAGCCTTACAAATCATAGTAGCACATTAATTTGATACAGATATATAGAGAATATATTCATTTTAATCTAATGTTGAAATTTATTAAATTGTTTCATTTCAGCACTTGTGTTCTTATCTGAAAATCTTTTTTAAATGGCATGATTATTATATTTATCTTTGCCTCCTTATGTCTGACAATATCCCTAAATAATATCTCAACATGTATATTCATTGACTGAAAGATGTACAAATAATATTTTTAACAAATCAGTTTCAAACAACTTAATAACTGTCTTGTGAGATTTTTAAGAAAGTTCAGTTCACTTTAGTCACTCAGTTGTAGCTGACTCTTTGTGACTCCATGGATGGCAGTATGACAGGCTTCCCTGTCCATCACAAACTCCAAGAGTTTGCTCAAACCCATGTCCATCGAGTCAGTGATGCCATCCAACCATCTCATCCTCTGTCATCCCCTTCTCCTCCTGCCTTCAATCTTTCCCAGCATCAGGGTCTTTTCCAAGGAGTCTGTTCTTTGCATCAGGTGGACAAAGTATTAGAATATCAGCTTCAGCACCAGTCCTTCCAATGAATATTTAGGACCGATTTCCTTTAGGATTGATGGTTGGATCTCCTTGCAGGCCAAGGGACACAAGAGTTTTCTCTAACACCACAGTTCAAAAGCATCAATTCTTCAGTGCTCAGTTTCCATTTAGAGTCCAACTCTCATATCCATACATGACCACTGGAAAAAAAAACAACATAGCTTTGACTAGACAGACGTTTGTTGGCAAAGTAATGTCTCTGCTTTTTAATATGCTATCTAGGTTGATCATAGCTTTTCTTCCAAGGAGCAAGCATCTTTTAATTTCATGGCTGTAGTCACCATCTGCAATGATTTTGGAGCCCAAAAAGATAAACTCTGTCACTGTTTCCATTGTTTACCCATCTATTTGCTATGTAGTGATGGGACCAGATGCCATGAGCTTAGTTTTCTGAATGTTGAATTTTAAGCCAACTTTTTCACTCTCCTCTTTCCCTTTCACAAAGAAGCTCTTTAGTTCTTCTTCGCTTTCTGCCATAATGGTGGTGTCATCTGCATATCTGAGGTCATTGATATTTGTCCTGGCAATCTTGATTCTAGCCTGTGCTTCATCCAGCCCAGCATTTCACATGATGTACTCTGTATATAAGTTAAATAAACAAGATGACCATATACAGCCTTGACGTACTCCTTTCCCTATTTGGAACTAGTCTGTTGTTCCATGTCCAGTTCTAACTGCTGCTTCTTGACCTGTATACAGATCTCTCAGGAGGCAGGTAAGGTGGTCTGGCATTCCCATCTTTTTAAGAATTTTCCACAGTTTGTTAAGGTAAGTTAGTTCAATAAGTCCTCAGAAGATATACAATGGAAGGATATAGCTTAAATGATAAAATAATGCTTTGATAGTTCTTTTGACTTATCAGTATGCTATAGCCCAGTTTATTATAGGTTTTATACTAAATGGGGTTGTTATTTCAGGATAAGGATAAATCAGAAACTGAATATTAGAAATAGCTTTTATTCTAAGTTCCTAGGCATTACATAAGTAGTTTTCATTTCACTCTACCCTATTATTCCATGTTTCATGGACTACAACAACTCATTCTTCTTTCAGAAATTCAATAGTAACCAGTCTACTCTATAAAGTGATTTAGCTCTCAACACTTTATTTGCTCCAGTCATATATTTGTATGTACATTGATTCACTAACACAGGATAATAGAAAATAGACTGTGTTTTTGGTCCCATATATAGAGGTTTATTAAAAAATAGATTTTAATATTAATTATTGATCTTCTTCTCCTTCAAGATTTTATGATATAAATAAAAATGAACATAAATTTCTGAAAAACCAAGTTATGCTACCACCACCACCCATAAACACAGCTATGGTGAAATGGTCTATGCATATTTTCTCTATTTTGCATAATATAAATAAAACAAATTAAATAGATTATCAGAGAGCCACATACCAAAGAAGGGTGGTAAATATTTTAAAAATGACATGTAATTTGAATACATGCAATACATTTAATTTGACTATTTTGAAGTTTTATTGTATGTATATGACAGTTCTTCTAGCTGCATGTTAGAACTGTGTTGAATTAAAAATGACTGCTAACTCCTTTAATAACTTCTCCTTTGAGAGACAGTGTCCATATTCTCCATCTTTGAATCTGGCTCATGATTACTTTGACAAATATAGGATCAGTTCAGTCAGTTCAGTAATTCAGTCATGTCCAACTCTTTGAGACTCCATGAATCGCAGCACACCAGGCCTACCTGTCCATCACCAACTCCCGGAGTTCACCCAAACTCATGTGCATCGAGTTGGTGATGCCATCCAGCCATTTCATCCTCTGTCGTCCCCTTCTCCTCATGCCCAGCATCAGGGTCTTTTCCAATGAGTCAACTCTTCGCATGAGGTGGTCAAAGTATTGGAATTTCAGCTTTAGCATCAGTCCTTCCAAAGAACACCCAGGTCTGTTCTCCTTTAGGATGGACTGGTTGGATCTACTTGCAGTCCAAGAGACTCTCAAGAGTCTTCTCCAGCACCACAGTTCAAAAGCATCAGTTCTTCGGGGCTCAGCTTTCTTCACAGTCCAAGTCACATCCATACACGACCACTGGAAAAACCATAGCCTTGACTAGACAGACCTTTGTTGACAAAGTAATGTCTCTGCTTTTGAATATGCTAGCTAGGTTGGTCATAACTTTTCTTCCAAGGAGTAAGTGTCTTTTAATTTCATGGCTGCAATCACCATCTGCAATGATTTTGGAGCCCCCCAAAATAAAATCTGACACTGTTTCCACTGTTTCCCCATCTATTTCTTATGAAGTGATGGGACCAGATGCCATTATCTTTGTTTTCTGAGTGTTGAGCTTTAAGCCAACTTTTTCACTCTCCTCTTTCACTTTCATCAAGAGGCTTTTGAGCTCCTCTTCACTTTCTGCCATAAGGGTGGTGTCATCTGCATATCTGAGGTGATTGATATTTCTCCTGGCAATCTTGATTCCAGCTTGTGTTTCTTCCAGTCCAGCGTTTCTCATGATACACTCTGCATAGAGGTTAAATAAGCAGGGTGACAATATACAGCCTTGACGTACTCCTTTTCCTATTTGGAACCAGTCTGTTGTTCCATGTCCAGTTCTAATGGTTGCTTCCTGACCTGCATACAGATTTCTCAAGAGGCAGGTTAGGTGGTCTGGTATTCCCATCTCTTTCAGAATTTTCCACAGTTTATTGTGATCCACACAGTCAAAGGCATGGGCATAGTCAATAAAGCAGAAATAGTTGGTTTTCTGGGACTCTCTTGCTTTTTTGATTATACAGCAGATGTTGGAAATTTGATCTCTGGTTCCTCTGCCTTTTCTAAAGCCAGCTTGAAATACAGGAGAGTGTGAGTAATACACACTTATTTAGTGATAAGCTAAATCCATATCTAGGATTTATAAGGACTGTCAGTTTCTTCCTTGGTTTCTTGAAGTCCTGACTTTTTAGTAAGAAATCTGAATACCTGCCCAAGAAGCCATGTAAAACGTCCCTGAGACTAAGTGGAGAGAGAGAAAGTAGCTTAAGTCTAGTTTTTCAGGCATCTCTGCCAAAATGCTGAATTCAACATTTGCTAAGATGCCAGACATGTAAGTTAAATTATCATATATTATTCGGAACAATCTAGTTTCCAATTGACTAACACCCATTGACACCAGATGACTCCAAATGGAACTGAAAAATAATCCTGGCCCAATTTCCACTCAACAAAATAAATGAACTATATTAAAATATTTGGTGACTTTCAGTTCACTTCAGTTCAGTTGCTCAGTCGTGTCCGACTCTTTGTGACCCCATGAATCACAGCACACCAGGCCTCCCTGTCCATCACTATCTCTCGGAGTTCACTCAGACTCACGTCCATCGAGTCCGTGATGCCATCCAGGCACCAGATTTGAAGGCAGCCTGTTGTTCAGCAACACTTAACAGAGTTAGAATATGATACCAAAAGTGGTGTAATGTTATAACAAAAAGCTCAATTATGTGATTTATCTTAAGACAAGATAGGAGACAAAAGGTGGAAGATTCTCAAGGAGACTATTAGTAAATGGTGTAAGAAGCTTAGGTAGAGTATTAGGGGAAATGGGAGGGGCCTAAAAGAGATTATGGGAGATAGCTTGTTTGTATGACATTGGGAAAAAATTATCAGGAAATAAAGCAGACTCTACATACACTGTAGTGCAAAGTTTGTGATTACTGTCTGCTGTATGTTGTGGAACATACAAAGGGTACTTATTGTACTCATGGGTCTGGCTGGGAAGATTTTCAAATAAAATGCATAATGTAGTAACTTGTGCTCTAATTGTCCATGATAAAATTGAAAAGAAAAAGATGAAGTAATGCAAAATAACTGTTTTTGAAAAGAGTTTTGAAAAATATAATGAGCCAGAACTTGTTTTAAAAATAAAGCTCTTACAAATCCCTAGTTGCTTCCAGAAAAATCTCTGAAAGGAATATCCTTTTTAAGCTATCAAAATTATAATAGATAACCTGATTGTTGAATCAGGAGTTGGCAAACTGCCGCAAGTGGGCTGACCCTGAATTTTGTAAACAGTTTTATGTAACATAGAATGTCCATTTGTTTACATATTATCCTTGGCTGTTGTTGTGCTACAGTGGTAGAGTTGAATACCTGTGACAGAGACTATAAGGCCTACAAACTTAAAATATTTACTCTCTAGCACTTTATGAAAACAAAACAACAGCAACAACAAAAACACTATACTTTTAAGTTGGAAAATAAACCTTTATGGATTTCAAAAGTATATGTCACATCTTTTTCCAATAAGCAATACAATTTCTGAGAATGCTAAAGATGTACCTGAATAGGAGTCCTGATAAAGAAGCAATAACAAAGACAAGGACAGCCTGGAAGAGATTTGTATTAATAGATGTGGCATTTATCTAATGGAGTAAACATCAATACAATTCACAGGAAACTCAAAACACGTTTAAAATAATTTTATTGTTACAAGCACCACTAGTTTGGACTAAAAGAGGGACAGTAAAAAAAAAAAAAAAAGAAAGTAGTTCTTTGGAGTCTAAAATTTTCACAGGCAGGAGGGAGGACAAGAATCTTAGAGAAAATATAAATGTCAGGTTCAGACTTAAAGTTCTTATTCATCTCCAGTTTCTTACAGCAAAATTATCTCTGTGAGAAATATCCCTTTTTTAAGGCAAAGTTTTAAAGTATAGGTCTCTCTGTGGCAAAATGAGCCATTACCAATGGAAAAGAAAGGCCTTCCAGTACAAAGCTGGAATTATGAATCCATATGGCAGAGCACAGAGCCATAGAGAAACACTTCCCAAACTGAAGCAAGCCCTAATAATAGAACTGATGACAGATTTTCAGCTAGATTGCAGAATAGTTATGAGGTAGTAATAGATATGTATCAATAACTTTTTTTTGAATCAGAGTCTTGCATCAGTATAGAATGCATTTTTCCATAGTATTTTCAGTGTATGGAGACAGGTGTCTTCTCACTTTAGTTCCTATATTTTCAGATTGTGAGTTGTTGTTAAGTCGCTCAGTCATGCCCAGCTCTTTGCAACCTCATGGGCTGTAGCACAACAGGCTTCCCTGTCCTTTACTATCTCTTGGAGCTTGCTCAAACTCATGTCCATTGAATTGGTGATGCCATCCAGCCATCTCATCCTATGTCATCCCCTTCTCCTCATGCCCAGCATCAGGGTCTTTTCCAATGAGTTGCAGATTGGAAGAAAATATACTAAAGCATTTTTCATTCTCCAGGTGATCTTTTTCAACTCAGGGATCCAACCCAAGTCTCCAGCATCTCCTGCAATGTGAGGTGGATTATTGACTTTTGAGTCACCACCACCAGGGAAGCCCCATAAGGTATTAGACTAAGTGAAATAAGTCAGGCAGAAAAACCCAGATACTATATTATTTGATGTATATGTGGAATCTAAAAAAAAAAAAAAACGCAATTCAGCAAACATGAAACAGAAACAGAATCTAGAAGTCTGTGTAAAATCCCAGAGCATAGATCCCAGAAACATCTCAAGAGAGAGGCAATGGGAATGGCTATTATACGTCACCTTTCATCAGTTGTTATTTAAGAGATCCTCTCTGTTCAGCTGTGTACCTGGACAGTGAGGCTCCTGCTTCTAGAAAATGTCTTTACAAATGAAAAAGTAAAATATATATTCTTTCCAATGGTGATGTCTAGAAAATAAGTCAATCAAGGGGAACTGGGAGTGCTGAGATTTTCAATTTTAAATGGAGTCATCATTGAAGTCTTCCTCTCAGAAGTGACATATAAGCAGAGACATAAAGAAGGGAAAAAGGTGAGCCATGAAGGATCTGAAAGTGAATGACCCTTGGCCAAGTTTATAGAAAGTTGACCTGAGGTTGCGTAGTTCTAAGAATGACAGAATGACACATAGATGAGTATAACTAGCAAAGGGAGGAAGGTGCATGTAGTAGAAAAGGGAGTTGGGAATTTTTGGAAATTTGAGCATAATACTGACATAGTCATGTTTAAAAAGGAAAACTCTGAATGCTCACTATAAAATTGGTGGGAATTTGATTATGCACATATTTAGAAGGAGGTGTGCATAAAGGGGCTGTCCTTAGATAGGAACATAGAAAGCTTACCCATTAGGGTAAGTTATAGTGGAGAGACACAGATGCTAGAAAGTGAGTGAATGTGATGAGGGAAGAGAGAAGAAGGAAAGTTGGCAGATATATGGGTTTTCCCTTCTATTTTCCCAGTGAAGTATGAAACAAAATTATTAGCTGATGGTCAAAAACATAAAAGATGTTTGAAAGTGTAGAGGAGAGAAGGGAAATTATAAAACAATTTCTTAAAAAAGTTGAAAAGATTTAGAGATGTGCTTCTTAGGTTACCTATGGTGAAGTGAAAGTTTTTGCTTATTTGTTTATTTGTTTTTAATTTCCAATTTCTCATGAGCATCTAAAATGCAATAAAATTAATTATTTGTAAAATGAAATAAAAGGCATACAATGTACAAATCTTTTTATTATTAGAGCCAACAGTCCTTATTACCTTGTCAAATTGCTGTAACATTTTATAAAAGCGGACTAATGTTTTCTCTATTTATCTTTATATAACACTAGAGTATAGAAGTGTGGAAGGATTGATAGGAAAATTAAAGCCTCAGTTGCCATTATGAATTTGCTTTTCCATAATATCAGGAACAGGGAAAAGATGTCCACCCTCATCTCTTCTGTCGAACATTGTGTTGAATATTCTTCCAAATTATGCAATAAAAAAGAAATGAATATAATCCATGTTAGGAAGAAAGAATTAGGACTGCCTATTTGTAGATGATATAAATTTATAGATAGAAAATATTAGGAATGCAATAAATACTCTTGCAATTAATAAGTGAGTTTAGTAAGCTTTCAGAATATAAGATCAATATGTAAAATAAATTGTATTTCTCTACACTTGAGGATTTTCTTAGTGGCTCAGATGGTAAAGAGTCTGCCTGCAATCCAGAGGCCCAGGTTCAATCCCAGGTTGGGAAGATCCCCTGGAGAAGGAAATGGATACACACTCCAGTATTCTTGGCTGGAAAATCCCATGCCTGGAGGAGCCTGGCGCACTAGAGTCCATGGGGCCGCAAAGAGTTGGACATGACTGAGTGACTTCACTTTTACTTTCACTTTTCACTTTCACACTTGAGTTGGAAAAATATGAAAATGAAATTGAAAAAGACAATTCCATTTGTAATAGGGTCAGCAACAATAAAAATAGGAAATAAAATACTTGGGAATAAATCAATAGAAAAAATGTAAAAGTTAGCTTCTAAAAACTACAAGTAAATAGGGAGACAATCAATTATCACTAGTCTGAAATTTTAAGTTTGTCCAGATGCAATAACCCAAATTTGATTTCCAGATTCAGTATAATATTTATCGAAATCAAAGTTGGCAGTTTTTATAGAAATTGAAAATGTGATCCTAAAATTCTTATGGAAATTCAAGGGACTCAAAATAGCTAAAATGATTTGAAAGATAAGAACAAATTTCAAGTATTCACACACCCTGATTTCAAAATTAACTACAAAGTCACAGTAACTAAGACACTGTGGTGATAACATACATTATTTTTCAGTGAGAGTGCCAAGACAATTCAAACAGAAAGAATGGGCTTTTAAATGATTATGGCCAGAATGACTGGACTTATACATTCAGATAATAGAGTTATAGTGCCACCTTAAATACTATACAGATACTTAGCTTCAAAATAGATCAAACACATAAATGTAAGAACTAAACTAGAAAATACTTAGTAAAAAGCATAAGTAGATGCTTTCTGACCTTGGATTATGTGTGCATGCATGCTAATTCATTTCAGTCATGTCCTACTCTATGACCTTATGAATGGTAGCCCACCAGGCTCCTCTGTCCATGGGATTCCCCAAACCAGAATATTGAAGTAGGTTGCCATGCCCTCCTTCAGGAGATCTTCCCAACCCATAGATTGAACCCTTGTCTCTTAAGTCTCCTGCATTGGCAAGTGAGTTCTTTACCACTAGTGCTACCTGGGAAGCCCAAATGGCTCTTAGCAGATGAAAATTAAAGTCGTACATGTGGGATATTATACAGTGATCATAGCAAAAGTTAAAATATGGGAATGTAAAATATTGAGAAAAGGGGTTTGAAATGTGGGTAAGGTGGTCAGGAAAAGAAATGCCCCTCTGAGAAGAAGTTTCATGGAAAATACTCATGTTTTCCTTTCTGTGTATATTTAGGGATTCTGTGTTTATAAATATTGCTGGTCATTTACTCTAAGTGGCCATGTTAAAAGTGAATAAATCTAAGATAAGTAAAACTCTGCTCTAATTTCTCTTTTCCCTTTCTCTCTTTTTTTTCCTGGGCCTCTTCCTCTCCCTCTATCTATCAACAAGCCACATTAAATCTATTAAAATGTCACTCTGTGTATATGGAACCACCTTCCTGTCAACTAAGAATTGCTAAAAATTCACAGTAATCTTATCAGAGCAAGGATTCACATGGCTTCTTAATAATCCATTGGATGGGAATTTCAAAGTTAAATATTTAGTTTTTTTTTTTAAATATATTTTTGAGCCTCATAATTCTAATTCTTACCTATTTGTTTTTTCCACATTGTATTAAGCATGCTCTGACATTTTCTTACGGTTACAGGATCTGAAATAGTTTACACTATCCCGCCCTCCCTGAGCACTTTACAAGCAAGGATAAAAGTTTCATCAGCAGACAGTCTTGTTGTACATGACACCTGTTTATTTTCAGAGGCATGGATGGTTCATTTTCCATGTAACAGAATAAAAATATATGTATGGTATGTCATCATATACTTCATGGTAAATTAATCATTCCTCCTGTTGCTGCTGCTAAGTCGCTTCAGTCGTGTCTGACTCTGTACGACTCCATAGATGGCAGCCCACCAGGGTCCCCCATCCCTGGGATTCTCCAGGCAAGAACGCTGGTGTGGGTTGCCATTTCCTTCTCCAATGCATGAAAGTGAAAAGTGAAAGTGAAGTCGCTCAGTCATGTTCGACTCTTAGCGACCTCATGAACTGCAGCCTACGAGGCTCCTCCATCCATGGGATTTTCCAGGCAAGAGTACTGGAGTGGGGTGCCATTGCCTTCTCCGAATCACTCCTAGAAATGCACTATTATTCTACATTTCTTCCCATTAAGAATTTATAATCTAAAGCAATACTTTAAGCCAGAAGGGAAAATTGATCTCAATTCATTATCTGAAGGATGCATACTACATATCCAAGGAATTTTCCCAACCCAGGGATCGAACCCAGGTCTTATGCCTTACTGGTGGATTCACCACCATCTGAGCCACTAGGGAAGCCCTACATAAAATACAGTGACCCAAAATATACCAAACTGTCAACACTCACTCAGTTTATAAGAAGCTCAGGTTCATCTGTAACTAGCAGGCAGTTGTCTGGGAGGTCAGATTCATTATTATGTGGATTGTAAATTAGTGTTGTACTTCATGAAATAAACTCTAAATTCTATGAAAGTAAATGTGGTATGATGAAAATGATCCTTCCCAAGTCCTAATCCCTAAAATATTAGCTTATATGGGGGGGGGGAGACTTTCCAGGTATATTTTATTAGGACTTTGACATGTGGAGACATCTGGATTGACCAGGTGTGTCACAATAGTAAGTGTCCTTATAACAGGCACCCAGAAGGATATTTGGTAGTGTCTCTGCTTTTTACTATGCTGTCTAGGTTGGTCATAGCTTTTCTTCCAAGGAGCAAGCATCTTTTAATTTCATGGCTGCAGTCACCATCTGCAGTGATTTTGGAGCCCCCCAAAATAAAGTCACTCACTGTTTCCATTGTTTCCCCATCTATTTTGCCATGAAGTGATGGGATTGGATGCCATCATCTTAGTTTGCTGATGTTGAGTTTTAAGTCAACTTTTTCATTCTCCTCTTTCACTTTCATCAAGAGGCTCTTTAGTTCTTCTTCATTTTCTGCCATAAGGGTATTTTCCTCTGCAAATCTGAGGTTACTGATATTTCTCCCACCAATCTTGATTCCAGCTTGTGTTTCATTCAGCCTGGCGTTTTGCATGATGTACTCTGCATATAAGTTAAATAAGCAGGGTGACAATATACAAACAAAGGTCCATCTAGTCAAACCTATATTTTTTCCAGTAGTCATGTATAGATGTGAGAGTTGGACTCTAAGGAAAGCTGAGTGCCGAAGAGTTGATGCTTTTGAACTGTGGTGTTGGAGAAGACTCTGGAGAGTCCCTTGGACTGCAAGGAGATCCAACCAGTCCATCCTAAAGGAGTTAAGTCCTGAATATTCATTGGAAGGACTGATGCTGAAGCTGAAACTCCAATACTTTGGCCACGTGATGCAAAGAACCGACTCTTTGGAAAAGACCCTAACTGGGAAAGATTGAAGGTGGGAGGAGAAGCGGGCCACAAAAGATGAAATAGTTGAATGCCATCACTGATGCAATGGATATGAGTTTGAGTAAACTCTGGGAGTTGGTGATAGACAGGGAGGGCTGGTGTGCTGCAGTCCATGGGGTCGCAAAGAGTCAGACACAGCTGAGCAACTAAACTGAACTGAGAGGGATATTTGAGATAGAAAAGACAGCCACGTGACAACAGAGGCAGAGACTGGACTGAAAAAGAGTGCCTACACTTGCCCAAAGCTGGAAGAGTCAAGGAACGATTCTCCCCAGAGCTTCTGGAGGGAGAACAATCCTGCTAGCACTTTGATTTTTGCCTAATAAGATTCTTTTTTGACTGTGGTCTCCAAAATCATAAAGAAGCAAATGTCTGTTGCTTTAAGCCACATGTTTTGGTGGTTTGTTATAGCAGTAATAAGAATCAAATACAGAGGATATATACTAAGCATCAAAGTTGAAATAAATATTTTAAATTAATAGCACTGATGGGATAATAAATTGACTTTTCCTCCCTTTGGATTAAGGGTTCAGTACACAAGTAATTTTATAAACTGCATTTTCATGTTTGTAAAATTAATGGGATAATTTGTAAGTGAAAACAATGTATTTTGGTACTCTGCCTTAAATGATACATGTGTATTAATAATGTTATAAAATATTAATTTTTAGTTCATTTTTTCTAGTGAGGCCCATGAGGAGAATCCAGTTTATGCAGAGGTCTAGTTTTAAGTCATATATTGAATTTCAAAATATGATTTAAATGTGCTGGAATTAATATAGAAAAATACAAATAAATCATTGTTTATTAGTGAAAAAAAAAAATCCCTACAGAGTAGCTCAGTAGGTAAGGAGTCTTCCTGCAGTGCAGGAGACCCAGGTTTGATCCCTGGGTTGGGAAGATCCCCTGGAGAAGAAAATAGCAATACACTGCAGAATTCTTGCCTGGAAAATCCCATGGACAGAGGAGCCTGGGGGGCTACAGTCCATGGGGTGGCAAAAGTCAGACATGATGTAGCAACTAAACTACCACCATTAGTGAAATGTATTTTTATTTTAATCCACATAAAAATGGATCGGAAAATTTTTTTTCTTAAGATAATGTGAAAATGCTGTGTTTTGTAATTAATATAACACTATTTTAGACCTGGAAATATCCCTAGAGGTCATTTTTTTTAAAGCTTTTCATTTTATAAATAAACAAACTGCAACCCAGAGAAAAAGTGTAAGCTTTATATATTTTATTAATTTGTTGTTCAGTCACTTAGTTGTGTCTGACTCTTTGTGACCCCATGAATTTCAGCATATCAGTCTTCCTGTCCTTCACTCTCTCTCAGACTTTGCTTAAACTCATGTCCATTTAGTCAGTGATGTTATCTAACCTTCTCATCCTCTGCCACCCTCCTCTTCTCTTGTCCTCAATCTTTCCTAGCATTAGGGTCTTTCCCAATGAGTTGACTCTTTACATCAGGTAGCCAAATTACTGAAATTTCAGCTTCAGCATCAATCCTTCCAGTGAATATTCAGGGTTACTTTCCTTTAGGATTGCCCAAGAAAAGGAAATCTACCACTGTTTCCATTTTTCCCTGATCTGTTTGCCATGATGTGATGGGGTCACATTGCATGATTTTAGTTTTTTGTATGTTGAGTTTTAAGCCAGCTTCTTCACACTCCTTTTTCACGTTCATAAAGAGACTCTTTAGTTTCTCTTTGCTTTCTGCCATTAGGAGGTATGATCTGTATATCTGAGGTTGTTGCTATGTCTCCAGGCAGTCTTGATCCCAGCTTGTGATTCATCCAGCCTGACATTTTCCATGAGGTACTCTGGATAGAAGCTAACCAAGCAGGGTGAAAATATACAGCCTTGATGTATTCCTTTCCCAATTTGGAACCAGTCTGCTGTTTCATTTTTTTTTTTTTTTTTTTTAAATATAAATTTATTTATTTTAATTGAAGGTTAATTACTTTACAATATTGTATTAGTTTTGCTGTACATCAACATGAATCTGCCACAGGTATACATGTGTTCCCCTGAACCCTGAAGCTAAAACTCCAATACTTTGGCCACCTGATGCAAAGAGCTGACTCATTGGAAAAGACCTTGATGCTGGGAAAGACTGAGGGCAGGAGGAGAAGGGGATGACAGAGAATGAGATGGTTGGATGGCATCACTGACTCAATGGACATGAGTTTGGGTAAACTCTGGGAGTTGGTGATGGACAGGGAAGCCTGATGTGCACAGTCCATGGGGTTGCAAAGAGTCAGGCATGATTGAGTGACTGAATTGAATTCAACTGAAATTTTGATACTAACACTAATTTCAATTTTAACTATTGGAATATGTTTCCCCTTGTAGGATATACCTGTTGCATTGGAGGAAAACCAGCTAATCACGAACCTGAAAAAGGAGAAACACATAGGTACAACTCTTCTTACACTTTGATTGCTTAATTTTATAAATTGCTATTTTATCTTTATTTCCATTGCTGCTCAGTAACTTGAAAGAGAAATCTTTTTTTTTTTTTTTTTCTGCTGTTTCTTTACCCTTTATCAAACTCTCAAAATCTGGTTTTGAATTTGTCTTCTAAAAATACTCTCAAGATAGCAAATAATATTATAACAAATTCAGTGACCATCTTTAAATTCTTTGTAACATTTTGTGTTGTTGGATATAAACTCTTAAGTCTCCTCATATTTCACATTCTTTTCAGTCCTCAGGTCCTATTGTTTCTATTTCCATGTTGGATAAATTTCTTCTTTTAAAATCCCAAGACCTAAAATTAGTTTCCTTACTGACTTGCAGACTCCACTTTGTTCTCACAGCGTATTAAAAATCTAAAGACAGTCCCTTCAACAAGTGGTGCTGGAAAAACTAGTCAGTTACAAAGAATGAAACTAGAACGCTTTCTAATACCACACACAAAATAAACTCAAAATGGATTAAATATAAGACCAGAAACTTTAAAACTCTTAGAGAAAAACAGGCAGAACACTCTCTGACATAAATCACAGCAAGATTCTCTATGTGGTCATAGAGAGTAATGGAAATAAAAACAGAGTAATGGAAATAAAAGCAAAAATAAACAAGTGGGACCTAATTAAATTTAAAAGATTTTACACAATGATGGAAACTTTAAGCAAGGTGAAAAGACAACCCTCAAAATGGGATAAAATAATAGTAAAAGAAAAAACAAAAAATTAATCTCCAAAATATACAAGCAGCTCATGCAGCTTATGCCAGATAAAAAGGAACAACCCAATCAAAAGTGGGCAAAAGACCTAAACAGACATTTCTCCAATGAGACATATAGATGGCTAATAAACACAAGAAAAGATGCTCAACTTCACCCCTTATTAGAGAATTGCATATTCAGACCCACAATGAGCTATCATCTCACACTGGTCAGAATGGCTATCATCAAAAATTCTACAAACAGTAAATGCTGGAGAGTATGGAAAAAAGGGAAATATCTTACACTGTTGGTGGGAATGCAAACGAGTACAGCCACTATAGAGAGTAGTGTGGAGCGTCCTTAAAAAAAAACTTGGAATAGAACTGCCATACAATAAAGCAATTCCACTGCTGGGCATACATATGAGGAAACCAGAATTGAAAGAGACACGTGTACCCCAATGTTCTTTGCAGCACTATTGCAATAGCTAGGACATGGAAGCAAGCTAGATGTCCATCAGTAGATGAATGGTAAGGAACTCATGGTATATATACACAATGGATTCAATTCAGTCACTCAGTCATGTCCGACTCTTTGCGACCCCATGAATTGCAGCACGCCAGGCCTCCCTGTCCATCACCAATGCCCAGAGTTCACTCAGACTCATGTCCATCGAGTCAGTGATGCCATCCAGCCATCTCATCCTCTGTTGCCCCCTTCTTCTCCTGCCCCCAATCCCTCCCAGCATCAGAATCTTTTCCAATGAGTCAACTCTTCGCATGAGGAGGCCAAAGTACTGGAGTTTCAGCTTCAGCATCATTCCTTCCAAAGAAATCCCAGGGCTGATCTCCTTCAGAATGGACTGGTTGGATCTCCTTACAGTCCAGGGGACTCTCAAGAGTCTTCTCCAACTGTTCAAAAGCATCAATTCTTTGGCAGTCAGCCTTCTTCAGAGTCCAACTCTCACATCCATCTCAGGACCACAGGAAAAACCATAGCCTTGACTAGACGGACCTTAGTCGGCAGAGTAATGTCTCTGCTTTTGAATATGCTATCTAGGTTGGTCATAACTTTTCTTCCAAGGAGTAAACGTCTTTTAATTTCATGGCTACAGTCACCATCTGCAGTGATTTTGGAGCCCCCCAAAATAAAGTCTAACACTGTTTCCACTGTTTCCACATCTATTTCCCATGAAGTGATGGGACTAGATGCCATGAGCTTTATTTTCTGAATGTTGAGCTTTAAGCCAACTTTTTCACTCTCCACTTTCACTTTCATCAAGGGGCTTTTTAGTTCCTCTTCACTTTCAGCCATGAGGGTGGTGTCCTCTGCATATCTGAGGTTATTGATATTTCTCCCGGCAATCTTGATTCCAGCTTGTGCTTCATCCAGCCCAGCTTTTCTCATGATGTACTCTGCATATAAGTTAAATAATCAGGGTGACAATATACAGCCTTGACGTACTCCTTTTCCTATTTGGAACCAGTCTGTTGTTCCATGTCCAGTTCTAACTGTTGCTTCCTGACCTGCATACAGATTTCTCAAGAGGCAGGTCAGGTGGTCTTGTATGTCCATCTCTTTCAGAATTTTCCACTGTTTATTGTGATCCACACAGTCAAAGGCTTTGGCATAGTCAATAAAGCAGAAATAGATGCTTTTCTGGAACTCTCTTGCTTTTTCCATGACCCAGGGATTTTAGCAATTTGATCTCTGATTCCTCTGCCTTTTCAAAAACAGCTTGAACATCAGGAAGTTCACAGTTCACGTATTGCTGAAGCCTGGCTTGGAGGATTTTGAGCATTACTTTACTAGCATGTGAGATGAGTGCAATTGTGCAGTAGTTTGAGCATTCTTTTGCATTCCCTTTCTTTGGGATTGGAATGAAAACTGACCTTTTCCAGTCCTGTGGCCACTGGTGAGTTTTCCAAATTTGCTGGCAGATTGAGTGCAGCACTTTCACACCATCATCTTTCAGGATTTGGAAGAGCTCCACTGGAATTCCATCACCTCCACTAGCTTTGTTCGTAGTGATGCTTTCTAAGGCCCACTTGACTTCACATTCCAGAATGTCTGGCTCTAGATGAGTGATCACACCATCGTGATTATCTGGGTCATGAAGATCTTTTTTGTACAGTTCTTCTGTGTATTCTTGCCATCGCTTCTTAATATCTTCTGCTTCTGTTAATCCATACCATTTCTGTCCTTTATTGAGCCCATTTTTGCATGAAATGTTCCCTTGGTATCTCTAATTTTCTTGAAGAGATCTCTAGTCTTTCACATTCTGCTCTTTTCCTCTATTTCTTTGCATTGATTGCTGAAGAAGACTTTCTTATCTCTTCTTGCTATTCTCTCGAACTCTGCATTCAGATGCTTATATCTTTCCTTTTCTCCTTTATTTTTCACCTCTCTTCTTTTCACAGCTGTTTGTAAGCCCTCCCCAGACAGCCATTTTGCTTTTTTTCATTTCTTTTCCATGGGTATGGTCTTGATCCCTGTTTCCTGTACAATGTCATGAACCTCATTCCATAGTTCATCAGGCACTCTGTCTATCAGATCTAGGCCCTTAAATCTATTTCTCACTTCCACTGTATAATCATAAGGGGTTTGATTTAGGTCATACCTGAATACACAATGGATTACTTAGCTATAAAAAGAAATGCATTTGAATCAGTTCTAATGAGGTAGATGAACCTGGAGCCTATTATACAGAGTGAAGTAAGTCAGAAAGAGAAAGACAAATACTGCATACTAACTGATATATATGGAATTTAGAGAGATGGTACCAACCATCCTACATGCAAGACAGCAAAGGAGACACTAATGTAAAGAACAGACTTTTGGACTCAGCAGGAGAAGGCGAAGGTGGGATGATTTGAGAGAACATCACTGAAATATGTATAATACCATATGTAAAACAGATGACTGGTGCAAGTTCGATGCGACAAGTAAGTCACCCAATGGTGTTGCTGGGACTGCTCAGAGGAGTAGGATGGAGAGGGAGGTGAGATGGAGTTTCTGGATGGGGGAGGACACATGTATAACTATGGCCAATTTGAGTTGATGTATGGCAAAAATCATCACAATATCATAAAGTATTCTCCAATAAAATGAATTAATTAATTTTTAAAAATTTACCTCATGCTGTAACCTAGTGACAGATAGATTTTGGGATTAGATCTGGTAGACAGAGTTCCTTGAGAAGTATGGACTGAAGTCCCTAATATTAACAGGAGGCAGTGACCAAAACTATCCTAAAGAAAAAGAAATGTAAGAAGGCAAAGTGGTTATCTGAGAAATTACAAATAGCTGAGGAAAGAAGAGAAGCAAAAGGCAAGTGGAAAGGAAAAGATATATTCAATTTAATGTAGAGTTCCAGAGATTAGCAAAGAGAGATAAGAAAGCCTTTTTAAGTGAACAATGCGAAGAAATAGAGGAAAACAATAGAATGGGAAGTACTGGAGATCTCTTTTAGAAAATTAGAGATTTCATGAGAATATTTCATGCAAAGATGAGCATAATAAAGGACAGAAACTGTAAGGACCTCATTCAGTTCAGTTCAGTCACTGAGTCCGACTCTTTGCGAGCCCATGAACTGCAGCACGTCTGGCCTCCCTGTCCATCACCAACTCCTGGAGTTCACTCAAACTCACGTCCATTGAGTCGGTGATGCCATCCCGCCATCTCATCCTCTGCTGTCCCCTTCTCCTCCTGCCCCCAATCCCTCCCATCATCAAAGTCTTTTCCAATGAGTCAACTCTTCACATGAGGTGGCCAAAGTACTGGAGTTTCAGTTTTAGCATCATTCCTTCCAAAGAAATCCCAGGGTTGATCTCCTTCAGAATGGACTGGTTGGATCTCCTTGCAGTCCAAGGGACTCTCAAGAGTCTTCTCCAACACCACAGTTCAAAAGCATCAATTCTTAGCAATCTTGATTCCAGCTTGTGCTTCTTCCAGTCCAGCGTTTCTCATGATGTACTCTGCATATAAGTTAAATAAGCAGGGTGACAATATACAGCCTTGATGTACTCCTTTTCCTGTTTGGAACCAGTCTGTTGTTCCATGTCCAGTTATAACTGTTGCTACTTGACCTGCATATAGGTTTCTCAAGAAGCAGGTCAGGTGGTCTGGTATGCCCATCTCTTTCAGAATTTTCCACAGTTTATTGTGATCCACACAGTCAGAGGCTTTGGCATAGTCAATAAAGCAGAAATAGATGTTTTTCTGGAACTCTCTTGCTTTTTCCATGATCTATCGAATGTTGGCGACTTGATCTCTGGTTCCTATGCCTTTTCTAAAACCAGCTTGAACATCTGGGAGTTCACGGTTCATGTATTGCTGAAGCCTGGCTTGGAGAATTTTGAGCATTACTTTACTAGTGTGTGAGATGAGTGCAATCATGCAGTAGTTTGAGCATTCTTTGGCATTGCTTTTCCTTGGGATTGGAATGAAAACTGACCTTTTCCAGTCCTGTGGCCACTGCTGAGTTTTCCAAATTTGCTGGTATATTGAGTGCAGCACTTTCACAGAATCATCTTTCAGGATTTGAAATAGGTGAACTGGAATTCCATCACCTCCGCTAGCTTTGTTCATAGTGATGCTTTCTAAGGCCCACTTGACTTCACATTTCCGGATGCCTGGCTCTAGGTGAGTGATCATACCGTCGTGATTATCTTGGTTGTGAAGATCTTTTTTGTACAGTTCTTCTGTGTATTCCTGCCACCTCTTAATATCTTCTGCTTCTCTTAGGTCCATACCATTTCTGTCTTTTATCGAGGACCTAGCAGAAGCAAAAAGAGATTAGAAGAGGTGGCAAGAATACACAGAAGAATTGTACACAAATTATCTTAAATGCCTAGATCACCACAGTGGTGTGGTCACTCAACTAGAGGCAAACATCCTGGGGTGTGGAGTCAAGTGGACCTTCAGTTCAGTTCAGTTCAGTCACTCAGTCATGTTCGACTCTTTGTGACCCCATGAATCGCAGCACGCCAGGCCTCCCTGTCCATCACCAACTCCTGGAGTTCACTCAGACTCACGTCCATTTATTCAGTGATGCCATCCAGCCATCTCATCCTCTGTCGTCCCCTTCTCCTCCTGCCCCCAATCCCTCCCAGCATCAGAGTCTTTCCAAAGTGGACCTTAGAAAGCTTTAAAATGAACAAACTAGTGGAGGAGACAGAATTCCAGCTGAGTTATTTCAAATCTAAAAAGATGGTGCTGTGAAAGTGCTGCACTCCATGTGTTAGCAAATATGGAAAATACAACAGTGGCCACAGGCCTGGAAAAGATCAGTTTTCATTCTAATCACATAGAAGAGCAAAGCCAAAGAATGTTCAAGCTACCATATAATAGCACTCATTGCACATAGTAACAAACTTGTGCACAAAATCCTTCAAGCCAGGCTTCAACAGAGCCTAGGAACCTAGGACTTCCAAGTGTAGATGCTGAGTTTTGAAGAGGCAGAGGAACCAGAGATCAAATTGCCCACATTTGTTGGATCATGGATAGAAATCTGTATGCCAGTTAAGAAGTAATAGTTAGAATTGGACATGGAACAACTGATTGGTTCAAAATCGGGAAAGGCTTATGTTAAGGCTGTATATTGTCACCATGCTTATTTGAATTATATAGAGTACAAATTGTAATCAAGGTTGTGGGGAGAAATATCAACAACCTCAGATATGCAGATGAGACCACTCTAATGGCAGAAAGCTAAAGAGAACTAAAAAGCCTCCTGATGACTGTGAAAGAGGAGAGTAAAAAAGCTGCCTGAAACTTAACATTACAAAGCCTAAGATCCAAGCAGCCTGTCCCATTACTTCATGGCAAATAGAGGTGGAAAAGCAGTGACAGATTTTATTTTCGTGGGCTCCAAATCACTGTGGACAGTGACTGCAGCCATTGAATTAAAAGATGCTTGCTCCTTGGAAAGAAAGCTATGACAGACCTAGACAGTGCATTATTAATACAAAACAGAGACATCGCTTTGCTGACAATGGTATTGCCAGTAGTCATGTATGATGTTGGAGTTGGACTGTAAAGGAGACCAAGCTCCAAAGAATTGATGCTTTTGAATTATGGTGCTGGAGAAGATTCTTGAGAGTCCTTTGTACTGCAAGGAAATCAAACCAGTCAATCCTAAAGAAAATCAGCCCTCAATATTCACTGAAAGGACTACTGCTGAAGATGAATCTCTAATACATTGACCCCCTGATGTGAAGAGCCAACTTATTGGCAAAGACCTTGATGTTGGGAAAGACTGAAGGCAAAGGAGAAGGAGGTGGGGGGGCGGAGAAGGATGAGATGGTTAGATAGTACATTAACTCAATGGACATGAACTTGAGCAAACTCTAGGAAATAGTGGAGAACAGAGGAGCCTGTCACGCTACATTCCATCTGGTCACAAAGAGTCAGACATGCCTTGTAACTCAACAACAACAACAATACATGTATCCACTCCTCTTTTAGATTCTTTTCCCATATAAGACATTACAGAGTATTGAGTAGTTTCCTGTGCTATAGAGCAGATTCTTATCATTTCATCTATTTTATATATCGTCGAGTATAGACATCAATTTGTCCCTCCCTTCTTACCCCTTGGTAATAAGTTTCTTGTCTATATCCATGATTCTACTTCTGTTTGCTAAATGTTCATTTGTACCCTTTTTAAGTGAGTCCATATATAAACAATATCATATGATATTTGTCTTCTATCTGGCTTAACCTTACTCTGTATGACAACCTTCAGCTCCATCCATGTTGCTGCAAATGGCATTGTTTTGTTCCATTTAATGGCCAAGTAGTGAGTAATATAAGGCGTCTCCAGTGACTCAGCAGTAAAGATTCCACCTGCAATGCAGGAGCCACAGGAGACATTGGTTCGACCCTGGGTTGGGAAGATCCCTGGAGGAGGGCATGGCTTACCCTCTCTTGTATTCTTGCCTGGAAAATTCTATGGGTGGAGAAGCCAGGTAGGCTACAGTCCATATGGCTACAAAGAGTTGGACATGACTAAAGTGACTTAGTCGGAGAAGGCAATGGCACCCCACTCCAGTACTTTTGTCTGGAAAATCCCATGGACAGAGGAGCCTGGTAGGGTGCAGTCCATGGGGTCGCTAAGAGTTGGATACGACTAGGCGACTTCACTTTCACTTTTCACTTTCCTGCATTGGAGAAGGAAATGGCAACCCACTCCAGTGTTCTTGCCTGGAGAATCCCAGGGACGTGGGAGCCTGGTGGGCTGCCGTCTATGGGGTTGCACAGAGTCAGACACGACTGAAGCAACTTAGCAGCAGCAGCAGCAGAAGTGACTTAGTACATATTCTAAATGAGTAATACATACCACTCCAATACTTTTGCCTGGAAAATCCCATGGACAGAGAAGCCTGGTAGGCTGCAGTCCATAGGGTTGCTAAGAGTTGGATATGACTCAGCGACTTCACTTTCACCTTTCACTCTCATGCATTGGAGAAGGAAATGGCAACCCACTCCATTGTTCTTGCCTGGAGAATCCCAGGGTTGGGGGAGCCTGGTGGGCTTCCATCTATGGGGTCACACAGAGTTGGACATGACTGAAGTGACTTAGCAGCAGCAGCAGCAGCAATACATACCTCACTGTATATATGTACTCCACTGTATGCATGTACCACATCTTGTATATCCATTCCTCTATTGATGGACATTTATGTTGCTTTTATGTTCTGGCTATTGTAAATAATGATGTCATGAACATTTGGGTGCATATATCCTTTGAGATTATGGGGTCTCTGGGTATATGAACAGGAGTGAGATTGCTGTATCATATGGTAGGTTTTTTTTAGAGTCAGACACGACTGAAGCAACTTAGCAGCAGCAGCAGCAGAAGTGACTTAGTACATATTCTAAATGAGTAATACATACCACTCCAATACTTTTGCCTGGAAAATCCCATGGACAGAGAAGCCTGGTAGGCTGCAGTCCATAGGGTTGCTAAGAGTTGGATATGACTCAGCGACTTCACTTTCACCTTTCACTCTCATGCATTGGAGAAGGAAATGGCAACCCACTCCATTGTTCTTGCCTGGAGAATCCCAGGGTTGGGGGAGCCTGGTGGGCTTCCATCTATGGGGTCACACAGAGTTGGACATGACTGAAGTGACTTAGCAGCAGCAGCAGCAGCAATACATACCTCACTGTATATATGTACTCCACTGTATGCATGTACCACATCTTGTATATCCATTCCTCTATTGATGGACATTTATGTTGCTTTTATGTTCTGGCTATTGTAAATAATGATGTCATGAACATTTGGGTGCATATATCCTTTGAGATTATGGGGTCTCTGGGTATATGAACAGGAGTGAGATTGCTGTATCATATGGTAGGTTTTTTTTTGTGGGGGGGGCAGGCAGGGTGTGTGTGTGTGTGTATGTTTGATCCACCTCCTAAAATAATGAAAATAAAAACAAAAATAAGATATGATCTAAGGACACTTAAAACCTTTTGCACAAAAATGGAAGCCATAAACAAAACAAAAAACCTTCAGAGTAGGATAAAATATTTACAAATGAAGTAACCACCAAGGGATTAATCTCCAAAATATACAAACAGCTCATACAGCTCAATCAAAAAAAAAGGAAACAACTCAATCAAAAAGTGGGCATACAATCTAAATAGAGATTTCTCCATAGAAGGCATATGAATGGTCAAAAAGCATATGAAAACATGATCAACATCACTAATTATGAGAGAAGTGCAAATCAAAATTATAATTAGGTATCACCTCACACCATTCAGAATGGTCCTCATCCAGAAATCTACAAACAATAAATGCTGGAGAGGGTGCAGAGAAAAGAGAACCCTCCTAAACTGTTAGTGGGAATGAAAATTTGTAGAGCCCCTATGGAGAAAAGTATGAAGGTTCTTTAAAAAAACTAGGAATATAACTACCATGTGACCTAGCAACCCCAATCTTAGGGAGATTTGTAAAAAAGCATTGACAACATCACTCATTATCAGAGAAATGCAAATGAAAATCACAATGAGGTACCATCTCACGCCACTCAGAATGGCTGCTTGCTATCAAAAAGTCTACAAACAATAAATCCTGGAGAGGATGCAGAGAAAAGGGAACCCACTTACACTGTTGGTGGGGATGCAAACTAGTACAGCCA
This sequence comes from Cephalophus harveyi, assembly GCA_006410635.1. NCBI lineage: Eukaryota > Metazoa > Chordata > Mammalia > Artiodactyla > Bovidae > Cephalophus > Cephalophus harveyi. Next base: position 83,656 of record SJYT01030230.1, read on the forward strand.
CTATGGAGAACAGTGTGGAGATTCCCTAAAAAAGCTGGAAATAGAACTGCCATATGACCCAGCAATCCCACTGCTGGGCATACACACCGAGGAAACCAGAATTGAAAGAGACACATGTACCCCATTGTTCATCGCAGCACAGTTTACAATAGCTAGGAGATCGAAGCTACCTAGATGTTCATTGGCAGACGAATGGATAAGAAAGCTGCGGTACATATACACAATGGAAGATTACTCAGTTATTTAAAAGAATGCATTTGAATCAGTTCTAATGAGGTGGATGAAACTGGAGCCTATTATACAGAATGGAGTAAGTCAGAAAGAAAAACACCAATACAGTATATCAACACATATATATGGAAGTTAGAAGATGGTGATGATGACCCATATATGCAAGACAGTAAAAGAGACACAGATGTAAAGAACACTTTTGGACTCTGTGGGAGAAGGCAAGGGTGGGATGATTTGAGAGACTAATATTGAAACATATATATTACCATATGTGAAATAGCTCACCAGTCCAGGTTCCATGCATGAGACAGGGTGCTCAAGGCTGGTGCACTGGGATGATCCTGAGGGATGGGATGGGGAAGGAGGTGGAGGAGGTTCAGGATGGGGACCACATGTACACCCATGGCTGATTCATGTCAATGTATGGCAAAAAAACCTACAATATTGGCATTTTTAACAAGCACCATGGATAATTATGCTTCAGTTAATATTAGATTACTAGTAACAGTAGGTTAAAAATACAGTGTTAAATTTTAAATTAATATATTATTGTTCAAATTAAAAACTGAGGCTTTTTTCTATAATATTCAGAATTAAAAATGTACTGGTCCTTACTTTATAATTTTGGTATATTTGTTTACTCAAGTCAAACAGAAGAAGATAAGCAGGAGGAAATGAATTGTTATAGAAATTCTTACTATGTACAAGAGAGGTAAAAGTATATGGGTTATGATTGAAAGAAAATCCATTATAATGGCCCAAAATTAGTAAGTAAATTAAAAAAATAAATATTCAGTGATGATTCTTTATTATCAAGAAAAGCTTAATCTGTATTGAATAGCTTATGTTAAAGAACTAGGACAGCTTTTAACAAACTGGAAGAATCTCTTCCAAGACGAAGCCTAAAAATAAGAATAGCAAGAAGACATGTTTTACTTGGAAAATTAACAAGTTATGATATATACATTGTTGCTAACAATTCAAAACATAAAGCTCATTGACCTTTTTGCTGAATATTTAGATATTCTTAAAGTTTTAAAGTCTTTCTTTAGCAGTCCCATTGAAAGGTTGCATTTTCCTTAGGATGAACCTTTTTACATTAAAAACAATTCTAAAAAAAAAAAAAAACTAATTAAAAAAAAAAACTAATTAAAAAAAAAAAACTAATTGAAAAAAAAAAAAAAAAAGCCTAAGGGACATTACTTTTCCTGTCAGAGCCTTCATGAACTTCAATCTGTTTTTCATGTGTCATGTACCTCTTTCAATTTTAGTATTTTCTAAGTCTTAAAATATAAACATTATTTGTAAGAGTAAATTAGCTGTAAGTGATGGGAGGGAAGGAACTTGATTGGTGGGTGAAATCTGCTTGGTATTAACTTCTTCATTGATAAAAGATCAATTCATTTTAGAGTTGTGCTTCCACCTTAGATATTTGAACACTTTCTCATCATTTCAAAATATTATCCTAAAATTAATATTAGAAACATGCCACCAGTGAAAAATGTGTTCTTTATTCTCTTTCCTTTCACAAGTTACATTTCATCAGCTAAGCTACACTGCCTATTCTCATGTTCATCTGAAAAATGTGTTCAATTTTCTCCTTCCCTAATTTTGCTTTTGAAGACAAAACAATGAATTAACTTTGCTTTCGCATGAAAGTATTCCAAATGTTTAGACTTCAGTTCTGTCTTTATTAAATCTTTTTTTTTTTCTCCTTATTTCTATGCTCTCTATCACTACTTTTTGCATACATACCAATGGTATATGATTTCTAGGCACTTGAACTGCAGGATATTTTTCTGTAGAACATTAATTGGTTAGAATTCTTGGAATTTGTGATTGAAATTCATCATAATCTTTGAGATATAATCTGATGAGCAGGATTACTTCCTAGAACTTTGTGTTTTATAAATGTATACACTGGGTTGGCTCAGACAGTAAAGCATCTGTCTACAATGCAGGAGACCCGGGTTTGATCCCTGGGTTGGGACCATCCCCTGGAGAAGGAAATGGCAGTCCACTCCAGGACTATTGCCTGGAAAACCCCATGCACAGAGGAACCTGGTAGGCTATAGTCCATGGGGTCGCAAAGGGTCAGACACGACTGTACGACTTCACTTCACTTCACTTCAGATGTGTATTAATTGGTTTATTCATTCCCTTGTATTCCCTATGTCATTTAAATTTGAAATAAATTCAAAACCTGATTTATTTCACTTCTTAGATCCCCCGTATTGCTAGCTTTTTCCAACCTGAATTTAGGGTGTTAAATACTAGCACATTTCACCTCATTGATTTGATCCATGTGGCAAATTATTTTTAATTTTAATGTTTATCTTTTCATTTATGTATTCTTTCCTAAGTTGTTGCCAGTGCTTGGTTCATTGACGTATGTTTTAAGATCAGACATGACTTTCAGACTGACAGAACCACAACCATTTTAACTAACTTATATATTTTGTTTATGCTTTAAGAAGTCAGAGTGCTATAAAAATGCACATAATTATTTGATTTATATCAAACCTTAGAAAAGACAAAATTAATTTATAATGACACCAAACTATTTCATTCTGTCATTACAGGTTAGTTTTTCCTGTTTATGTATATACATATTTTGTGAAGTTGTTTTTGTTTAACAGGAGTTTGTTATGGTTTAACTTGAATACCGGGTCAACTTCTAGACATTAGAGGTTGTTTTTCTCTTTCTTGATACCTTATATAGCAAATAGAAAAGACTGAAATAAGTGAGCATCATATATTCATCTTATGAAAGTAAAATGGAAGTAATGTGTCTGTGCGGGATATAAAAATTACATGCAACATAACTTAAGCAGTGCATAAGCAGAACTGGAGGAAGAAAATAGTGAAGGGTTGTAATGCTTAATAGTTGAGAACAAAGAGTGGGAGCCTAATAGCCTTGGTTCAAATTCAGGCTTTACTAAGTTTACTAGGTTCAAACCAAGCTTTACTAGGTGATTAACCTTGGGTAATTGTCTTAACCTCTTAATTGAGGTTAAGACAATTAATGTTTTAAAACAATTAATGTTTTATTAATTCCTTATCTCAAGCAGAGATAACCTCATAGAGGTTCTGTATTACATGGCTAAGTACATGAATAGTGCTTAGCAAGCACCTACTTCATAATTAACAATATATAATACTTTATATTATTATTTTAAAGCAGGAATAAAACTAAAATAAAAAGAACTTAAATTAGTATTGTTAAAAGACCCCAGTAGGTATACAGTAAAATAATATTTTAATATATGTACAGGCAAAACTTCCCAACAGGTGTATTAAAAATGGTGTACTATTAGGTCAGAGAATGGGCCCAACAAACCTGTGACAATTGGAACTACAAAGTAACACACCAACACAGACCACGTTACCTGTCTCCTGAGAAACCTGTATGTGGGCCACGAAACAATAGTTAGAACTGGACATAGAACAACAGACTTGTTCAAAATTGGGAAAGGGGTATGATAAATCTGTTTATTGTTACCCTGCTTATTTGACTTCTATGCAGAGTACAGAGAAGGAAATGGCAACCTACTCCAATATTTTTGCCTGGGAAATCTCAAGGACAGAAGAGCCTGGTGAATTACAGTCTATGAGATCACAAACAGTTGGACACAACCTAGTGACTAAACAACAACAATAATAACAATGTAGAGTATATCAAGGGAGATGCCAGACTGGATGAATCACAAGCTGAAATCAAGATTGCCAGGAGAAATATCAACAACCTTAGATATGCAGATAATATCACTCAAATGGCAGAAAGTGAAGAGGAACTAAGGAGCCTCTTAATGAGGGTGAAAGAGGAGAATGAAAAAGCTGACTTGAAACTCAACATTATAAATATTAAATCATGGCATCCAGTCCCATCGATTCATGGCAAATAGAAGGTGAAAAAAGTGGAAGAAGTGACAGATTGTATTTTCTTGGGCTCCAAAATCACTATCACCAGGAACAGTGGCTTCAGCCATGAAATTAAAAGATGCTTACTCCCTGGAAGGAAAGCTTTGACAAACCTAGACAGTGTACTATTAATACAAAGCAGAAACATCACTTTGCCGACAAAGGTCCATATAATTACAACTATGTTTCTTAACAGTAGTCATGTACGGATGTCAGAGCTAGATTATAAAGAAGGCTGAGCTCTGAAGAATTGTTGATTCTGAATTGTGGTGCTGGAGAGGACTCTTGAGAGTCCGTCAGAAGACAAGGACATTAAACCAAACAGTCCTATAGGAAATGAACCCTGAATATTCAGTGGAAAGACTGATACTGAAGCTAATGCTCCAATACTTTGGCTACCTGATACAAAGCACCAACTCACTGAAAAAGGCCCTGATTTGGGGGTAGACTGAGGGGAAAAGGAGAAAGGAGCAGCAAAGAATGAGATGGTTGGACAGCATAACCAACTCAGTGGACATAAATTTGTGCAAAATCCAAGAGATAGTGAAGGGCAGAGGAGCTTGTTGTGCTGCAGTCCATGGGGTCACAAAGAGTTGGACATGAATTTACAACTAAAGAACAACAAATTTGAATAATACAGTTTTCTGTGTGTCCAATGACAAGACATAATCTTTGTAAGAACTGTCTGAAATTAAAATGAACTTTTGTTTTATAAGAAACTTATACAGGTATATACATAGCTAATCTGTTTGAAAACAATCTAAATATATTTCAAAAGGAGAATGGATAGTTAACAAATTAAGTTATTAGAAATGATGATATACAATGTTCTTGATATACAAAAAGAGCAATCTTTTACGGTTCATCCTGATATATTCTGCTAAGTTGTACACTATAGAATACCATTTAGCTGTATGAACTCGCATTTCAGATGTGGAAGATTTTATAAAATATTTCAAGGTAAACCAAAATCAAGTTATAAAAGCTCACCTATAGTGTGATATTTTGTTATAAACATAAAAAAAGCTTAAATAGTATTACATATTATTTTATATTATATATTATTTTATAAATGTAATACTATTTAAACTTTTTATTACATATTATTTTATATTATATATTATTTTATAATATGTAATACTATTTAAGCTTTTTTTATGTTTATAACAAAATATCACACTATAGGTGAGCTTTTATAACTTGATTTTGGTTTACCTTGAAATATTTTATAAATGGCATCACTGACTCGATGGATGTGAGTCTGAGTGAACTCTGGGAGATGGTGATGAACAGAGAGGCCTGGCGTGCTGCGATTCATGGGGTCACAGAGAGTCAGACATGACTGAGCGACTGAACTGAACTGAACTGAAAGATAAGCAATATGACAGAGTTCTAGTAAAGTGAAGCAAGTAAGACATTGTTCAGGGTTTTCTAAGTTTTATTTTCCTAATAAAAGGAATAAGCATCTCTATTTTCACCTCTTTTGTCATTCATCCTGTAAAAGAATAGATATATTGAGCCAGGACAGTTATATTGAAACTGAGGAAAGAAACTCTAAACCCTAACATGCTTGAAGTACTAAAGTAATTCCAGCAACAGTTACATCAAGACATGACCTTATTAAGAATATATATTTTAATCTAAGTTGCATGAGTTTCCTGTTACAAAGCTAAAAATGTTCCTAACTTCTCCATTACTTAAACTCTTTAAGGCTCAATTGCTTCATCAAGAAAATTGTTACAATATATGTACCTTCATATGAGTTTCTGAAGATTAAATAAGATTTTTTTAATGTCTTAGCTCAATGTTGGCATGCCACGAAATCTCAGTAAATATTATTTAAAACAAGGCAATAAGCAGAGTATGGAAAGTGAAGATTATTTATTGAATGCATTTATGTATTTATGGTATTAAATATATGTAAAAGGGCTATTAGTAGGGAACCTGATATAGAGAAGCCTGAGAGATAAATAGAGGATTCAAACTTGATGATTTTATTATTGATGCCTATAAGGCTACAATGTAAACTTCTTGAATCTAAAGTACATAGCTTATTCATCTTTTATCTACAGTATTTGGAACAACTAATGTTCAAATATGAGCAGGAAATTAAGAGAGGATAAGAGAGGTTGGATGACTTGATGATACTAGCACAACGATGTGTGTACTTAAATATGCAAGTTATAATAATTTTTACATTAAGTGAATGCATGAAGAATAATTTAGAGTCATCAGAATGTTTTAACTTGTAATGTATTATCTTAATTATTTTACTATCTAAATATATTCCTAGGCAATCATTGTTTTTACTGATAAATTACCTGGCAATGATAGGAACACTCAGGACCTTTTGTTCATCTTTAGAAATGATAGAAAAGAGTTTTCCTGTCAAGAATTGTCTAAGGCTTTGGAAACCAGAAAACTAATATTACTATTAATCCTTTCTATCTTTTGAAAAGGCCTTTACTTAAAAGAGAAATCACAACTTGAGTTTTTTTCTTCTTGTCAGTGCAATCTCAATCATCACGCATGCTCTCCCTATTGTGCAATAAAGAATGCTTGCCACTCCAAAACAATCAAAGAGAAATGAAATGAGGTCAGCATGTATTCATACCCCAGCTCCCTATTTCAGGAAATAGAGACTAGGCATCTTTGTGAGATATCACACTTAATAGAAACACCTAGCAATTCAGAAAGGAGTCTATACACTACTTCAGGAAAGTAAGGAAACTGAAAGAAAGATTTTACCCTTATTTTGTAAGACTATTCCATTTCAAATGAATGCAGAACAGCCACCGACTATTTGAATCTGTATAACCACAATTCATCAAACTTACTGAGTTTCTGGGAAACCATAATCAGGTTGGTATGTTTTAAAAGTGCAGGTTTTATTCCATGTTATATCAAAGCTATAGTATAGAATTTGAATCTGACACATAATATGTACAGAAAAAGTTCTTAATAATCATAGACACTTCTGCTAGAAGGGCAGTAGTTGCACATAATCTTAGAATTATGTGTATCACACACATTTTGTGGATAGGTCTTATGGAAATAGCACCACTTTTACTACTTTTTGGACAAATTATTTAGGTCTGTTGACCTTAAGCTCTCAGTTCAAAAAGGAAGACAATTGGGTATTACCAGTGAAAATGATGGGCTTCCCTGGTCGCTCAGTGGTAACGAATCTGCCTGCGATGCAGGAGACCCGGGTCAGGAAGATGCCCTGGAGGAGGACATGGCAACCCACTCTAATACTCTTGCCTAGAGAATCCCCATGGACAGAGGAGCCTGGCAGGCTGCAATCCATAGGGTCGTGCAGAGTCGGACACAACTGAAGCAACTAAGCAGCAGCAGCAGTGAAAATGGCAAAGAGAGGACCTCTGAAAATTTGCCCTATTATAAAAACATTCCCGAAAAGGGCAAATATTATCATAATCAAATTTTTTTTATAATTCTAAGAGTTAACCTAAGGCTTGTATCAACCAAGAATCAGTTAGACAAGAAAAGTGACAATGTCAGAAAGAATAGCAAATGTGTGGCATTGTATTTACCCTAGGTCCACTTTTGGCCCTAAATCTGAAGCAGCTTTGAAAAATAATAGGCTATATTCCGGGTCACTAGAGGGAGCAAAAATAGGGCAGGAAGGTTTTTTTTCTTCAGAGTTTCATTCTCAAACAAAATTCATTATTTGATTGTTTTCAATTCCCTGAAGATCCCAATCAAAAGTCTGTCATTATTTGACTAGTGATAAAAACTTCTGAGGTCACAAGGGGAGGGTTGCAGTACATTTTCAAATGTTTTAACACTATAGCTAACAGAATAAGAGGAGAACGTAAGTTTAGGAGTAAGATGACCATTCAGTTCAGTTCAGCCGCTCAGTCATATCCAACTCTGCAACCCCATGAATCTCAGCATGCCAGGCCTCCCTGTCCATCACCAACTCTCGGAGTTTACTCGAACTCATGTCCATTGAGTCGGTGATGCCATCCAGCCATCTCATCCTCTGTTGTCCCCTTCTCCTCCTGCCCCCAATCCCTCCCAGCATCAGGGTCTTTTCCAATGAGTCAACTCTTCACATGAGGGGCCAAAGATGACCATAGGGACTTTGAAAAACTCTGACATATTCCTGATGTTGAAGCTGAAACTCCAATACTTTGGCCACCTGATGCGAAGAGCTGACTCATTTGAAAAGACCCTGATGCTGGGAAAGATTGAGGGCAGGAGGAGAAGGGGACAACAGAGGATGAGATGGTAGGATGGCATCACCGACTCGATGGCCATGAGTTTGAGTAAACTCCAGGAGTTGGTGATGGACAGGGAGGCCTGGTGCGCTGGTGTTCATGGGGTCCCAAAAAGTCAGACACGACTAAGTGACTGAACTGACTGACTTACTGACTCAAATTTTCCTAAGAATCTAGAGATCTCATGTGTGAATACAGCTGTGCACATGTTCAAGAAAGACCTAAGAATATCCTGATTCCTCAACCTTGACTGAACTTCAAGTTATTGAAATCAAGAAGTGAAAGTAAAACACAATTGCAAGCTACCTGACTGTTGAAGGCATTCCCAAATATACAGAGTCCCTCTGTAAAAAATGAAGACTTACTGCTTTCGGACACTTAAAGAAATGTCTGTCCAATCATTAGCTGACTACAAAGTTAATCAAATAGAAACCCAAGGACCGCATATGATATACATACAGAATTTACAAAATTAGGCAGAAAACTCATTAAACAAACTAACAATAACTAAAGTACCTATATTTTTAAAAATAAGAGACACCCAAATTAATAACCTAAGACTCCATCTTAAGATAGTGGACATAAATTAAACACATGAGAACAACTAATGTAGATTAGAGTGAAATTTAATGAAATTCAGAATAGAAAACAATAGAAAAAAGTCTTCTGAACTTTAATTTTTTTCTTTGAAAATATCAATGAAGTCACAAAATTTTACCTAGATTTACTCATTAAAAAGGGCTTTCCAGGTGGCACTAGTGATAAGGAACCTGCCTGCCAATGCAGGAAACTTAGGAGATAAGAGTTTGATCCTTGGGTCAGGAAGATCCTGTAGAGGAGGACATGACAACCCACTCCAGTTTTCTTGCCTGGAGAATCCCATGGACAGAGGAGCCTGGAGAGCTATAGTTTATAAGATTGCAAAGAGCTGGACAAGACTGAGCACTAACACTTTTCACTGAGGATCCAGGAAGAGTCGGCTAATAAATATCATAATAGAGATAGATTTTCTAAAAGCACTGGAACATTTTCACACAATTATCTAATCTAACCTTTACATTTTCTCTAGTGGCAGGCAGAAACTGCATGTTCATCTTTGTAAAGCAAGTTCAAAAAATGAATAGTAAAAACAGAAAGGAAGCTTTATTTGCAATAATTCACAGTATAGATAAAAGCTAATTTAAAATGCATGAATGCATTGCATTTCTAATTTACATGTGAATTATATTCATATTTGTTAGAACACTAATTATATTTAAGGACAGAGATATCATTGTATTAATCATACTTTTAATTTTGGTAAATGGATACTTTAAGCATCTACCTAAGAGACTGTTAGGTACCCTGAACCAAAGTATGACTCACTCATAGATACATGGAGTCCTTAGTTACTTATAAACTGTATGCTCTAATAGTAACAGTGAATATGAGTATCATGGGTGTGCTAGTTTCAAACATACTGAATCAATTCTGAATCAGTTTGCCCTGCTTTCTCTTTCTTTCAACAGAAAACACTAAAAGGTACTTGTCCACAGTTCCCCCCTCTCTGTCTGTGACAGAATCTGGTGGTTTCCCGAGTGGCCCCTGCTGTGCTCTCTCCCCGGGGATCTATCAATATATTGAACCTTTAAATATGCCAGCTTTCTCTCTCTTGATCTGTATCTGGTTATTACCACAGTTCATCCAAACAAATATGATTGAAACAATCATGTGTTCTTAGATGCCCTGACCTTAAGAATGGTGGTGCAGAGCATGATAGTACAATATAATTTCTAGGGGAAAAAATCCTGATTATTTTATCATGTGAAAATTAATTCTGTATTCATAATAATTAGTTTCTGTGCCTGAATTAAGGAAGAAATAAAATTAAAAGTATCATGTCTTACCTAATATAAATTACTTGAAAAAAAAATCATGTATAGCTTTCACATGTCTAAAATAATTGATATATAATCTCTTGTTTTTCGGGTAAGTATTTCATATAAGTATCTGTTATTCTGTGAAGTGTCTTTCAAGTTGAGATACTGTGAAATACTCATTTTGTGATTATAATATAATAAATGAAATCACTTTGCTTCAGCATTCACAATCTACAATTCAGTGCAACTTGAGCTGAGTGGGGTGTGATTGGTCTTGGTGTCAGTTTAAACTTTGGAAATATTTTCAACTTTATGTTAATGTAGCTTCCTGCTCTTGAAATAAATAAATATAAGCTATATTTAGAAGATAAATACATTGCTATTGCCCTAAATATAGCTATATTCCTTAATTTCCTACTTGTATTGTAAGGCTTTCTTATAAGTAAGGTAAGCAGAGCCTCTTTGATTATGTTGAAGTAGCAGCCAACATTTTAGTCATTAAAAAAGATTAGCTGAAAGGAATACTGTTCAGTTAGAATAACTCAAGATATTTAGAGCTGTAAAAACATTTCCAAAATAATAATAATAATCACCTTCAAAACAACTGCTTCAGACTTTTACAGAACATATAGAAATAAGTTCTGTATTAAATTATCACTTTTATAACATTTTAAGTATACAATCTAATAAAAATAACAAAAGTTTCCCACAGTTACTGTTAGTTAGAAATAAGAATTTCACTTGAACTATTTCCATGTAAAGGAAATGTGAAAATTTTGCATTGCTCTCACCTTGAAGTTCACAGTGAAATGCCTACATGAGATTGAATCAGGAACATTAGGTAAGCTCTTTGAAAATTGACAATGTGCAAAATACTTTATTTTTCTCTCAAGTCTCATTTTATAGACCGTTACCAGAAGTAAAAGAGTCTAGTTGATGGAGAAATGGACTAATTCAATATGTCAGATTCCACGTTCTTATCCAGTAGACTGACAAAAAATCACAAGAATTTAATTTAAAATAGAGCAAATCAGGCATTGCTTTAGAAAGACCATTTGCATGTCATGTAGGAGATCTTAAACAAAAGTACTTTTGTGGTTATCTGAGCACATAAATACCTGGGCAACTTTTAAAAGCTGAACATTTTTTTTTCCCTCTATCAAAATTGTACTATGAAAGATAATCTAATGGAGTTTTTTCACTGATGAAACAGATTTCAAATATTGTGAAAAGTAAATAAAAGAGCACTGCTACTTATGGCTATCGCCTTGCAATATAGACTGAGGATAAATAGTTCAAAAAAGAGTTAAATTTTGTTTTTCTTCTTTTCAAAGCATTACAAAGAGCTTGATTCACTTAGCTGGTATAGAGTTAAATGGAAAAAGTATATAATATTGTTAACTTTGGAAGCACTTAATGACATCAGAATAATATATTTATAGAATAGATTTGATAACTCTTTAGATTTAGTTTATCCACCTTTGTGTCTGTAATGCATGCATGTGCTTCCATATGTATATGTGTGTGTGTGTGTGTTAGTTGCTTAATCGTGTCCAGCTCTTTGCAACCCCATAGACTGTAGCCCATCAGGCCCCCCGTCCATGGGATTCTCCAGGCAAGGACACTGGAGTGGGTTGCCATTTCCTTCTCCAAAAGGAACTATAGAAAAAGAAAGTGAAGTTGCTCAGTCGTGTCCGACTCTTTGTGACCCCATGGGCTGTAGCCTACCAGGCTCCTCCATCCATGGAATTTTCCAGGCAAGAGTACTGAAATGGGTTGCCATTTATATATATGTGTGTGTGTGTGTATATGTAAAGGTATTCAGCATTCAAAGGTAACTAAAATGCATTTTAGAAAACTAATGAGAAATATCAGTCCTGGGTTTAGCGTATATTTAAGGGAAACAGATATATGTACCTATAACTCTTTATATTTTATTTATAAAATTGACTTTCCCTGGTGGCTCAGAGGGTAAAGCATCTGTCTGCAATGCCGGAGACCCAGGTTTGATCCATGGTTTGGGAAGATCCCCTGGAGAAGGAAATGGCAACCCACTTCAGTATTCTTGCCTGGAGAATCCCATGGATGGAGGAGCCTGGTAGGCTACAGTCCATGGGGTCGCAAAGAGTCCGACACAACTGAGAGACTTCACTTTCACTTTTCATTTATTCATATAATTTTTATTCTGATAAAATGAAAGGGAAGAATATGTTACATTTATATTATCATTAAGTCAGAGTACTAATTTGGGTAAAAGATATTTAACATATACTCAATGATAAACTTCCTTATGGGTTCTCTGTGACCATTTCTATTCATATATGGGAAAAAATATAGAAAATCACTTTCATGGTCATAAACTGATTTTCCAAGAAAATCTAATTTCTAGATTAAAAGTTGCTTGCCACAACTAAGAAATGATCATCTTTTTCTTGTTTTTCTGCGTATTTGCAAAGTGCCCTTTGTCCATTTGCTTCCTTTTGGTGTAGTTATTGCATTGTACCTTTGTGCTCTTACATTCACATACTTTAGTGCAACTTCCCCTTTAACCATAGCACCTGAAACAAATAAATGATTAAAAGAAAAAGTAACAGCCATGCAGAACAAGGAGCACCATACGTGATAGTGTTTCCTTGTTTAAATATTACAATATCTATTTTTGATTAGTAAAAGAATGATAGGATAAGAGGAGAATGGACAAAGGAGAAGTAATTTGAGAGCTACTGGAAAACAATTCACCCACCGACAGCAAAGACTGTTCTTGAAGCTTGTCAGATAAAGAGAGGGAGAAAACAACAACAAGAAGTTGATCTCTGTTTCTTTTGGAGAAGACTCTTGAGAGTCCCTTGGACTACAAGGAGATCCAACCAGTCCATTCTGAAGGAGATCAACCCTGGGATTTCTTTGGAAGGAATGATGCTAAAGCTGAAACTCCAGTACTTTGGCCACCTCATGAGAAGAGTTGACTCACTGGAAAAGACTCTGATGCTGGGAGGGATTGGGGGCAGGAGGAGAAGGGGATGACAGAGGATGAGATGGCTGGATGGTATCACCGACTTGATGGACATGAGTTTGGGTGGACCATGGGAGTTGGTGATGGACAGGGAGGCCTGGCGTGCTGAGATTCACGGGGTCACAAAAAGTCGGACATGACTGAGCAACTGAACTGAACTGAACTGAACATTAATCAGCCAAGGGTGTATATTTGTCCCCCCATCCTAGATTTTTAAGAAAATCTCTAAATCTATTGATATAAGAGGGCTAAGCAATAATGGAATTATCTGGTCTAGGATGTATATTCTTCAAATGGAACAAAATTGTACAAAGTAATGTAATAAAATGGATCATCCCTTATTACAGAATTTCTTTAATGAATAGAACTGTTATATTTTCCTATAATAAAGCATATATATTATGGTTGACATACATCAGTTATCTTCCTAACATATTTCATTTTCTTTTTACTCTTTGAATCTCTGCATCTTTCTCTCTCAAGCACTTTTGTTCTAACTCTTCCTCTCATGCACACACATAGTAGTATACCTAATTCATTGATAAATCACAGAGGTGAATGCAAGGTGATTTTCCTAAATTTTATTTGGCTTTACCAGAGTAAACACACACACACAAAACCCAAGAAGAAGAAAAGTACAGTAGACCAGAGAGTGGTCCTGGTGTCTAATTGAACCAAATGTCTAAAAGTTATTTTTAATAGCTATAACATCAGTGGGTAGCATTTTAGAGTTAGCAATATAATATTATACAAAATATATAGAGAAAATTATCACTCCACAAAAATTACAGAATAACTATAAATATTCTTTCTTATTTTTCACTGATATCAATTTTTAAGTCCAATGGAAGACTTTGGAATTGTTATCCTAATGAAAATGGAAAAAATAAAATAAATTTATAAATAAAATAAGGAAATAGATACTCTCAAATGTTGCTAGTATAAGTTAACAAAATCATTTAGTGAAATAGTTTGATTTTGCTTTATTGAGTACACCAAAGCCTTTGACTGTGTGGATCACCACAAACTGTGGAAAATTCTTAAAGAGATGGGAATAACAGACCATCTGACCTGCCCCTTGAGAAATCTGTATGCAGTTCAAGAAGCAACAACTAGAATTGGACATGGAATAACAGACTGGTTCCAAATCGGTAAAGGAGTATGTCAAGGCTGTATTTTGTCACTTGCTTGTTTAACCTATATGCAGAGTACATCTGCATGCACTGGGCTGGATGCAGCACAAGCTGAAATGCTGGGTTGGATGAAGCACAAGTTGGAATCAAGACTGCTGGGAGAAATATCAAGAACCTCAGATATGCAGATGACACCACCCAGATCACAGAAAGCAAAGAAGAACTAAAAAGCCTCTTGATGACAGTGAAAAAGGAGAGTGAAAAAGTAGGGTTAAAACTCAACATTCAGAAAACTAAGATCATGGCATCCGGTCCCATCACTTCACGGCAAATAGGTGGGGAAACAGTGGAAACATTGATAGACTTTCTTTTTCTGGGCTCCAAAATCACTGCAGATGGTGACTGCAGCCATGAAATTTAAAGATGCTTGCTCCTTGGCAGGAAAGTTATGATCAACCTAGACAGCATATTAAAAAACAGAGACATTACTTTGCCAACAGAGGATCCGTCTAGTCAAAGCTCTGGTTTTTTTCAGTAGTCATGTATGGATGTGCATGTTGGACTATAAAGAAAGCTAAGCACCAAAGAATTGAGGCTTTTGTACTGTGGTGTTGGAGAAGACTCTTAAGAGCTCCCTTGGACTGGAAGAAGATCCAACCAGTCCATCCTAAAGGAGATAAGTCCTGAATATTCATTGGAAGGACTGATGTTGAAGCTGAAACTCCAATACTTTGTCCACCTGATGCGAAGAACTGACTCATTGGAGAAGACCTTGATGCTGGGAAAGACTGAAGGTGAGAGGAAAAGGGGTTGACAGAGGATGAGATGGTTGGATGGCACCATCAACTTGATGGATATGAGTTTGAGTAGGCTGCGGGAGTTGGTGAGGGACAGGGAGGCCTCATGTGCTGCAGTCCATGTGGTCTCAGAGTCGGACATGATTGAGCAACTGAACTGAACTGAACTAATAATTTAAAATCTGCACATCCCAGGATCCAACAATTCCATCTGTACCTGATCTAGAAGCAAACACATTTAAGGAATATGATGGTACATTTCACCCCCAGCTTTTCGAAGGTTGCTATAAAGGGAACCACTGGAGGAATTTTAGATTTTTTTTTTTTTTTTTTTTGCTGTTTGAAAGATGATGCCTGCCACTATGACAGCTATAGCATTTTTCTTACTGCACTTCCAATGTCAGCACTTGTAGGTATAAGAGGACCCCGAGTTCTTTGTTTTGAGCACCTTCGGGGCATTTGAGATAGAGCATGAATGTGGGACCACATTGCATCTTGTCTAAGAGGCCTGACTGAGGGGAGACCTCAGTGGATAGAAATGAAGGTAAGCAACTCAAATCCCTGACTGAAGGAAGGTCAAACTAAATGCCTCCAGTTGCTCTAAGATGACTCACATTAGTCAAGAGCACTGCAAGAGAGGCGTCCAGCTGGGAGTCTCTAAAGTGCCTAGGAAAGTGCCCCAGGAGGGCAAGAGTCACATTTAATTACCTGTCAGTCTCAGTGAGTTCTGTCTACAAAAACAAATGAGAACTGCCAATCCCCTTTCGTTCCCTCCTCCGCTTACTTGACAAATGGCTATGGCTGGATTTGAAGCTGGCCAGTGGGGAAAAAATGAGCTTGGAGGTCATTTTAAATTTATATTAAGCAAACAGAAGAATCCTTCCTTCTTTCCCCTGAAACTTCAGCCTGTGCCAACCCCAAATGATAAGACTTAAAACTAAACAACTGAGAAATGTTGATTATCACATAGGACTGGATATGTTATCTTCAAAATTGATAATTTTTATGAGCTAATGAACAAAGCATATTTTATCACCAGAGAATTATCAGTTTAGCCCTGAGCCTCTCTAAATCATCAAGCTACTGGTTATATTCACCCTAAGATAACAATATTTTAAGAAAAGAGGAAAGAAAAAAAACCCCTGTATTTTGATTACAATCCACACATAATGTTTATTGAACACAGCATTTACATATGCAAGTAAAAACAGC
Source organism: Cephalophus harveyi (assembly GCA_006410635.1). Classification (NCBI taxonomy): domain Eukaryota; kingdom Metazoa; phylum Chordata; class Mammalia; order Artiodactyla; family Bovidae; genus Cephalophus; species Cephalophus harveyi. Next base: position 100,066 of record SJYT01030230.1, read on the forward strand.
ATGTTGCACAATGATACAAAGAAAATGACTTTATTTTTTTTAATATATCAACATAAAAAATAAATATATCACATCAATTCATACATTACACTAATGCAGAGTAGAGGACCCTATCCATCTCTACTAAACATGTAGGAGGGTCTACTTTTGGAGAGGATTGCAAGAGACTTGAAACAGGGGGAAAAGGGAACATGTAGTTGTGAACAGTCTGTCTTTTTAAGTAAGGACAATGAATGGTATATTTTGTGTATTTAGTGATTCATTTAAAAATTGCTCAAATGCTCTTTGGAAAACTAAAAATCTAATCTTCTGAATTTTAACTATTGCAATAGGTGTAGGAGGTCTTTAAGAGTGGCTTTTAAATAATTGAGACCTGGTTTCAAACCCTGGGTTGGGAAGATCTCCTGGAGAAGGAAATGGCAACCCACTCCGGTATTCTTGCCTGGAAAATCCCATGGACGGAGGAGCCTGGTAGGCTACAGTCCATGGAGACGCAAAGAGTCAGACACGACTGAGCGACTTCATTCTTTCTTTCTTAAATAACTGCTTTTCTGAATAGCTTGTATTCTGTGCTCAACTACTGACTATTCATCAGATATCCTCAAAGTTGAAAGAGACACATGTATCCCATTGTTCATTTCAGCACTATTTATAATAGCTAGAACATGGAAGCAACCTAGATGTCCATTGACAGATGAATGGATAAATAAGTAGGGGTATATATACACAATGGAATATTACTCAGCCATAAAAGGAAGGCATTTGAGGCAGTTCTAATGAGATGGATGAACCTAGAACCTATTATACAGAATGAAGTGAGTCAGAAAGAGAAAGATAAATACCATATTCTAACACATATATACGGAATCTAGAAAAATGGTACTGAACAATTTACTTACAGGGCAACAGTGGAGAAACAGACATAGAGAACAGACTTATGAACATTGGGAGAGAGGAGGAGAGGGTGAGATGTATGGAAAGAGTAACATGAAAACTTACATTACCGTGTGTAAAATAGATAGCCAATGGGAATTTGCTGTATGGCTCAGGAAACTCAAATAAGGGCTCTGTATCAACCTAGAGGGGTGGGATGGAGAGAGAGATGGGAGGGAGGTTCAGAAGGGAGGGGATACATGTATACTTATGACTGATTCATGTTGAGGTTTGACAGAAATCAGCAAATTCTGTAAATCAATTATCCTTCAATAAAAAACAAATTAATTAAAAAATTTTGGACATTTATTATCTGCTTTTAAAACATTTCTTATTTTTAAAGTAACGATTATCTGGATTTATAGACACATACTTGATATTTAAGGGAAAAAAAAACTAGTTCTCTAATTTTACTAATCAGGCTGATTTTGTAAACTGGTGATGCAAGCTAAATAACTATCAAGAAAAAAAGAATGTCAGGCCAGCATAAAATACTATCAAATAAAAACTAGAGAAGTCTTATGAATGAATTTTTGTACTATTATTAGGCAGTTTGTGGAACTTTTTGATCAAACCTATTTTACAGGTTGGCAAATCTCCAGAGATAATACAAGATCAGAAGCTGCCAATGAATTAAGCTGTGTTGGCACTACTTTTACCAATTCATAATGCCCATTTCCTGGGTTTATGCTAGTAAAGCAATGCTCAAAATTCTCCAAGCCAGGCTTCAGCAATATGTGAACTATGAACTTCCAGATGCTCAAGCTGGTTTTAGAAAAGACAGAGGAACCAGAGATCAAATTGCTATCATCCGCTGGATCATCAAAAAAGCAAGAGAGTTTCAGAAAATCATCTATTTCTGCTTTATTGACTATGACTGTGTATATCACAATAAACTGTGGAAAATTCTGAAGGAGATGGGCATACCTGACCATCCGACCTGTCTCCTGAGAAACCTGTATGCAGATCAGGAAGCAACATTTAGAACTGGACATGGAACAAATAGGAACAAATAGACTGGTTCCAAATAGGAAAAGGAGTACATCAAGGCTGTGTATTGTCACCCTGCTTATTTAATTTCTATGCAGAGTACATCATGAGAAACGCTGGACTGGAGGAAGCACAAGCTGGAATCAAGATTGCTGGGAGAAATATCAATAACCTCAGATATGCAGATGACACCACCCTTATGGCAGAAAGAAAAGAGGAGCTAAAAAGCCTCTTGATGAAAGTGAAAGAGGAGAGTGAAAAAGGCTTAAAGCTCAACATTCAGAAAACGAAGATCATGGCATCCAGCTCCATCACTTCATGGCAAATAGATGGGAAAACAGTAGAAACAGTGGCTGACTTTATTTTGGGAGGCTCCAAAAATCACTGCAGATTGTGATTGCAGCCATGAAATTAAAAGATGCTTACTCCTTGGAAGGAAAGTTATGACTAACCTATATATCATATTCAAAAGCAGAGACATTACTTTGTCAACAAAGGTCTGTCTAGTCAAGGCTATGGTTTTTCCAGTGGTCATGTATGGATGTGAGATTTGGAACATGAAGAAAGCTGAGCACCGAAGAATTGATGCTTTTGAATTGTGGTGTTGGAGAAGACTCTTGAGAGTCCCTTGGACTGCAAGGAGATCCAACCAGTCCATCCTAAAGGAGATCAGTCCTGGGATTTCTTTGGAAGGACTGATGCTGAGGCTGAAACTCCAATACTTTGGCCACCTCATGCAAAGAGTTGACTCATTGGAAAAGACCCTGATGCTGGGAGGAATAGGAGCAGGAGGAGAAGGGGTCAACAGAGGATGAGATGGCTGGATGGCATCACCTACTTGATGGACAGAGTCTGAGTTAACTCCAGGAGTTGGTGATGGACAGGGAGGCCTGGCATGCTGTAATTCACGGGGTCGCAAAGAGTTGGACACGACTGAGCAACTGAACTGAAGTGAACTGAATTGAAACTCCCTAGAAGATCACTGCTGTGCACTATCAGACAGGATGTTTCTATATAAAAACTCAGGAAGGCAGACTACTGATATGATCAAACCCTTATACTTTAAATTAACTTCTCAAGTTTTCCTTCTAAAAGGACATTATCAATTTTAATACAAATGATCAGTGACATGTCATACGGACTTTTGCATCTTATATAGCATAGATAAATAGAGTCGTAAAATAGCTTTCAATACAATTGCAGAGGCTACAACCTTATGTGAAGGTTACTAGGAAGATTAACATTCAGAATCTATATATTTAGACTTTTTATGGTTTCTATAATTTCACACATTATATTAGGTTTTGCACAGCATTATAAACCAAATTTTTACCATGAACTTCTCAATGACAGGTAATACCCAGGACAAGCTTTTAAAATACTTAATATTATTAGGACTTATAGAACATTTATAAAATGCCGCATTACATTCAGCTCTTATGGAAACAACTTAGAAGACTCTTTGTACAACTGATATAATATGAACAAAATGGAAACTATCAGAGAAAAGACACTTTTTTAGACAAAAACACATTTTTTAATTTATATTTTATTGAAGGATAATTGCTTTACAGAATTTTGCTCTTTTCTGTCAAATCTCAACATGGATCAGCCATAGGTATACATATATCCCCTCCCTTTGAACCTCCCTTCAGCTCCCACCCAATCCCACCCCTCTAGGTTGATACAGAGCCCCTGTTTGAGTTTCCTGAGCCATACACTAAATTCCCATTGGCTGTATATTTTACATATAGTAATGTAAGTTTCCATCTTACTCTTTCCATACATCTCACTGTCTCCTCCCCTCTCCCCATGCCCATAAGTCTATTCTCTATGTCTGTTTCTCCATTGTTGCTCTGTAAATAAATTCTTCATTGCCATTTTTCTAGATTCTATATATATGCATTAGAATACGGTATTTATCTTTCTCTTTCTGACTAACTTCACTTTTTAAAGAATAATTGTTACAGTTAGATTGACTATTTGTTTATTTTCTTGCTTAAAGCTCTGTTAGGTTTGCCAAGCTCCCTGGATTTTCCCTGAGGCATGGCTTTCGATGCTTGTCTTGCTTAATACACTTTTTGTCCTTGGAGATTCCACCTCTGTAACAATTTTGGAAGATACCTTCAAAGAAATGCTGAACTTACACATTGGACCTCTCAAGAAAGGTGAAGATAGCCTCAAGCAGCAAAATATAGATGTGTTGGATAAGCTTTTCTTTTCCCCTTAAAAACATTTTAAGTTCTAGGGCTCTTCTTCATTTGCAAAGCATTCTTTCAGAAATCTAATGCCCTAAAACAACAATGGGTACACATGGTACTCTAGTATGCAGAATGGATCATTAACTACCTGATTTAAATTAGTATATTTATTCAAACCCAATAATTGACACTTTTTCATTTGTATTATTGTCAGTTCAGTTCCTTAGGCGTGTCAGACTCTTTGCGACCCCATGGACTGCAACACGCCAGGCTTCCCTGTCCATCACCAACTCCTGGAGCTTGCTCAGACTCATGTCCGTCAAGTCAGAGATGCCATCCAACCACCTTATCCTCAGTGGCCCCTTTCTCCTCCTGTCTTCAATCATAAGTGTCTTTTCTAATGAGTCAGTTCTTCACATCAGGTGGCCAAAATATTGAAACTTTAGCTTCAGAATCTTGTATTATCAAAATGTGGTAACAATGCAGATATTTCAGTGATGTGTGTTTATCAAAAATGTCCAGATCATCAAGCATTTCCAGCTGGTTCTTCATCCAGTCTGGCACTTTGCATGATGTACTTTGCATAGAAGTTAAATAAGCAGGGTGACAATATACAGCCTTAGCATACTCCTTTCCCGATTTTGAACCAATTGGTTGTTCTATGTCCTGTTCTAATTGTTGCTTCTTGTCCTGTAAACAGGTTTCTGAGGAGGCAGGTAAGGTGGTCTGGTATTCCCATCTCTTTAAGAATTTTCCACAGCTTCTTGTGATCTACACAGTCAGAGTCTTTAGTGTGGTCAATTAAACAGAAGTAGATTTTTTTTTTTTGGAATTCTCTTGCTTTTCCTATGATCCAACAGATGTTGGCAATTTGATCTCTGGTTCCTCTGTCTTTTCTACACCTAACTTGTATATTTGAAAATTCTCGGTTCACATATTTGAAGGTTTTTGAAAACCTTGCTAGCATGTGAAATGAGTTCAATTAAAACTTGCTAGCATGTGAAATGAGTTCAATTGTATGGCAGTTTGCATGTTGTTTGGTATTGCCTTCTTTGATATTGGAATGAAAACTGACCTTTTCCAGTCCTGTGACCATTGCTGACTTTTCCAAATTTGATGTCATATTGAGTGCGGCACTTTAATAGCATCATATTTTAGAATTTGAAATAGTTCATCTGTAATTCCATCATCTCTACTAACTTTGTTTGTAGTAATGCTTCCTAAAGGCCCACTTGACTTCACACTCTAGGATGTCTGGCTCTAGGTGAGTGACCATAATGGTATGATGATTATTTGAATCATTAAGACTTTTTTTTTTGTACCATTCTTTCGTGTGTTCTTGGGCTTCCCTGGTGGTGCAGAGGTTAAAGCGTCTGCCTGCAATGTGGGAGACCTGGGTTCGATCCCTGGGGTGGGAAGATCCCCTGGAGAAGGAAATGGCAACCCACTCCAGTATTCTTGCCTGGAGAATCCCATGGACGGAGGAGCTTGGTGGGCTACAGTCCATGGGTTGCAAGGAGTCAGACATGACTGAGTGACCTCACTTTTGTGTTTTCTTGCCACCTCTTCTTAATCTCTTCTGCTTCTGTTAGGTCCTTATTGTTTCTGTCCTTTATTGTGCCCATCTTTGCATGAAATGTTCCCTTGGTATTTGTAATTTTCTTGAAGAGATTAACATGATAATCATTTATATTAAGGTTCAGGATTCACATGTTACTTTTTTACAAAGAACTTGTATAGTTTAAAAATCACATTCATTTCTTTGTTGTTTTATTTAACTGCTTGACATTTTCAAAAAGCAAGGAAGAATAAACTGTGTGCATACTTAACTAGCTTATTCTCAAATTCTTGACTTTAAACATAAATATTGATTTTTTTCTCTATAACATAGTGGTAATTTTCTTGTTTACCCTTTTAAAATTTACTATTCATTTATTTTCTATTTACTATCAGCATTTTACCTAGCACTTATCTATTATACTCCATCAATATTCTTCCTAAATAACTCTTGGCATATACAGTTTAAGAAAGATAGTTAATTAAATGCCAAGGGTTAGCTACATATTAAGTAGTAATTTGAGTCAACTTGTTCTTGGGTCTTTAAATATATCAGATGTGTATAAGAGACAGCAATATAATTTCCCATTATCTTGAAATACTTATTATGTCAGATGTGTAAAATTTTGTAGTTCCCATTCTAGTAGAAAGTCAGTATTTACTTCTATTGCATCTAAAGTAGTTCATCACCTCTATTAGAATTTTACATCACATGGATGGCAGAAATGATACAACTAGACACCACCTTATCACAGCAGAAACAAATCAAAATTATTTAGCTTTGAAATTTTGTAAAATTAAGAACTGATAGATATTTTCAAATATTAGACTGAAAAGAGAAATTTACTGAGGAAAAAAAAGGACTATCAAGGTCTATGAATACTACTTTAATCACTAAATAAAGAGATATTTGAAAAGATGAGACCAAAAAGGCCAGTTTTTATGCCATTAGCTCTCAATTTTTTTAATGAAAACTAAAGGTTTCTGTCTCAGTATTTTCTTATTATATTTTAAATATAACATATTATATTTTATAACATATCTTCTACTTTGCATCATTGCTTTCACTGCTATTTTCCCAACTGCATTGTTCTTCTTAAAAGTAGGAATCATTTTATTTGGTTTTGTGACCTCCATTGTCATAAAGCAATGTGCGACACAGGCTAGGGTCAACTATTTATTAGATTGAATCAGAAAACTTGATTTTTCTGTATTCTAAACATATGAAAAGGCAATAGGAAGTTAGTAGATCAACATTTATAATGCTTTACATCAGAAGTAGGCTTCCCTGATAGCTCAGTTGGTAAAAAAATCCACCTGCAATGCAGGAGATTCCTGGGTTGGGAAGATCCGCTGGAGAAGGGATAGGCTACCCACTCCAGTATTCTTGGGCTTCCCTTGTGGCCCAGTTGGAAAAGAATCTGCCTGCAATGAAGCAGACCTGGGTTCAATCCTTGGGTTGGGAAGATCCCCTGGAGAAGGGAAAGGCTACCCACTCCAGTATAGTAGTCTGGAGAATTCCTTAAACTGTATAGTCCATGGGGTTGCAAAGAGTCAGACATGACTGAGTGATTTTCACACACACACACACACACACACACACATTTAGGCCTTTGTTTACAGTATATAGTTGCTTGGGGGCTATAACAAAGAGTTGAAAAATTGTGACAGAGCCTCAAAGCTGAAAACTCAAAAATACTCACCATCTGACCTTTTATAGAAAAAATAATACACCACCCTGCTTTATACTTTTAAAGGCCTTTATAATTTGTAATACAGATTTATCATCTGTGTCTCAATTGAGATTCATAGCAATCCTGTGAATTATGACATATTCATCTTCAATGTGCTACAAATAAAAAGAAGTATAATCTGTATTTTACAAATGAGAAAACTAAGGCTTATAGATTTTCAGTGGTGCTGTCAGGATTTTAATACAGTTGTTCAAACTCTAAGCACAATAATTTCACACTAGAATAGTCTCTTCTTTCATTAAACAATATTAGATAATTCCAAATTTTAAGTTTATGAAAGTCCTGTGAACTATACAATTATATAGAGTACCTTAATCATGAAGAACTATATCCCACTATACAATTTCACCAATACAAGTTAAGAATCTCTGAATTATTTTATGATAGCCTATCTTTAAAAGCTGATTAGATATCAAACTAAAATTCACTAATTTAATATATCAAATATTTTAATTCAGAAATTAAAAATTTTTTCAAGTTATAACACTGTACATTTTCTTTTATTTTTGCTTTGCTTTCTAATTACTTGTTTCCCATCACTTCACAGTTGACTTTTAAGCTATTAAAGCTATTTTAAAAAATGATTCACTTTATTAAAAATGGTAAGGCTGGGGTCAACTTTACATATCTAAAATATGAATAACCACTAGGTTACAGATGGCAAAATATTAAGTGTATTATTAAATCACATCTTGAATCTGATTTTTGGGAAAAAATCTTTTTTTACTAAGTAATACAGCTTCTGAAAACTCCTTTTTCCAACAATTAATTGAAAGAATAGAGAAAGTTTTCAACTGCAAAAACTAATGCCACTGGTGTCTGGAGTAGAGTATATAAGTTAGGCTACTCAGATGAGTGAAAGAGAAAAGATGGTCAATAAGTGGTATAAATTGTGGTGGAAAATAAAACATGGCTGAGAAATAGGATTCTAATTTTTGATGATCAGAGGTAAATAACAAATGTTTTCTACTGTAAGAAAGGCAAGTTACTTGGTGAAAGAATGCAAAAGTTAGAAGAGAAAACAGAAAGAAGAAAGAGTAAGACCACAACATCCAAGGAATTTTTGAAAGTTTACATTTTTATCACTAAAGGGCCTCAAGCATATTTCAATAGGTAGGTAAAGGATAAGTAAACTTGAAGATAGGTAATGACTTTAGTCTGAAAAACAGGAAGATAAAAAAGAATGAAGGTAAAAGCAAAACCACAGATGCAAGTGGAACAGCATCAAACACACCACATACATAAGAGAGTCCAAAAATAGAAGAAATAGAAACAGAAGCAGAATTAATATTTTTGAGAAAGAATAGGTCCGATAATTTTAAAATATTCAAATAATGCAAAATATGTTCTCTGACCATGATGGAATAAAATTAGGAATCAGCAATATTAGGAAAAAAGTGAGATAGCCACAAATTAAATAACACTATACTAAAGTGCAGTCATTAAGGCAAAATAGAAATCAAAGGTGCATTTAAAAAAATACTTGGCAATGTGGCTAAAACAATGTTTAAACAATTATTAGGGAATACTATGCACAATTGTATGTGAACAAATTAGATAACCCAGATTAACTGGACATAGTATTAGAAAGACAGACTATGAGGAATCACAATTTTCTATAGAATGCATACCTAGAAATGGAATCTAGGATCACAGAAAATGTTTATCTTCAACTTAAATGGCTATTTATCTCCACCCATTCTGTGTAACGTTTGAGTGATCCAGGAGCTCTATACCCCAAATATTTCGTCTTAACTGTTTGAATTGTGAAAAGTAGTATGTATGTGAATTAGGTCACTTATATTTCTTCTGTGTGAAACATCTCTTTTAGAAGGTAATCATTTTATCTTTTTTTTTTTTTAGATTTTGCTATCTGACTCAATCATTTGTACCTTTCTTTTTCTAAACATATGTGTTGCAAATATCATCTCCATATTATTACCCAATGAACATACCTAATTTTTCAATGAAAGCCTTTCATGAAATTTTTTAATATTAATAAGGCTAACTATGTCTCTTTCCCTCTGTGATTGAGTTACTATTTTAAAATTATTTATCTTCATTGAAAATATGAAGATATCATCTTGTATTTTATTTTAATATTTTTAATGTCTTGCATTTCAGTTATAGTCCACTTGTAATTGAGTTTTATGTAGGAAAGAGAAAGGCATTCACTTAAACTATCCCCACCTGACTCCCATAGGGATAGCCGATTACATAACAGTTGGAAACTTTGTTCTCTCTCTTCTTTTTAGCCATGCTAACTTTGTTATAAAGCAAGTGCCCATACAAACATACATATGTTTCTAGGCTCTCTCATCTAAGCGTTTGTATATTTGTCTATACCTGTGCCAATAATATACTCTCCTAATTACTAACTTTTATAATGAATATCCTCACCAAGGTGGTGACATAATTTGCTTCTGACTTTGCTCCTGCTCAATAAGCAGAACTAGCAACTACCAAGAACAAGACACCACTGAGAGAATTCTAGAACATTTTGTTGAGGCTAAATCACTCCCATTTACCAAAGAGATTAAGATATTGCTTTCTTAAAAATTAATTAATTTATTTTAATTGGAGGATAATTACTTACAATATTGTAATTCTTTTTGCCATACATCAACATGAATTGGCCCTTGGTATACATGCATTCCACCCGCCCCCTCATCCTGGATTTAAAAAAAAAAAAAAGACAGACTGCTTTAGCAGGAAAGAGAAGAGGGCTACACTTGAACACACTGCCTCTCTTCCAGGCCAGTACAGCAATATAAAGAGGTTTCCCCTGAACCTCTGGTTCCTCCACTGGGAAAAGAGGACCAATGGGAACAACTAGATGCCAGTAGCATTGTGGGTTACTTTGCAAGTGTCTATACTCTGATCTTGTACCAAAAGGAGAATCTGCAGCACTCAAACTCTAAGAATCTGCCTGTGATGAAGAAGGGGGAGGGTCTTGCAATAGCCAGCATATGGATCTTCATTGATTGAGTTTGTACCTGCAGTGGCCGAACAGTAATCCTAACCAATGGCTTTGCTCATCTGCAGAACCAAAGCAGGGCTACCCTCTGTCTGAGCATAAAACTTGGCTGGGTACAGATTTGCCTGATTTGGATCCTCAGTTAAGGAGTCCTGCCAACCTTAGAGCCTGTTTGCCCACTCTCAGGCAATGAATTCAATCACAACCCCACCCACTGTAAAGAAGACTTTCCAGCCTCATCTGCCCAGAAGAATTGGAGATAACTCCTGAAAGCTCTACCCAGCAGCATGAGAGAGCTCTACCCAACAGTTGACAAAGCAAAGAAAGAGGAACTTGGAGTGAGGTCAACATGAGTTAGACAACAAAGGGCTTTACCAACTTTAGGACTGATTCTCTCACTAGGCCAGCTCAGGAAGTCTAATGTATAGCTCTGTCCATTGCTGAACACAGCCTTCAGTCTGCCTGAAGGGAAACTAACTAGAACACACAGGAAGCTGCACAGTCCATTCAACATGCCTATGTACGGTGGCACTTGAACAAGGGCACAGCTTGTGGCTTCTGCATTTGCAGAACAAAACTGGTGGTCCCACATAATCAGGACATCCAGTGCACTTTCTGGCCTGATTTTATATAGGCCCTGGGTCCCATCCTGCTGCCCTGCCAGGGAAGGGAAGCTAATTAAGAGCCCCATCCATTACTGAATATAATACCTAGTCTAAGCCTTCTAGTAGTCCTGACCAGATAATCCAGACAGTCTGTGGATCCTAACCTACAGTCTCACTTGACTAGGTAACCAAGCTAGCAGTCCTATCCAAATTTTTTAGCCCATAGCATGCTCCATCTCCATCCTCTGAGTTCAAATAGTTTCTTTGCCCCAGAGTATACCAAAATAGCAGGCCCCACCTGCCCAAGGACATTACCAGCAGACATACCCAGAAACCACAGACTGACCAGAGGGGTGAAGATCTGTCTCTGCTAAAGCAAATATATACAGTCTGGAAGAGAGGTGTGATTACTCAAATGCACAGAAATCAATTTAAGGAATCAAGGATCACAAAATATCAGATAGATATGATACCACCAAAGGAAACTAATAAAGCTCCAATATTTCACTCTTAGAAGTGGAGAGCTATGATAAAGAATTCAGAACAATCATTTTAAGAAAATTTAGTGGACTACAAGAAAACACAGACAGACAATTAAATAAAAATAGGAAATAAATACATGAACAAAATGAGAAGTTCATAAGGAAATAACAACCATAAAAAAGAAAACAAGAAATCTTAGAGTTAGAAAGAATAATAACTGCATAATAGAGAATTTCAAAAGTATATTCAAGCATGTAGAAGAAAGAATCACTGACCTGGAGGATAGCACATTGGAAATGACCCAGTCAGAGGAGCAAAAAGAATGAAAAAGAATGAAGGAAGTCCAAACACAAATAATGTGTGTGCTCAGTCTCTCAGTCATATCCAACTCTCTGTGGCCCCATGGACAGTAGCTATCCAGGCTCCTCTATCCATGGAAATTTCCAAGCAAGAATACTGGAGTGGGTTGCCATTTCTTACTTCAGGGGATCTTTCCAAATAAGAGATCAGACTAGCATTTCTTGTGTCTCTTGCATTGTCAGGCAGATTCTTTACCACTAGCACCACCTTAAATGTGCAAAGATATTATGGAACACAGTAAAAATGAATAATATTTGCATTATGGGAATTCCAGAAGGAGAAGAAAAAGGGACATTAAGTATATTTAAAGCAGTAGTGACTGGAAACTTCTTGAATCTGGGAGGAGAAATGGGCATACGGATCCATGAGACCCAAAGGATCTCAAATAAGTTGAATCTGAATAGGACTGCACCAAGATACATTATGGGTTTCCTGGGTAGCACTAATTGTAAACAATCCACCTGCCAATGCAAGAGACATAAGAGATGCAGTTTCAATGCCTCGATTGAGAAGATCCCCTGGAGTAGGAAATGGCAAACCATTCTAATATCCTTGCCTGTAAAATCCCATAGACAGATGCAGAAGCTCTATATAGTCACCAAAAACAAGACTGGGAGCTGACTGTGACTCAGATCATGAATTCCTCATTGCAAAATTCAGACTTAAATTGAAGAATGTAGGGAAAACCAATAGCCATTGACATATGACCTAAATGAAATCACTTATGATTATACAGTGGAAGTGACAAATAGATTCAAGGGATTACATCTGATAGAGTGCCTGAAGAACTATGGATGGAACTTTGTAACACTGTACAATAAATGGTGACCAAAATCATCTCCAAGAGAAAGAAATGCAACAGGGCAAAATGGTTATCTGTGAAGGCCTTTCAAATAGTTGAGAAAAGAAGAGCGTGACATGCAAAAGAGAAAAGGAAAGATACACCCATCTGAAAGCAGAGTTAAAAAGAATAGCAAGGAGAGCTAAGAAAGTCTTCTTAAGTGAAAAATGCAAAAAAATAGAAACAATTGAATGGGATAGACTGGAGACCTCTTCAAAAAAACTGGAAATACCAATGGAAAATTTCACGCAAAGGTGAGCACAATAAAGGACAGAAAAGATACGGACCTAACAGAAGCAAAAGATACTAAGAAGACCTGGTAAAACTAACACAGAAAAACTGTATCAAAAGGTCTTAAGGACCCGGATATCCATGATGGTGTAATCACACACCTAGAGCTGGACATCTTGGAGTGGGAAGTCATGTGGGTTTTAGGAAGCACCAGTATGAACAAAGCTAATTCCAGCAGACCTATTTTAAATCTTGAAAGATAATACTGTTAAAGTGCTGCACTCAATATGTCAGCAAATTTTGAAAAGTCAAAATGACCACAGGATTGGAAAAGTTCAGTTTTCATTCCAATCCTAAAAAAAGGTAACGCCAAAGAATGTTCAAACTACCAAACAATTATTCACATTTTACATGCTAGCTAGGTAATGTTCAAAATCATTCAAACTAAGCTTCAGCAGTACATGAACTGAGAAGTTCCAGATGTACAAGCTGGATTTAGAAAAGGCAGAAGAACCAGAGATCAAATTGCCAATATCTATTGGATCATAGAAAATGCAAGAGTATTCCAAGAAAGCATCTACTTTTGCTTAACTGACTACACTAAAGCCTTTGACTGTGTAGATCACAACATATTGTGGAAAATTCTTAAAGAGATGTGGATACTAGACCACCTTACCTCCTCTCCTTAGAAACCTGTATGCAGGTCAAGAAGCAAGAGTTAGAACCAGACATGGAACAATGGACTGGTTCAGAATTGGGGAAGGAGTACATTGAGGCTGTATATTTTGACCCTGCCTGTTTAACTTAAATGCAGAATACATCATGCAAAATGCTGAGATGGATGAAGCACAAGCTGGAATCAAGATTTCTGGGAGAAATATCATTGACCTCAGATATGCAGATGACACCACCATAATGGCAGAAAGCAAAGAGCAATTAAAGAGCCTCTTGATGATGGTGAAAGAAGAGAGTGAAAAAGCTGGCTTAAAACTCAATATTCAAAAAATGAAGATCATGACATCTGGTCCCATCATTTCATGGCAAATAGGTGGGAAAACAATGGAAACAGTGACAGACTTTATTTTCTGTGACTCCTACATCACTGTGGATGGTGACTGCAGCCATTAAATTAAAAGATGTTTGCTCCTTGGAAGAAAAAGTCACCTAGACAACATATTAAAAAGCAGAGACAGCACTTTTCTGACAAAGCTCTGTGTAGTCAAAGCTATGGTCTTTCTAATGTCATGCATGGATGTGAAAGTTGGACCATAAAGAAGGCTGAGTGGTGAATAATTGATGCTTTCAAATTGTGGTGCTGGAGAAGACTCTTGAGAGTCCCTTGGTCATCAAGAAAATCATACCATCATTCTAAAGGAAATCAACCTTGAGTATTCATTGGAAGGACTCTTGCTGAGACTGAAGATCTAATACCTTGACCACATGATGCAAAAAGCCAACTCATGGAGCTGTCCTGCTGTTGGGAAAGACTGAGAGCAGCTGAGAAGAGGGGGGCAGAGGATTAGATGGTTGGATGGCATCATTGACTCAATGGACATGAATTTGAGCAGGCCCTGGGAGATAGTAAAGGACAGAGAGTCCTTGGCTGTTGTAGTCCATGGGGTTGCAATGATTTGGACACAACCGAGTGACTGAAAAACAACAACAAGACACATCAGAATTAAGCTGCCAAAAGTCAAAGACAAAGAAATAGTTTTAAGAACAGTAAGAGGAAATAGACAAATTGCATACAGGGGGACTCCTTTAAGATTCTGTGTAGATATTTCAATAGAAACCTTTCAGGAGAGTAGACTTAGTGTAAAATATTGAAGGAAAACAGTCAACTAAGAATACTCAACAAAGCTGAGGATGTTTGTTGCCACCTGCCTTACAAGAAATGCTAATGGGCATTCTTTGAATGGAAGTAAAAGGAGCACTAACTCACAATTGAAAAACATGTAAATATACTGTAAAGCTCACTGATAATGGTAACAAATTATCAAAATTTACAAATTTGAAAAATTTACAAAAATTTAGCTAGACTAAGAAAAAAGACTCAAATTCAGAAATAAAAAAGGAGACGTTACAACTGATATCACAGAGAATACTATGTATATTTTTATGCCAACATCTTGGATAACCCAGAAGTGAATGAATATATTCCTAGAAACACGCTACTATGAAGACTGAATCAGTAAGAAATAGAAAATCTGTAATACCAATAATAAGTAAGGAGATATGATTAGTAATCAAAAACTCCCAACACAGAAAAAACCCAGGACTAAATGGCTTCACTGGTGAATTCTGTGAAACATTTATGAAGAATCAATGCTACATTTCTGAAATTCTTCCAAAATTTGAAGAGAAGCGATCACTCCTAAACTCACTAAGAAGCCCATTATCCTGATACCAAAGTCAGAAAAAGACACTACTAGAAAAGAAAACTATAGACCATTCTATCTGATAAATATAGATGCAAAAACTCTCAATAAAATATTAGCAAATGAAATTGAGCAATACCTTAAAAGAATTATAACCATGAACAAGAGAGATTTATCCCTGGGACACAAATCAATACATGTAATATACCACATTAATAGAATGAAATTTTTTTTTTTTTAAATGCAATTATCTCACGGAGACAGAAAAAGCATTTGACAAAATACAACATACTTTCATGATTAAAAACCTTTACCAAATTGCATGTATAAGGAACACACGGCTATCATTATGCTCAATAGTGAAGATTAAAACTTCATTTCTAATATCAAGAACAAGACAAGAATGATCACTCATCACTCTTACTTAACATAATACTAAAATCCCAGGTAGAGCAAATAATTAGTTAAAATAAGAAAAAAAAAATTGTGGATGTAATTACATATTTTCTTACTCATTCCTTTTCCTACTCATAATATTCAGGCTTGTTTTAACCTACTGTTTATTTCTAAATTACCCGGGATTTTTTTTGGTTTGTTTATTTTAAAAGTTTTACTAGGTTTTATTATATAGTCAGTTTATGGTAACGCTGTAGTTGTCTGTGAAAATTTACTATCTTATTTGTTCAATACACTCATTTAACAGCAGTTTATATTCTTACATTTCAACTGAAGTTAAACAAATAAGGAGATACATATATAAGGAAGGAGTCTATTAAGTTATCTGAACCAAAGAGATGTTATTCTATGTGCACAGAATTCCATGGTGAATGTTTGGTTTACAGCATAGAAATTTTTAATATAATAATACACTTGACTTTTGAACAGCAGAGGTCTGAGTTGTGCAGGTCCAATTTTATGTGAGTTTTTTTCAATAAATACATGCTACAGTACTACATAATCTGTACATTTACATGTGGATTTTCAACAGCTCAGGGTCAGTGCCCTTAACCCCCAAGTTGTTCAAGTCAACTGTATAATAACACAGAAGTCTAAATTGAAAAACAACAAAATAATACATAGAAAAATTTGTCTTTATAAATTTAAACTTAAGAAAGGAGATATAAAGATACACACTTGTAGTTAGATTTCAGTATTGTAGTTAGAGAGATATGAGGAAACTGAATCTTTTGTTGAATGATCCTTATTTTACAGTTAATAAAAGGTACCCTTATGTTATAAAAATTATTGATTCTTAGAGAGTATACAGTATTTCTTTGAATAGCAAGGTAATTGAAGAAAAGGTTTGTCATCTGTGTAAAAATATCTTATATTAAAATTACATTTTGTTGAATCATTTTCCCCTGATGCTTAAATGAAAAAAGCTAGTTCTCTTACAGTAAATTTCTTTAGGGAAAATCTAGCTTTATCTCGTAACTGGTTAACTACAAACTCCTCTGATCTACTGTAGAGAGAATAGCTTCCTTGAAGGTTTATTATGAAGATTAAAGAGATAAGATATTTAGAGAATCTAATGTAATTTTTTTCTGTCTACAGATGGCAGTTACTCAGGAGATTTTAAAATGTGTGTTGAACTATACTCAATTTATAATGCTGTGCTATTCTCCAGGTATAAAGAAAACTTATTCATATAGATAGATATAGATACATACATACATATGTACATATATACATACAGGCATAAATATAATATACATTCTATTTTAGATATGTTTCCATTATAGGTTTTTACAGGATATTGAGTATAATTCCCTGTGCTATGTAGTTGGTAGGTCTCTTCCTCTTTACTCTTTGCATCAGGGAGACAGACTCCAATCAACAGAATGAGAAAAAGTAATTTCTTGTCAAATACTAAAGGAGCAGCATGAACATTTTAGTGCTATTTTGAATGAAAATTTTACTATTGTTTCTTGACAATAGAGAGATATATTTATGTTCCCTTGTAATGGTGAAGTGACAGTTATTACTCAGTCATGTCTGACTCATTGTGACCCCATGGACTATACAGTCCGTTGAATTCTCTAGGCCAGACCTATATAGTCCATGGAATTCTCCAGGCCAGAATACTAGAGGCGGATAGCCTTTCCCTTCTCCAGGAGATCTTCCCAACCCAGGGATCGAACCCAGGTCTCCAGCATTGCAGGCAGATTCTTTACCATCTGAGCCCACAAGTATTCCCCTTTATTTCATTTTACTTTGTTTATTGCAAAGATACAAGCAAATGCTATGACAGTTTATGAAAAAAAAAAAAAAGCAATTCTTCAATCCATCCATTGACAAAATTGACAGCATTTACTTTCAGATTTATAGACATAATTAAGTTCAAAACTTTTTCAGCAAGGATAATCCTAAGGCTAAAAACAAATTAAAAACACATTTACATAATTATAAGTTAGTGAACAGTTTTTACAACACATCAAAGCAATCTGTCAAGGGGTTCCTTCTTTTCAGATATAGAGATGCTACTGCTTCTAAACTATTCTAACACATTATCAGTTGGTCAAGTCATGCTATAAATGATTGCTTCACAAAGGAAACATAAGGTCTCAATAGAATTTCTTGTCTCCATGCCAACTCAGGGCTTTCAAAAGCTTTATTTTTTTGTTGTTCTAAGGAGGTTCATATACCTCTTTGTACCTTCATTATTGTGCGTGCTTGGTTGCTCAGTCATATGTGATTCTTTGTGACCCCGTGGACTGTGGCCTGCCAGGATTCTCTGTCCTTGGAATTTTCCAGGCAAGAATACTGGAGTGGGTTGCCATTTCCTCTTCCAGGGGGTCTTACAGACCCAGGAATGGAACCCATGTCTCTTGTATCTCCTGCACTGCCAGGTAGGTTCTTTATCACTAGTGCAACTTGGGAAACCCATCTTCATTATTAGTACCATTTTTTTCCATTCATTTATTTATTCCACTTTTATTATTATTACTGCATCAAGGAAATGCAAATTAACCACAATATAACTTTATACTTATATGAAATCTATTAAAAAAAAACTGACATTACCAAGACTTTAGTGATGAAGTAGAGAAATTAGAATCCTCAAATACTGCTTGTAGAAAGGTAAAAATCGTATACAGTTGGCCTTTTGGAACCATGGGTTCCATATTTGAGGATCTGGAGTGCTCCTTTATTTTATATAAGGGATTTGAGTATCCAGAGTTTTGGGTATATATGGATTCCTGGAACCAATACCCTCTGTGGGCACCAACCACCAGTTGTAGCCGCTTTGAAACAGTTTGGTTGTTTCTTAAAAAGTAAAATCCAAACGTTATTTTGTTAATAGCTATTTCCAAGTGGAATTAAAAGTTCATGTTGTTGTTCAGTCACCCAATCATGTCTGATTCTTCGTGACCCCATGGACTGCAGCATATGCACAAATTCATGTGCACAAGAAAAAATAAATCTCCTTAAAATATGTTAATGACTTTATTCTTTATTCACAATAACTGGAATGAATCAAAAACTCCTCCCACCAATAAATAAATTGTATTAAATATATTAAATGGAATACTAATCCAATTCAATTCAAAACAATGAAAAAGAGCAGACTACTGTTATCATGCCATATGTACTACATGGTACATATATTAAAGCAGAAGTTTCTTTATTAGCAAAAGCAAATGAAATGTCATCAGAATAGGAAGAGCTATACTTATTTGTATATTTTTTCTACCCATTGTCTCTACTGTGTCCGCTGTGTTTATTTGTTGCTAAATTATATAGAAAACTAAAACTTAAATATGTTTCTGAAAAGCCTGTGTGAAAAAAGAAAGGGGATTGTATATGAAAGCTCTCTTCTCTAAGTTTTTATGAATCAGACTTCCTTTTCAAAATATAATCTAAGGGGCTGACATTTAATTTTGGATTATTTTAAGATATTTGACCCAATATCTGTCTTGTGTGTGTGTGTGTGTGTGTGTGTGTGTGTGTGTGTATGATCTGTTTAGTCCCAGTTGGGGCATATTGCAATCTGGCTGCTTGCTCCGGATGAGGCTAGTCCTTTATATTTCTTTTCCCCACCTAGAAATTCTCCTTTCCTTAGTTGCTAACTGAAGTTGTTGAATTTTCTGAGATGGCCCTTGGGCAAATGATGATTAGAGGAAGAACACAGAGTAGTTTATGTACTCAGCAAGATAAAATTTATGCTATATTAGAGCATATTATCAAAGGGCCATGTATGGAAAACTATTTGGTTATATGATTAACTCAGATTTTATAAAGTATATTTTAGTGAGATACTATCAACATATATTGACTAATGGTAAAAAGAAATAAATCAATGCATTGTTTATTAATAGACTTAATCATAATGCTGTTCATAATATTATATTTAAAA